>FR997761.1:13302240-13903694 GCA_905475315.1 Autographa pulchrina | reverse complement strand
ACTAATAATGTGGTAGAAGGCTTGAAACTGAATGACAGTGATAAAACTGATTTTGTGTGTGAAGCATGTGCATATGGAAAGCAGTGCAGATTTTCATTTCACATATCAGTACGAGGAGAACTACAGCCAGGTGACCTTGTATATAGCGACGTCTGTGGACCAATGAGTCAAACATCTATCCAAGGTATGAGATACTTTGTATTATTCAAGGATGCTGCTACAAGTTACAGGCATGTACATTTTATCAAACATAAAAGTGATGTAATAGAAATATTCAAGAATTATAATGCTATGATCCAAAATAAGTATATGCATAGTGTCAGAATATTGCATACAGATAACGGAAAAGAGTATGTAAATAAAGCTTTCAAAGACTACTTGAATAAAGAAGGTATAGTTCATGAGTGTACAGCTCCTTATACACCTGAACAAAATGGTCGTGCTGAGAGAGAGAACCGTACTATTGTGGAGAGTGCACGCTCTATGTTATATGCAAGGGATGTTCCACTGAATTTATGGGCAGAGGCTGTGAATTGTGCAGTATATTTGTTAAACAGGACTTCCTCTAGCCAGACCCCTCAGAAGACACCGTTTGAATTATGGAATGGCATCAAGCCTCATGTAGGCCATGTAAAGGTGTTTGGAAGCATTGGATATGTACATATTCCTGACCAACTAAGAACTAAACTTGAAAAGAAGAGTGAGAAGATGATACTTGTAGGGTATGATAATAATAACTACAGGATGTTCAACCCAGAAACAAAAAAGGTGAAAATATCAAGAAATGTAATTTTTGATGAACACAACATACCTGAAACAAGGAAAAATATTACACAAATATATATTAATGATGAAGAGAAGACATTAGGACAAGAAAATGAAATACAAGAAACTAGTGTCGAGGATACTTTTGTGGAAGCTTCATCATCAGAGAATGATGACAGCATGTTGAGCAGTAATAGTAATGACCCTCCGTATGAACCGCCTCAAGAATTAGATCAGGTTGTAAACCAGAGGACTATGAATTTGAGACCTAGGAGAAATAGATTGTTTGAAGCGAACATGGTTGAACTGTCATTGCCTCAAACATATGATGAAGCTATGAGGAGTCCCATAAGAGATAACTGGTTACAAGCTATTAATAAAGAATTGCTCGCACACGAGGAGAATAACACATGGACTCCAGTTGATAGATCTGGTCAACGTACTCTTACTACAAAGTGGGTATTTGCTATAAAAAAGGATGATAATGATCAAAAGAAACGGTTCAAAGCTCGTTTGTGTGCACGTGGATTTAATCAAATTAAAGATATTGATTATCAAGAAATATTCTCTCCAACAACGAGATATGACTCAATAAGAATTATCCTTTCTATTGCAGCTAAATATAATTTAGAAATTCAACAATTTGATGTAAAAACTGCTTTTTTGAATGGGTATCTAGATGAAAATATTTTTATAGAAGTGCCAGAAGGAATTTCATTCAAAAATAATTGTGTTCTAAAACTTAACAAATCATTGTATGGTCTTAAACAGGCATCTCGTTGTTGGAACAAAAGATTCACTGAGTTTTTAGTTAAATATGGTTTTGTAGAGTCTCAAGCTGATAATTGTGTTTATATAAGTGTTTTTGATGGGGTAAAAGTGGTCATAATAATTTATGTTGATGATGCACTTATAGTCTCTTCCAGTTCCTCAATTATTAAAAGGATAATATAATATTTGAAGCAAGCATTTAAAATAAAAGAATTAAAATTGAAGTATTTTGTGGGTATGGAAATAGAGAGAGTAAATAATTGTATCTGTATTCATCAAAGAGATTACATAGAACAAATAATAGATAAGTTTTGTATGAGTAGTTCAAATCCTGCCGGTACCCCAGCAGATGTAAATGTTATTATTTCAAAGAAAATGGATGATAGTGTCGTAAATTTTCCTTATAGAGAAGCAATAGGCTCGTTGTTATTTTTGAGCTCTGTTTCAAGACCAGACATTTCATTTGCTGTAAATTTGTTAAGTAGATATGTGAACAATCCAAGTCAGCAACATGTAAATGCCATTAAACGTGTGATTAGATACTTAATGAATACCAAAGATTTATGTATATGTTATGGAGAAAGTAGTGATCTCACTGGCTATTCAGATTCAGATTTTGCAGGTGATGTAGATACGCGTAAGTCTACTACTGGTTACATTTTTAACATGAATGGGGGATTAATAACATGGTGTAGTCAGAAACAAAAGACTACTGCTCCCTCCACAACTGAAGCCGAATTTGTAGCTGCTTGTGAAGCTGCAAAAGAGATATTGTGGTTGCAGCAATAATTGTCAGATATAGGTGAAAAAGTAAAATGTGTTTCATTGTATGTTGATAATCAGAGTGCAATTAAGTTAATTAACAATCCTGTTTATCACAAGAAAACTAAACATATAGATGTAAAATTTAATTTTATAAGAGAAAAAGTTGAGTTAGGTATAATTAATCTAAACTATATTCCTAGTAACAGTCAATTAGCAGACATGTTAACTAAAGCATTACCAACTCAAGTTTTTAACTATTTAAGAGATCAGATTTTGTCTTCTTAAACATATATATTTGATTTAAAAAAAGAAAATGTTTCTTGTACCAACCTAGTTTAATTTTAGTGGGAGTGTTGAGCAACAATATTGACAGATATGTATGGTTCTAGAAAATTAAACTAGATGGCGCTGCAATATCTTTTCATGATTAATTGTTACGTGTTGTTCTTGCTGTACCATTTACTTACTACTTAATAAAATCAGTATATTTATTATTTACCATCGCTTCATTGTTAAATAACCCAGAAACCAATAATCATTCACGCCATCGATGCTCACAGGTAGGCCAGGCCGAGTATTTGATTTACTGGTACTCTTCCAGAATCCGCGGAAGTCATTTCTAGAATGTTTGTCAGCCAAGGAATCCATCCTTAATTGATCCTGATGATCCTGGCACCATTTAAGTCGAGATTTGAATTTCCTTCTGCTTGCACACATTTCCTCATAAACGAAGCCGGATTTTGGTTTCCCACATAGCACCCATTCCTTAAACCTCGACCTAGCCACCCCGTGAGCCCCTCTGACATGAGCGTTCCACCCTATCCTGCGCGGCCCACTTCCACCTGTCCTTGCATTTCCCTGACTCTCCCTCGCCGCGCCACGAAGGGCGGCCACAATGTCAGAATACATCCTGTCAAGCACAAGTCGATGAGCACGGTCATTACAGTAGCGATCAGCGCAGTTTGTACACTCAGTCGGAAAGTCAATCCGTTTCAATCTTTTATGACATTCTTTCCTATACACGTCAACCTGTTCACTACTTCGCACTCCCCACACTACATCTTTGTTGAGTGGCAGCTTAGATGCCAACACTGATACATTACATTCAACAATTAATGGGAAGTGGTCTGACCATACCGTTTCATACATGACAAACACATTGACTACAGACTGTTTCACTGCCTGCGTGACAATACAGTGGTCAAGCCAACTGCAAGTCCCATATACATCACTGACAAAAGTAAATGTACCCGAGTTCATACCCAACCTGTCTACATCTATACACAGCCAATCTTGCTCAATACAGAAACTCGTTAACTCTCTATAAAATAATTCCGATGGATCAGCATTAAAGTCCCCTAATATGAATACTGATTCTATACCATATTCATCTACAATAGCACTCACCGCACTTAGGCAATCCGTAAATTCCGGTAAGTTCTTTATTGAGTTTGTCGGCATATAAACACTCAACACAATAATAGGTCTGTCCAGTGTTGTTATTTTAATTGCACAAATACGATCATTGTTGCACTGTATCACATTACATTTTAATTGTAAAGTTACGATTTAGGCAGTGTTCCAATAGACGTGGTTTGAGTCGGACAACTTGCATTTTCATTGAGAGTCATCCCCGTTGAGCACTCACTTACATTCTTTGCATTTACCTTTTCTGCATACATTCCTTATCATTGCACTTACATACATAAATGTTGAGTTAACACAGTCTACATTTTTTTTGGTCCTTCGAAACCGTTGCAAGTATAGTCAGTATTATCGGGTCGTGAAGTGTCATATTGCGCCGCGTGTGTTATCGGGCACGAGCATTCGGGGCAGTAGCAGCGATCCAGGTTCCAGAGCGACACATCGCATAAAGGGAGAGTTCCTGAGTTTCAAGTAAGATCTTTAATTTTTTACGTATTACGTTGACAATGGAAGGTTTAATCCCACGGCAAGCTGAGATCTTCGAGGAGGTGAGGAGAATCCATTCTAATTTCAAGAAGGATGCAGCGAGCAGGAAAACCTCTGATTACATTCGTCTAAGGCTTGAGCGATTGGATGGCCTTTGGGTGGAATGTGAAGCGAAGAACCGGGAGCTCATGACAGTAGAAGATAAAAGTCATCAATATTTCGTCGATAACATTTATGAGGTGATCAAGAACTGGTACCAAGGAGCGCGTAAGGAGATTGCAGCGTGCGAGATCAAGCCTCAGGCGGGATCTAGCAACGCCGCCTACGATAAGTTAGACGTCGAGTTCGACAGCACTCTTTTCGAGAAGACCTCAAGAGCAGAGAACAAGTTACCCGAGTTACTGCAGTTGCAGCATGCCAACTTCCGTGCATTTAAGAGGTTAGTAGCGAATAGTTGCATTGATGATATTAACGAAAAATGGGAGATTGAAGATATGTTAAAGACTTTGGAGTCGCGGTGGACTGCAATTGATAAATTACATTTACGAATTGATGGTATTTTAGAAGGAGAACAGGAGGAGTATTACAAGGAAATTTATCGCCATGAAAGTGCTTTTGCAAAAGTAAAACGGTCATTGAACACTTAAAGGAAAAGTCCATTTAGTTTGTAAGTCCTTACATAATGATTTCCAGTTTACAACGGAAGCATTAGTCATGACACGGGTGGTCAATAATCTGCCTAATATTACATTTGCAAAGAAGCCTTGGGCTCACGTGACAGGTATTACATTAGCCGATCCAGAGTACAACATATCTAGGCCCATTGACATACTCCTTGATGCACACGTCTTTTCTGAAATTTTAATGAATGGATTGATCAAAGGAGAAGACCATGAGCCCATGGCTCAACAGACATATTTAGGGTGGATTCTGTCAGGAAATGTCAACAAGACATATAATTGCAACGTCGTTTTAAATCAAGTCGATGATTTGACAAAGTATTGGGAAGTGGAAGACATTAAGGAAGATGCATGCAATTTAATGACAACAGCGGAGAGATTTTGCGAAGAGTTTTTCATTGCGACAACAAAGCGTTTAGAAAATGGCAGGTATGAAGTTCGATTGCCAATGAAGCCCAATTTTGATCAGATGTTAGGAAAATCGAAATCACGTGCAGTAGCACAGTTTATCCAATTAGAAAGAAAATTATGCAGAGATGACAAATTATCGGAAAGTTACATTAAATTCGTGCAAGAGTATTTGGAGTTAGGACATATGAAAGAGTGTAAACGTGATTATAAGACTACATGCTACTTACCTCATCATGGAGTCCTGAAACAAGATTCAATGACAACAAAATTAAGAGTGGTTTTTAATGCCTCACAGAAGACTGACACAGGTTACAGCTTGAATGACTTGATGGAATGTGGTCCTAAGCTACATCAAGATTTATTGACATTACTCATGGGATGGCGATTATACAAGTACGTTTTTACAGCAGACTGCGAGAAAATGTATCGCATGATCCTTGTACATGAAGAACATCAGCAGTTACAAAAAATAATGTGGAGAGAAAACAAGGAAGATCCTTTAAAAGAATATCAGTTATGCACCGTAACATATGGTACGAAGGCTGCACCATTTTTAGCACTTCGAACATTGAAGCAGCTAGCACATGATGACGCAGAGAATTATCCATTAGCAGCTGACGTCATTGCCCACGAGATGTATGTTGATGACGTATTAAGTGGTAGCAATTCCATCGTGCGAGCACAAGAAATAAAAACCCAACTCATAAACATGTTGAGAGGTGCAGGCTTCACGCTACGCAAGTGGTCAAGTAACACCCCGACCTTGATTGAAAGTTTGACATCCTCAGATCTTAACCAAACTACGATGCACTTTACAAACGATGGTACTACTAAAGCCCTGGGTTTACAGTGGAATCCTACAACTGACACATTTACATTTACAAACAAAATAAAGTCTGATAATAATAACCAATTGACAAAAAGGAAGTTACTATCCGAAATCTTAAAAAATCTTTGACCCACTTGGCTGGCTTACACCTTTGACAGTAAAAGCAAAATTGTTGTTTCAAAGTGTTTGGTTATCAGGATGTGACTGGGATGACATTTTACCTGTCAACGTGCAAGAAGAATGGCGGCAATTTACAAGTGATCTGCACATCATCACCCAATTTGAGATACCAAGATGGCTGGGGGATACAACAAAACCCCTCCAGGTTCATGGGTTTTGCGACGCGTCGGAAAAGGCCTACGCTTGCGCTATTTACTTGTTGACATTAAATGACAAAAATGAGACCGAAAGTCGACTTGTAGTTGCAAAATCACGGCTATCGCCAATCAAAAAAAAAATGACATTACCACGACTTGAACTATGCGGAGCTTTATTACTTTCACGTTTGATGAAAAAACTTCTAAAATCTTTCAAATGGGAAAAAATTTACAAAAACACATACGCTTGGACGGATTCTATGATTGTATTAGGCTGGCTGCATGGGGAGGTGACAAAATGGAAATCTTTCATAAGCAACAGAGTACAGAAAGTGCATGACGTCATACCCAAACAACATTGGCAGTATGTCAAATCGGAGGACAACGCTGCGGATTGTGCATCACGAGGTGTCAGTTGTTCCCAATTGTTGCATCATCCTTTGTGGTGGCAAGGGCCAGAATGGGCGAGGAACTACAACAATAAAACAGCTGAGAAAACTGCAATCATACCGACTACGTGCGAATCAAAACAAAAGCAACTGAAAGCGTGTGTTGTGAAATTCGAACCTGCGTCAATCGTAATCGAGTTGCTAGACGGTCATAGCGATATGACTCGCATCACACGGGTCATAGCGTGGATTAGACGCTTTATTAACAATTTATGCAATGTAAACATAAATTCAACCTCCTATTTAACATCAAACGAGTTACAAAGCGCAGATTATGAGACTGAAGGAGAATAAAAGCATCAGCACAAAAAGTACCCTTCTTAATTAGAACCCATTGCTTGACAAACACGACATTTTGCGAGTGGGAGGAAGGTTGCATAATTCAAAACTAAACGATGACACCAAACACCCAATGGTGTTACCACATGATCACAAACTGACAGAATTGTTAATTTGGCAAGCACACAAAAGGACATTGCATGGAGGTCCTAAGTTAACATTGACATATTTAAGACAAAGATTGTGGATTATAGGAGGACATCGCGCCGTTAAAAAGGTTCTGCATAAATGTGTAACATGTCGCCGATTTTATGCAAAAAAAGCTAGGCAGATTATGGCAGATCTACCAGAGCCTCGAGTGACAGTATCTCGTCCTTTCACACATACAGGAATCGATTTTACTGGTCACGTCGAAATCAAGGCAAGTAAGGGCCGAGGTGTCAAAACATTGCTAGCATACGTGGCTGTATTTGTCTGTTTAGCAACAAAAGCTATTCACCTGGAGCTTGTCACAGAACTGACCAGTACTGCGTTTTTAGCAGCAATCAAGCGCTTCTGTGCTCGTCGAGGCACGCCACGGGAAATGTATAGCGACAACGGCACAAATTTTGTGGGAGCAAATCGAATTCTATTGCAACAATATAAAAGCATTTTGAAAACTATAGACAATTTTTTCTTGGGCAAGGTCTCAGAAATGGGAGTTAAATGGCACTTTAATGCACCAGTTTGGCCGAGCGCGGGCGGACTATGGGAAGCTGCCGTGAAGAGCATGAAGTATCACCTAAAACGTGTCATTGGCGATCAACACTAACGTATGAAGAGTTTTCTACGCTGTTATGTCAGATCGAAGCTTGCTTGAACTCGCGACCATTATGTACTGTGACAGAGAACGCCGAAGAAATTGATTGCTTAACCCCTGGTAATTTTCTCACCGGCACTTCATTCATGACAATTCCAGAACCTGATATTGACACCACGTATCATTTAGGCAAAAGATGGCAAATTGTGCAACAACTCAGCAAGGATTTCTGGAAGAAATGGTCGCAAGAATATCTGCAACAATTACAAACTAGACAAAAATGGAAACGACAGAATACCGACCCAAGAGAAAATGACATCGTGTGCATCAAAGACGAAAATTTACCAGCAGGAAAATAGGCACTAGGACGTGTAGCTAAGTTACATCCTGGAAAGGATGGCCACACTAGAGTTGTCACGTTACAGACTGCGAAGGGAGAAACTAAACGACCGATCACAAAACTAGTACCCCTAGTTGAAGCTGAACCAGAAGAATGCCATGACACACTACCGAAAAACAGACGAAATAGATTTAAAAAATTAACCTGGAATAGTTTACTTTGTTATACATTGATGCTAGTTATGACATTATTTACACCCACTCTCCAACAAGATATGAAGCTTACCCCCTTGACAAAAAATCAAACAATTTTTTTTGACAAGATTGCAGACTTACAAGAAATTAGAGATGAATGGAAACTAGTATTTTATTACAACATGACAAATTACTGGCGAAATGTTGATGCCTTGCAACAATTTGTGACACATATAAAACAATTCCGGTGCGATGGCTGGATGATGCAGTTCCATATCTTGATTAACCAGCTTGAACAAAACACGAACGAACTAGATTATTACGGTCAATTATTGCGATCACAGCGGTTGATCCAACACAGGGTCAAAAGAGGATTAATCGACGGAGTTGAATATGTTGCAAATTCATTGTTTGGAGTATTAGATCAACATTTTGCAGAAAAATATGAAGATGACATTAAAACAATCCAGCACAATGAGAACCATTTGTTACAATTGCTAAAAAACCAGACAAGTATTTTAGAATCTGAACATAACATTGTACAGCGCAACGAAGCTACTATGGTAGAGCAGCTGAACTTGATAAACGAGCACCTAAACACGTTAGTAAATAAAACACAGAAATATAAAATTGATACTTCAAACGCCTTCTACATAATAACATCGGCAATGGCGGCAGAAACAATGGTTCAGAATCTAAAAGGCATACAACAAACCCTTGTCAACACATTGACAAATATGTACAGAGGACATATCGATATTCATTTATTTATTTATTTAATAATTTATGTACACACAAAAGTTTAGTAAATTTTACATAATATAGGTATAAATGATGTACAAGGGTGCTGCTTATTTCTAAAGAAATTTCTGCCAGCAGACCCGCGAAAGGAGAAGTCGTCAATAGTGGTAGTCATAGTGTGCGACTTAATTCATTACTACTAAAAATTATAGAATTTAAAACAATAATTTTATAAAACATACATATACGTACATATATACTACAAATAACTCATACACATATAAATACATATAATAAATAATTATATATATAATAACTCAATCATAAGGAGAGATAATGCTCTTTAATGCGTTTCTTAAAAATAGAAATAGATTTGGAATCACGGATGTTAGGCGGAAGTGAGTTCCAAAGCCTTACTGCGTGAACGGTAAAGGAGTAGGAATAGAAGTCAGTGGAGTGGGGTTGGAAATGCAACAAGGATTTTATTTGCGTTCTGCAAGGGACATTAGGAGGTCGGGTAAAAGTAAAGCGTTCACGCAGATAAGGGGGATAAGTTGGGTTGTGCAGGACATTGTATAGGAGGCATAAAATACGAGTGTTCCGGTGAAGACGGATTGGGAGCCACTTGAGCTGCTTGCGAAGGTGGGATACATGGTCATATTTGCGCAGGCC
Organism: Autographa pulchrina; assembly: GCA_905475315.1. Classification (NCBI taxonomy): domain Eukaryota; kingdom Metazoa; phylum Arthropoda; class Insecta; order Lepidoptera; family Noctuidae; genus Autographa; species Autographa pulchrina. The sequence continues at coordinate 13,893,771 of FR997761.1, read as the reverse complement.
GAATATGAAACGAATGCATAAATTTTGTACGCGCTCAAGTTTATTAAGGAGCTCCTCGGTAGCATCCAAATAGCATGCATCAGCATAGTCGATGATGGGTTGGATTAAAGATTGGGCTAAGGTGATCTTAGTCTGTAAAGGTAGGAAGTATTGAAGTGACTTTAGGGAGTGAAAGGAAAAATGAACTTTACGGCTAACTTCGGCAACTTGAGGACGCCACGAAAGGTTCGCATCCAGTATAATCCCCAGATCTTTTACGGTATCCGATAAGTTGATCGGTATCCCATCGAAGTAAAGACGCGCCATCGATGATGAGTTTAGCCGACTCCGCATAGACTTGCTACCTATGATAATAGCCTGAGACTTAGAAGGATTTACTTTCAGGCCATAAGAACTAGCCCAAGAGCAAATGGAGGCCAGGTCTTTGTTCATGGCTGCAATGGCCGAGTCTGCTTCAGCCACTCCAAAGTGGCGATAAAGCTGCAAGTCGTCTGCATAAAGATGGAAGCTAGAAGAAATTACTCTAGTTATAGAGTTAATAAAAACAGAGAAGAGAAGAGGAGAAAGGACGCCACCCTGGGGAACACCCGCCGTGAGGTCACACCAATCAGAGTAGGACTCTTCAAGGCGAACACACTGCGAGCGACCCCGAAGATAAGAATCTAACCAGGCTAGGGAAGTGGAAGAGAAATTTAGGGATTTTAGGATGCCAAGTAGCACATCAAAGTCAACCGAGTTGAAGGCGCTGCTGAAATCCAGCAAGACAAGGACCGTCATCATCTTATTCTCCATTGCCCAACGGATGTCATCAGTCACCTTCAACAGGGCAGTGACAGTACTATGACCAGAACGGAAACCAGATTGGAAAGGAGAGATGAGTGAATTTGACGTCAAAAAACCAGTGATCTGCCTGTGAACGATATGCTCGAGTACCTTGGAGAGGTAAGGAAGGATGGAGATGGGTCTGAAATGAGATGAAAGAAAGGGATTGGGGATCTTGGGTAAGGGTATAATATATGCCTGTTTCCAGGCGGATGGGAAATTACAAGTATATAGAGAGTGATTAAAAATATGGGTTAGGATCGGGAGCAGAGAGGGAAGGACGAGACGGATCATTCTCGAGCATATATTATCACTGCCAACTGCACTAGAAGATATTGCAAGTAGTGATTTTTCGACGTCAGCCTCAGAAACGGAACCAAAAGAGAAGAGGGGGCAATTTGATACCGGCAAGCTCATAAGTTCCGTAAGAGTACGGGTTTTGACATTCAAATCTAAATGGATAGGTGGGAGAGAGAGAGAGTGGTTTAATTCATTTAGATTTATGTCTTTACAGGGTTTGATTGATGATTTGCCGATACCAACCGATTTTAAAAATTTCCAGATCTCGGAAGAACTACGGTTAAGAAGTGATTCGTCAAAGTAGCGTCTTTTGGCATCTCTACACAGACGACTGCAACGATTGCGCAGAACCTTGTAATAATCAAGGAACACATCAGACGGCCTGCCCTTAAATTTCGCCTTAGCTCTGTCTCTGCGGGCCATAAGAGCTCTAATTTCAGCTGTTATCCACGGAGCTGGCTTGTGCTTGATTTTAATTCGGCGAATTGGTGCATGCTTGTCCATTAAACCAAGAACCATGGAATTCAAGCAAGACACTTTTTGATCCGTACCGGGGCTATCAGTGACAGGTGACCAGTCAAGTGCGGTAGCGTCGGCTTGCAGAGCTTCAATATCTACCGCATTGTAGTTACGCAGATTCAAATACTGTGGTTTCTGCTTTGGGGTGCGAACACGATACGATAGGTAAATAAGATCGTGGTAAGAAAAAGTTGCCGTAAGTTGGCCGTGCTTAGTGACCTTGTCAGGGGAGGAGACGATCGCAAGGTCTAATAGAGAAGGAGTACAGTTAGGAGAAAAGTGAGTAGCAGAGAGGGGCAAGACATGTAAATCATAAGAGGAAAGAAGAGAAGTAAGTCTGGAAGAACGAGAATCGTTCTTAAGCAGACATGTGTTAAAATCGCCCATAATGATAACCTGTTTATAAACAGGACACAGTTCACTTAGAGTGGAATCAAGAGAGCTAAAATAGTCGATTCGTAAGTTAGGGGAATAGAGGACAGCAAGGAGAATCTTAGAAGATTTTAAGGAAATTTCGAGGAAAAGGTATTCAGCTGATTCGGAGTATGAAGAGGGTGACGCCAGGACAATTTTGTGCGATAAATCGGCTCGCAGATAAATGGCAACGCCTCCACCTCCTTTCCCGATTCTATCATTACGAATAAGAACAAAGCCAGGAAGAGAAAATTGAGTAGAGAGGAGTGAGGGTTTGAGGAACGTTTCCGAAATCAGAATCGCGTCGACATTTGCATTGCTAAAAGATGCTAGAAGGTCGGAATAGTGACTCGGAACACTCTGGGCATTAATATGCACAATGTTAAAATTATTACGACGGTCAGAGAAAAGAGAGAAAATTTGATCGTGTAAAGAGGGAGAAGAATTCAAATCATCCGCACTAACATAACCGCAAGATTCAGAAGAGCATGAAAAAAAACTATCATTAAGCTCATCAAGAGCATCCATAAAGAGTTAAAATAAATAAATAGTTATAAATAAATTAATATATCAATACTACTATTTAACAGTTAATTAATATAAACAAGTAGCAACCAACGACCACCCTTTCTCGCTGGTAAATTGATAAAAAATAAATTATTATAACAAACACAAAGAACGAAAAACAATTACAAAACTAAAAAATAAAATAACGATTACAAATTATTAAAAGGCAAGAAGCTCAAAAGGTAAAATAAAACGCTCACGCGCAACCACACACACGGCATAACAAAACGCAGCATGCTGATATCAATTTGACATATCATGACAGCTATCACTACGAAATAACCACAGACCAAAGTTTCAAAGTATTATAATAACAAACAAATAAGTGCACTGGAGTTAGATCACAGTGGAAAAATAGTGCTGCAACAGACTAAAATTAAATACTACAATGTGTACAATATAATTTAGAAATACCTACACGAAGAATTGAACAAAAATTTAAAAGTAACGAGATAAAAGTTTTACAAGAAGTTAAATCGAAGTACCGACATGCAGATAGCGAGATTGCGCGATTGAAGCTTTAATTAAAGTACAAAAAAGTTGTGAACCAGAGTGCATAGAGTCTTCAGTTTCGACGCCTGGTCTTCCGCTGAACCTTGGAGGTCTCTTGGGGGACTTTTGGAGATCCAGGATCGGAGCCGGCGGACACGACGACGCCAGAGGGGAAGCGGGTCGTCAACTCGTTGAGCTCACCTACCGTCTCGATCTTCCGCCGAGTTTTGTCAGGACAAAGGATCACTATTCTGCCCTCAGTGGTCCAGCAATTCTTGATACCAAAGTGTTTCCTAGCAGCAAGAAAGGCTTGATGTCGAGTGTGGGTCAGGAATTCGGAAACAGTGATGCCCGTGCCCTTTAACTGTGTCTTGCCATCCCACACAAGCTGCCGATGCTCAACTTTAAAAAATCTGACCAGGATGGGTCGAGTCTTCTGTCTGGAAGGGCCTAGGCGGTGACAAACATGTAAGGTATTGCTGCCCTTTAATTCAGCTAACATTAATTTGTCAGTTATGATGTCACTCACCACTTCATGAAGATCTTCTTCTGGTTTCTCAGGCACTCCATGAAACAGCAGCACTTTTCTCCGCATAATAGTCTCATGCCTGTCAAAACCATGACCGAGCAACTCGACTTGGGCTTTCAGCTTTGACAGTGCTTGCCAGACAAAAGTCTTGAAGTCCCTGAAGTCACTGCCAATGGAGGTGATGCTGACCGCTGTTGAGCCCGTTCCTGTAGAGGCCTTGACCAGCTTGTCCTCATATTCTGCCATGCGGGAATGGAAGAGATTCTCCAGATCCGCCAAACTGCTTGCGAATTGGTGTCCATAATTTGTAATTGCGTTCGTTATATGTGTCTAATAAAAATTTAAAATAGCAAGAGGGTGGTGCAGGGTAGGCGCTAAATGTTTTTCATTTAATTACTTAATTAATATTTCTAAATGAATTAATAATGAGGAGCACACTAAAAACGCGTCTGTTCTCTGTGACTACCCACAAAGGAAATTTATTGTCACCAAATCAAATGCAGAGTGAATTAGATAAAATAGCTCGAAAATTACCTCGCGATTGTACGCTACCCGAAATCCTGAATGACGTAAGAGAAATCTACAAGCTGTTCAGAGTACATGCACGTATAACACAGCACTATTTTTTGATGGAAGTAAAAATACCGATTTTAAATGACGCACTATACGAATTAAATAAATTAATCAGCTCACCTCAACGTATTGACATCGACCGAGTGATGTACGTTATCCCAAACTCTGAATTCATTGCATTTAACGTTAACCAATACTCGTTTATACCCCTAAAATGGTCTGATATCCAAGAATGTCAAAATGTGCATGACAAAACTCTTATGTGCAAATTAAATCACCCTATATATAGCACTGGCGATCGACGCAAATCTATTTGTGATATACAGCTGATTAGGAACAACGAGGAACATATTGTGTATTGTCATACGGAAATAAAAGTATGTGCTGACAAGTGGGTAAAGTTGCATAAACAAAACACATGGTTTTATTATTGTTGTGGCACGTGTGACGTACAATTAGTGTGCGGGGCACAAATGACATCGGAGACGTTACGTCACACGGGTCTGATAACACTTAAACAAGGATGTGAATTGCAAGGCGACGCATTTATGCTTTATGCAAATAGGGGACATACAAGTAACATTCTAGTTGGGGGAGCGTGTAAATAGCTTCCCCTGATAGGATGGTGTTTTCAGGAATGGCGGTTAATAAAAATTGAAAATTGAAAACCTGTTGACCGATTCCGAATCAGACACCAATACCGATCACAACTATTGCAGCAAATGCCCACGTACCTTATGAATCCAGGGACCACACTTAGAACCTGGGTGCGGAGAAGATGCCTCGTTCAAGGGTGCGTCGTTGCGTTGTGGGCTGCCGGCCGGCGAGCTAAATCTTGATTCATCCACCGGTGGCCAGGTGAAAACTCGTAAAATCAACACTGCACTATAAGTTCTTCAAGTCTCACGGCAGGAAGTCCATTTAATTCACGAGAATCATGAGAATTTCAACATATACGGAATATTTAAAGCGGGGCGATGTACACTCGACGCAATGCGAATGGCGGCGGAACGGACTAAATGTTTGTCACAGCTGAAGGCGCCCTCTATTGGTCATTCGCGTGAGTCTCCCGGAAACACTCGATACGTAACCAATGGGCGCTGCGATGACAGGTAATGGCGGTCGGAATCTTCAACAGGAATTCAATTATATTACTATTTTTTTATAAAAATAAGGGAAAATAATGTTCTTAAGTGCGGGAAAAATAACTAATCTATTTTATAGATTATTTAACAAATATCTATTTGTGAGAAAAGGCATTGACGCTTCACCATGCTCCCCGCCTTGGAAGGACGCAAGTGCTTTCAAAGGGAAAGTTGAAAGTTATAAAAGATTTACTGATCCCGATCACGACCAGAAAAGTCCAAGTTTTATGACTGAATGCGGAAAATAAAAGTTATTTAAAAACTTATCCTAAACCTTAAAAAACTACTATATTTAAAATAAAATTTTATTGCGTTGGAATAGGATATAATTTTGTAACAGAGCGTTTAAAATTACCGAACTTTGTCCTCACCATTGCAACGCGAGCGACATTGTCAGTCCCTTTAAAAACCTCAGTTATAACTCCTAATGGCCAACTCAGAGGAGGAGAATTATCCTGTCCCACGAGTACGACAGTTCCAACTTCTACAGGCTTGTCCGGAGTTGCCCATTTCTGCCTAACTTGCAGCGTATGCAGATACTCTAAATGCCATTTCCTCCAGAAGGATTGTACCATACTATCTAGCAAAAGTTTACGTTGGGACAGATTTAATCGCTGACCAGACAACCCGGCTGCCGGCAAGTACTGCAATGGAGTCGACATCAAAAAATGAGCGGGGGTAATAACTTCAGGATGCGGATCAGAAGACAACACGCTCAGAGGACGTGAGTTCATAATGCACTCTATTTGAATGAGTACAGTTTGTAACTCTTCATAAGTGAGAAGTTGATTTCCAATCACGCGATAAAGATGCGTTTTTAACGTTTTTATATTTGCTTCCCACATGGCGCCAAAATGTGGGGAGCGAGGTGGAATAATTTTCCAGTTAATGCGGCGAGTTGACAACTCATTTAAAAGAGTTGAATTGAGGTTTGACCTCATCAAGAAATTATAAAGTTCGTCTAGTTGAGCTTTAGCACCAACGAAATTGGTAGCGTTATCCGAATAAAGGCAAGATACTGGCCCTCGACGCGAGATAAAACGTTTAAACGCGGCTAAAAAGGCGTCGGTAGTAAGTTCAGAGACTAACTCTACATGGACAGCCTTGGTTACCAGGCACACAAACAAACAGATGTAAGCCTTCTGAGCGTGGTGACCTCTGCGACGAGTGAGAGTTATGCGTATGGGACCAGCATAATCCACTCCAGTATGGACAAATGCCTTTGATTCCGATACACGGTATTCAGGAAGGTTCCAGCTGCCATCATTGGAGTGGGATGCGTCGGATTGACTCTAAAGCATGTGTTGCATTATCGCAACTTGGACCTAATGACAGTCCTGGCATCTAATATCCAAAATCGCTGTCCTAAAATAGACATAAGTAGCCCTGGTCCAGTGTGACAATTCATCACATGATAATGACGAATTATTAATTCCACCACAGGATCATGTTTGGGAAGTAAAAAAGGATGCTTAGCATCAAAAGGAAGGTATGACTTTGAAAGTCTTCCCCCAATGCGTAATATGCCATCTTCATCTAAAAAGACAGACAAACTTCTAAGTTTATTTGGTAACAATTTACCACATTTGATGAGCTTAATGTCATCTGCGAAATGGACAGATTGCACAGCACGAATCATAACTTGTTCTGCCGCTGACAACCCTTGAGGAGACCGGGGTTCACAATGAACCTTCGGTCTAGCGAATTTAAGTATATAAGAAACGATGCGCAACAGTTTATCCCATGATGAGGTACGTTGCGCAAGTTGACAAAGAAGAGGAAGTTCTACTTGCGAGGTCACAGTTAAGACATTTGCCTTATGGTCGGGGAGCTCCCCACAGCCGGTGGGACAGAACGATTTAACAGGCCAATCTTCAGGGGCACTATGAAGCCAAGAAGGGCCGCTCCACCAAAGGTCATGTGACACCAACGGTGAAGGGAGCATGCCACGAGATAGGCAGTCACTTGGATTCTCAACACCTGCCACATGGTAGAAATGTTGAGAACCCAAGTTCCCCTGACATTGAGCTACTCTATTGCTGACAAAGACTGACCAGCGATGCGGAGAAGAATGAATCCAAGATAAGGCTATCGTGGAGTCAGACTCCAAAAAGCGTAAATCCCAGCAATAGAAACACGAGAAGCGTAGGTTTAGCGAACAGTCTTCACCAGCTTTGACATGAGCACGGCTGCGCACAGCTCCAGACGTGCAAGCGTTGTGACCTTGGTAGGTGAAACCTTTGACTTCGCGCAAAGTAAGCGAACTACGACACCGGACGTACTGACAGAGTGTATATAAATGACACAACCGTACCCACCCATGCTGGCATCGGCGAACGCGACTATACGAACACAACAATCATCGGTAACACCCACATGACGTGGTATCCGTAAGGAATCCAACAAGGGAAACTCCTGCATGAGAAGTGAAAAACGTCTAACGATGTCGTCAGGAGCGACATCATCCCAACCGATATTGCTCAGCCATAACTCTTTAATGAGCGATTTGGCGTAAAAAATCACGGGAGCGACTAAACCGAGAACATCAAATAAGCGGGCAACTATTGAAAGTATATTTCTTTTAGTACATTTCTCGGCTATTTGAGCGGACGTGAAGAAGAACTTATCCTGAGAGGGTTCCCAGGAAAGATCTAAAACCCTGGACACATCATTCCCCTCGTGAAAATCGAGTGATTTACGATGTGAATCAGGAAGGCTATTTAAAAGTGCGGGTGAATTGCTACACCATTTTACGAGGTCAAAATCGCCCGACTTAAACATTTTTATTAGATCATGCGATAGCTGTATAGCGTTCTCCTCGTTATTCACAGAATAGACCAGGTCATCCATATATAGGCTGGTCTCTGCTACTTTAGCAGCTTCGGGAAAATGCGGACTGTCCGAGACCAGCTGTCGCACAGTGCGCATAGCTATGTAAGGACTCGACTTCAGTCCGAAAGGTAAACGGTTAAAAGCGAATGTCAACACAGGATCGTTCTCATTGAATCGAAATAAAATGCGTAGGTATTTACGCTGCTCAACAGGTACGCAAATACGTAGGTACATCTGCTTAATATCAGAATTTATAGCGACAGGAAATAATCTAAAATTGATTATAAGAATAAACAAATCTGTTTGTAAATTTGGACCAACATGAAGTACATAATTTAAAGATAAACCTGTATGAGTCCTAGCACTCGCATCCAGCACAATGCGCGGCATCGGTTTGTCCGGCCGAACGACAGCGTGATGAGGGATGTAATACCCGTCATCTGAAATGACCGATTCGTCGACTTTACTTAAATATCCATTGTCTATGTAATCTTTGATCACTGCGTTATAATTTTCCCGCAACGTCGGAGATTGGCGGAGTTTTCTCTCCAGCGCAACCAGTCGACGGTACGCGGCGGTGCGGGAGTTACCTAACTCAGCGGGATCCTTACTAAAGGGCAACGCGACAGTATAACGTCCCACATCGTCACGTGACACGGTTGAGGAAAAAATATTCTCACATTCGGTTTCTTCGGGAGATAAGAAACGTTTATTTTCAACTTCTTCCAATTCCCAGAACCTTTGTAATAAATCATTAAGGGCTAATGCTGTGAGAGAAGAGCTAGGTAAATTTAAATTATCTTTACTATGCGGAAAATCACCCATAAAGACATACCCGAATGTGGTCAATAACGCGGGTGGGGCATGTGAACCTAAGTCTACCCTATTCCCCAAATAAATATACGGAAACAGCTGAGCGCCTAACACTATGTCAATATCACCTGGAATATTCCAGCTTAAATCAGCGAGCGGAAGCGAGTGGAAGTACACATGGCAATCCCACTTAATATGGTGCGAAGGTAGCTGATCCGTAATGCACTCAACTACTAACGCGTGAATGGTATACTTTTGATGCGAGTATACGCGAGACTCGATATCTAAGTTCACATAACCTATTATCGGCCGCGATACAGAACCAACGCCTTTGACAAAAGAATTACTCAAAGGAATTATTACTAAATTAAATTTTCTACAACATGCTGTAGTTATTAAATTATTTTGCGAACCATTGTCAATTAAACACCTAATAATAGTTTTATGGCCCGAGCTATTGTTATTAGCTCTCGCATAAACCTGCGCGGTTGATAACAGAATCGCCTTAGTCTTATTCACATGAGTAGATAAACGGAACAGAGGCAAAGCTTCGAACAACCGCTCGAATCGGTTGCACGCACACAAGCGCGCGGGGCATGTGTGCGTGACCACTGGCCGCTTGTCACATACGCGGCGAGACTGGAAAAAACCAGTTTACGCTGGCACAGCCAGTGTACAATCTAAGGGTCAGTCCGACGCACGCTGTTTGTTTTGTTAGTTGCAAGTTTAAGTTTTTATAAGTTTAGTTGTAAAAACGTGGTATTATATTAATAATAATGGTTGTTTATTGTACCGTGTGTATGAATAATAATAGAGAAAACAAAAATATATCATACTTTAACTATCCCAAGGAGTACAATTAGGTAAGTAAATATTTGGTTATTACTTTTTCAAGCAAGTACCTTTATTTTATTGTATGATCCTTTTTATAATAAGAAGAGAGTAATTTGTACAACACGGTAGGTATTTTTTATTTAAAAAAAAACAAAAATTATAAAAAGAAAATTCTTAGAGTAAGTAATTTGTAAACTATTCTATCATACTATTATATATTCTATTATACTGTCTATTAAAACTATTTAAAAAACGTATTGTTTGATTTGTCTTCACCTATTGTGACAACTGACAACCCTAACAAAATAGGTAACAATTTTGCACGTTCTTAAGAAGCTTTGCCTCTGTTCCGTTTATCTACTCATGTGGTCTTATTATCTGCTGCTAATAACACGGCCGTGTTGTGAGTCGGAGATGTTGTAATAACATCGCCCGAACCACACACGGGCACCGGTGCGGAAATATCGACCTTATCGCAATGAGAATAAGAGCGCGCCACAGTGGCGGGTGACGTAACAAGCGATGACGCAGCGCTGAGCGGGGAAAGCGCGGGAGGCGCGGCGGACAGCGGCGCGGCCGGGGAAGACGCGACGACTACATTGCAAATCGTCGGTTTGACATCAGCTGTTTGCGAGTGATAATTTTTATTAAAATGTAATAACGTATGATGACGTTTTTTACATATGTTACAGACTGAGGTCGACTTGCAATCACTCAAACCATGCGACTTGCTCAGACAATTAGCGCAACCATGTTCGGATTTAATAAACTCAAATCTAGTTCTAGGAGTCAACGCGGATTGAAACTTAGGGCACTTATACAAATGAACATGGGCAGTAGCTTTACAAAACGCGCAACTCGAGATCGAGTTCGCGGGCGGAGCGGAAAAATTAGGCGATTCACTCACAACAAACGCTTTTGTTTGCGTGCAAGGATCGCGAGATGCGGAACCATGAGGTTTATTATAATTATTTTTCGCATTCGAATGAGATGAATTCGAGCGTGCTAATATCTTTGCCTGATCCTGAACGAAACTTATCAACAATTTAGTTGTGGGTATTTCAATATCGCGAATGGAAAGTTCAAACGATTGACCAGTCTGCGAATCTATTTTTCTCATGGCGCAATGCAAGAGTATGAAGTCCGCAAGATCCGGAATCCCAAGTTGTTTCAAAGCGGAACTACTTGAACTAAATGTTTCAATGAAAGAATCGAGACCATTTGCGTTATATGAACAACTTTTTAAATCTAATATATTATTCAAATAGTGTGTACCTAATGTGCGCTTATCTTGGTATTTCTTAACTAAGCTGTCCCATAAAAACTGGTAAGTATCACCCGTAGGCACAATACCGGCTGTGATTTTTAACGCGTTATGTGTAAGCCTACCAACTAAGTACTGCACACGCTGCGAGTCAGTCAGCTGATCATTATTATGAATATTAGCCTTCAACGACTCGTAGAAAACAGGCCAATTCTCGGGTTTCCCGTCGAAAGATGGCAGTGCGATCGGAGGCAATTTAATTTTTTGATACATATTTTGTGATAACTGAGATTGACTACTATTGATTTTATTCCTAATACGCTTAATATGAATAAACAAATCTTCAAAGGATTCTAAACAAGCATAGTCGGGGCTCGAACCAGGTTTCAATTTAATATTTATGTGGTTAATTTGATCGACATAAGATTCAAATTTGTCTCGCATGTCGTCAATAGTCTCGGACTCAGTCATAAAACTTTCGTTCTTACGCGAATCGAAGGAAGACATATTTTTTGACGAATCATATAGATGATTAATACGTTTAAACAACAATCCTTTTTTCTCGTGAAGGATTGTCAGTAAATCTTCAGGCTTTAGATCAGTCATTTTGTTAACTACTTTAATATCACAAAGCCGAAACGATAGATAACTACCTCCTATTGTACTAGTTACCGAAGTGAAAAATAAATTAAGTATACCTACATAAAATCAACTTTACCAATTAATACGTAACACGTTCAATTTTATGAAACAAAACAATATGGATAACCACCTCGTATTGCACTAGTTACCAAAGTTAAAAATAAATTAAGTATACCTACATAAAATGAACTTTACCAATTAATACGTAACACGTTCAATTTTATGAAACAATATTGCCAGATTTACCAAAGAATTACGTAGAATCTATTGTCAATATTGTTTATGTTAAAGCGGAGCGGTTTATACCGAGGCAGGTTTAGTTTACCAAAAGTTTACGTAAATACTATAACCTGTAGGTACCTATTATGCGGGGAGCGGTTGCCTATCCGGCTCGAAAGGACCAAATAATTATGGGGGAGCTTGTAAATAGCTTCCCCTGATAGGATGGTGTTTTTAGGAACTACCAATGGCGGTTAATAAAAATTGAAAATTGAAAACCTGTTGACCGATTCCGAATCAGACACCAATACCGATCACAACTATTGCAGCAAATGCCCACGTACCTTATGAATCCAGGGACCACACTTAGAACCTGGGTGCGGAGAAGATGCCTCGTTCAAGGGTGCGTCGTTGCGTTGTGGGCTGCCGGCCGGCGAGCTAAATCTTGATTCATCCACCGGTGGCCAGGTGAAAACTCGTAAAATCAACACTGCACTATAAGTTCTTCAAGTCTCACGGCAGGAAGTCCATTTAATTCACGAGAATCATGAGAATTTCAACATATACGGAATATTTAAAGCGGGGCGATGTACACTCGACGCAATGCGAATGGCGGCGGAACGGACTAAATGTTTGTCACAGCTGAAGGCGCCCTCTATTGGTCATTCGCGTGAGTCTCCCGGAAACACTCGATACGTAACCAATGGGCGCTGCGATGACAGGTAATGGCGGTCGGAATCTTCAACAGGAATTCAATTATATTACTATTTTTTTATAAAAATAAGGGAAAATAATGTTCTTAAGTGCGGGAAAAATAACTAATCTATTTTATAGATTATTTAACAAATATCTATTTGTGAGAAAAGGCATTGACGCTTCACCACTAGTTAATGAACCAAATGCCATGATTATACCCACGATCTATCCTATTAACAATATCATCAACACCTCTGTTCGCAACTCATCATTGCATATAGAAACGCACGAAGAGATATTCAAGAAGATTAAAACAGAACTGAGTTCGATTAAAGAACAATCGAAGCTAGAAACCATTTCGTCTCATGATGTCCATCACTATATCACGATTTATGTCGTTATCACTATTAGCATTGCACTGTTTGTAACTTCGGTGTACTATTGGCGAAAATTGACAACAAAAAAGCTGGCGGAGGGTCCGCTAGATGCCAGATGCAGAAGCAGACGAGAAGAGGACATCGAAGAGGTGTACAGCGTTATCAACAAACCGGACAGAAAAGTGCATAGTGAAGTGAATACGGTTAAAAGTGTTGAATCCTCCTCAAGTGCAGTGAAATTTGACACTCATAGACATAGTGACGTATGTTAATTAAGGCAGTGGGACATTCCACTTATAGAATTTAGTTTACATTTTTACATTTGATTATTCTACATTTTTATATCGCTTTCCTTTTACTATTATTTTTACTTGGTGTTTACATGCTATATTGATTCGTCATTCCTTTGTGCTGGCAATATGTACGGTGCACGTACATGGTTTCTTAATATTTTATTTTTGTTAAATAAGTAAGTTTGTAGGCTCGCGTATTTGCACTTTGGTCGCGACCCACATTTGGGAGTGCATTGACCAGCGACAGAGCAAAACGTAGGCATTTTTGTACATTACATTTTAATTGTAAATTTACGATTTAGGCAGTGTTCCAATAGACGTGGTTTGAGTCGGACAACTTGCATTTTCATTGAGAGTCATCCCCGTTGAGCACTCACTTACATTCTTTGCATTTACCTTTTCTGCATACATTCCTTATCATTGCACTTACATACATAAATGTTGAGTTAACACACTCTACAGACCACTCTGATTTTAGTCGACTCACTGTTTTCTTTAAATACAGGATGATGAGGTAAGTAGTAGCAGAAGTTAGATGATAAATCTTTTGCTGAGACTTCAGAAAGATGACCTAGCTCTGCGTACTCCCTAATAAATGCTATGTATTGTGATTTATCTTCAGGCTGTCTCCTAAATTGCTTTTCCAAGTGTGAGAACCTTTTCTTGGCCATATGCGACCGCTGCTCACCACCTATTATGTCCCAAAATAAATCTGAGCCTATCATTACGTCTATGAAACACGGCTGATTAAATTTGGGGTCCGCAAGGATTATGTGATTAGGAATATTGAAGGATCTAATATTAATGAATGAATCAGGTATTGAACCTGTTAGCTCCTTCATTACGTGAAAGTTAGAAATAACGCTAAATGATGAATTATCGACACTAACATCAACTGGAAGTCGCACATACAAAAAATAAGAGGTAAATTGTCTAAGTTTTCTTATGCTCTCCGGGAGATCAAAAAAACCACAGACTTAAAAACTGCTATGGTCGTATATTATGCTTATGCCTACGCATGGCTCAAATATGGTATCATCCTATGGGGAAATAGTACGGACGCGTTTTTTTTATTCATTTTACAGAAAAAACTAATTACAATTCTGGTAAACATCAAGGAAACCGATAGTTGTAGACCCCATTTTCAAGAGCTGAAAATATTAACCTTACCTAGCCTTTATATTTTTGAGATATGTAAATTCGTGCGCAAATATCCCGAATCATATACCAAAAGGGAAGATAAACAGATTAGAATGACATTAAGACATAAGACTAGACTAAACTTACCAAGCTCGCGACTAAAAATGCACTCATCCAGTACTTTAGTCACATCTATAAGAATATATAATAAATTACCAGAAATTATCAGAAATATACATGAATATAATATTTTTATTAATAAATTAAAATCCTATCTATTAAAAAAATGCTATTATAACTTAAATGAATATTTTAATGACAAATAAATGACATAATTCAGCGATATTATATTCAAATCCAATTATATTATTAGTAATTCATATAAATATTATTATTTATTCAATTACATTCTATTAATTAATTAAAATAATAGCTAGATTTGATAATATTAAATAACGTATTACCAAACTCTCATAAAATTAACCTTGTTTAAAATTATGTATAATGCCATACCGGACGCAGAATTAGGTACTTAAATATATACCCATCAGATAATAAATCTTATATTTGACAATTATTACTTTAAAACTAAATTCCTAACTATATCTACCTCTCAAATCATATTATATTAACAAAATTTATTCAAAATGGCTTCCTCTCTTCTTTCTTCTTTCTACGTTGCCGTGCCCGACAGGGTCCATATTGTACTAAATATTATCAATAAATATAACATCTGTATTAAACATATGGTGTGCAATAAATGAATTGAGTATTGAGTATTTGATTTTAATCGGGCAATGCAATATTCAGATATAGTTGCTGAATGATTGTTGCCAAAACCAATTATTTTAGTAGCGCTAATAGGACAGTCTTCTATGGATAGTCTTTGTTTTAGAGCTTCACTAATAAAAGAAGATTGGCTGCCACAATCAAGTAAGGCGCGCACTACCTCAGATTTACTAGTCTTAGGGTTGACTACTTCAATCATAGCAGTACATAGAAGAGCTTGTTTATTACCGTGATTGTTGCAGGTGACTACCGCCTCAGATGGACTATCAGCATTAGGTGTACTGCCGTTTGTAGGAAGATGTAATATTGTGTTATGTCGCTTGTTGCATTCGCGGCAACGACCTAGACGACATTTAAAACTAGGATGACCTGACCTCAAACAATTAAGACATAGTTTTAGTTTGGTTGCCTCAGCTATACGCTCGCGTATGCTCCTTGCCTTGAACGAAGGACAGTCGAAAATTCTGTGATCAGCATTGCAGCACGGACAAAGGCATGACGATGACACTTGTGTTTGGTTGCTACTATTAGTGTACGCATGAGATTTTGTATGTGTGTGATCGGATTTGTTAGAGTGGCCTGAAGGCCGCTGCTGCCCATGAGTAGGCTTAGAAGACTCTGTCTTGGTGCGGTGCAAAGACTCAAGCACAGTTGCACGATCGTTCAAAAATGTATGAAATTCTTTAAGCGTAGGTGCGTCAGTTGACAACGCGTTACGGCATTCATCAAGGTGTTCATTCATTTCATAAAGGTGTGATTGTCCAGCTTGGACGGAACTAAGTGGATTATAATGACATCCCAATGTTCAGTAGCTTGTCCTAAATTGGAAAGGGCACGTAAATTCTTGGTCACGTGGTCAACCAAAAAACGCAACGATTTCTCTGACTTCTTGCTCATAGCATGTATATTAAATAATGCACTGAGGTGATGACTTATTAATAAACGTTTATTGTCATAACCGCCGTGTGGTATCCGGCTTAGAATTGACCACCCCCATTCCTCCCGTGGGTGTTGTAAGAGGCGACTAAGGGAAAAATCTAGAAGATGGGCAGCAGCGTCTTCTGTAACTTGACCACCAATACTGCGATCCCCAAGCCGCCTGCCAAGCGTGGGGATTATGGCAACCCCCCCCCCCCCCATAATGACAGACACAACGGCGCGACGGCCCCCAGTACCCGGCAGCTCCTCTATCCCTGGCTATGGTAGCGGGCCAGGTAACGGAGGAGCAGGGGGTGCTAAGAATCCCCGGTGGATTTCGCGCTACCACTCCCACCGGACTTTGGCCCTGGCAACGCACAACGTCCGCACGCTCCGGACTGACGAGAAGATTGTCGAGCCTAGCTGGAGGAAGAATTGAGCAGGTTGCGTTGGGACATCATGGGATTATCTGAAATCCGACGAGAGGGGCAGGATACGATAATCCTAGATTCCGGCAACATGCTCTTCTTCCGGGAAGGAGACCGAAAATCCCAGGGTGGTGTTGGGTTCCTCGTCCGTAAGTCTCTCATTAACAACGTGATAAAAGTCGATAGTGTGTCAAGCAGGGTAGCGTACCTGATACTCAGAATCACCGATCGGTATTCGTTGAAGGTCATCCAGGTATATGCGCCGACCTCGACACACCCTGACGATGAAGTAGAGGCTATGTATGAGGAGATCTCCGAAGCCATACATACCTCCGATTCTTACTTCACCGTTGTTATGGGAGACTTCAACGCTAAGATGGGCACTCGGAATGGCGATGAGTTGAGAGTAGGGTCGTTTGGATATGGGCAGCGGAACCAGAGGGGCCAGCGGCTGGTCGACTTTATGGAGAGGGAGGAACTCTATTTGATGAACTCCTTCTTCCAGAAGCGACCATCCAGGAAGTGGACGTGGATAAGCCCCGATGGTTCAACCAAAAATGAGATCGACTTCGTCATGACAACCAAGAAGCGTATATTCAGTGATGTCTCTGTGATCGGGAAGGTGAAAACCGGTAGCGATCATCGCATTGTCAGAGGCACACTGAATATCAATGTTAAGCTTGAACGGTCTCGTCTGATGAAGTCCACGCTCCGTCCAGGTCCTGCCCAAATCCAGAATCCCGAAACCTTTCAACTCGAACTGCGTAATCGTTTCCAGTGCCTAGCCGAATGCGAAACAGCGGTCGAGATAAACAGCGGGTTGGTGGAAGCTGTCCAAGCAGTGGGGTCCCAGTTCTTTAGGACCCCACGCCGAAGAAAGCCTCAGAAGCTCTCCAATAAAACCATTAAACTAATGGAAGCCCGGAATGAGATGAGACTGCAATCTTCAGCTGATATATCGGAATACGGCCATCTCAATAGGCAAATTTCTAACTCCACGCGTCACGACCTGCGTTCCTTTAATACTGCCCGTATAAAGGACGCAATTGAGCGGAACCAGGGCTCCAAAGTGTTCGCGAGAAATTTCTCTATTGGGAAAAGCCAAATGACGAAGCTGAAGATCGACGATGGCAGTATCATCTCATCGAAACCGGAGATATTGAGAGAGCTCGAGAGGTTTTACGGACAGCTGTACACTTCGACACGGAAACCCGTTGTCAGTGTGGCTCAGGACTCTAGAGCCAAACTGACCCGGCACTATACTGAGGACATCTCAGACATCAGCCTGTACGAGATTAGAGTGGCTCTGAAACAGCTTAAAAACAACAAGGCGCCGGGTGATGACGGAATTACAACGGAGCTTCTGAGAGCGGGTGGAAAACCGGTACTGTTAGTCCTCCAGAGGCTATTCAATTCCGTCATACTCAAGGGTACTACGCCAGAAGCATGGCACAGGAGTGTGGTGGTGCTCTTCTTCAAAAAAGGCGACAATACCTTGTTGAAGAATTATAGACCCATCTCGCTCCTGAGCCATGTGTATAAGTTGTTTTCGAGGGTCATTACGAACCGTCTCGAACGCAGGCTTGATGACTTCCAGCCTCCCGAACAAGCTGGCTTCCGAAAAGGCTTTAGCACCATAGACCACATTCACACGCTCCGCCAGATTATACAGAAGACCGAGGAGTATAATCGGCCACTGTGTCTAGCGTTTGTGGACTATGAAAAAGCCTTCGATTCAATCGAAACCTGGGCTGTATTGCAGTCCCTCCAGCGATGTCATATCGACTATAGGTATATCGAGGTGTTGAAGTGTTTGTATAGTAACGCCACCATGTCGATCCGGTTACGGGACGAGAGCACGAAACCAATCCAACTGCAGCGTGGTGTGAGACAGGGAGACGTTATTTCTCCGAAACTGTTCACAAATGCGTTGGAGGACGTCTTCAAGCTCTTGGACTGGAGCGGGTTCGGCATCAATGTCAATGGCGAATACATCACTCACCTTCGTTTTGCCGATGATATAGTGATCATGGCGGAGTCGCTGGAGGGGCTCAATACTATGCTCAGCGACCTCAGTATCGTTTCCCAACAGGTGGGTCTTAAAATGAACATGGACAAGACGAAGATCATGTCCAATGTCCATGTCGCACCCCTACCGGTTGTTGTTGGGAATGATACTCTCGAAGTTGTTGACCACTACGTCTATCTTGGACAAATAGTTCAATTAGGCCGGTCCAACTTCGACAAAGAGGTCGCCCGAAGAATCCAACTCGGATGGGCAGCGTTCGGGAAACTACGCGACATCTTTTCGTCCAAAATTCCGCAGTGTCTGAAGACGCAGGTCTTTGACCAGTGTGTGTTGCCAGTGATGACATATGGCTCTGAGACGTGGTCGCTAACGGTTGGCCTTTTGGAGAGGCTCAGAGTCACTCAACGAGCTATGGAGAGAGCTATGCTCGGGGTTTCTTTGCGCGACAGGATCCGGAATACGGAAATTCGCCAAAGAACTAGAGTTACCGACATAGCTCGAAGAATATGCAAGTTGAAGTGGCAATGGGCAGGCCATATCGCTCGAAGAACCGATAACCGCTGGGGAAGAAAGGTTCTCGAGTGGCGACTACGAACCGGAAGACGCAGCGTTGGCAGGCCTCCCACCAGGTGGACCGACGATATCGTCAAAGTTGCGGGCACCCGGTGGATGCAATTGGCGAGTTGTCGTTCATTGTGGCGTTCTAGGGGGGAGGCCTTTGTTCAGCAGTGGACGTCTTCCGGCTGATGATGATGATGATGATTGTCATAACGATCAAGTAATAGGGACCAAGCGTCCTTATAATTATTGGAAGAAACTTCTAGATTCGATATAGTACGTGCTGCTTCTCCGTCTAGGTATGAAATTAAATAATGGAACTTGTTTACGGGACTAATTCTATTATTTTCATGAATTAAGGATCGAAACGTGTCACGAAATTCCATCCAACAAAAGTATGATCCGTCGAACTTGGCAATTTGTATCAAAGGAAGCTTGAAACCCATTTCATTATGATCTAGAGCACAATGTGTTATGTTGTGAGGACTGCTTGAGTCATGAATACTGTCACCCTTACCATGCAATTGTAGCAGGTTTTGAGCCGTCAATAATGTTAATGAATTCCCCTTCAATATTTTCTCGCTCCTCAAGTTCATCTTTCAACCCACTAGAATTACAAATTTTAATTTGACTTTGTAAGTCATCAAATCTTGAGGATAAAGTTTCGAATTTACTAAGTTTTAGTGTAAGTGCCGCCTTTTGTGTCGCAGTAAATGAATCCAGTCGTGATAATCTTTCTAAATAATTTCTAAATTTCGTTACTTGGCCTTTGACAGAACTACGTCTAACATTTAACTCCGCTAAGGTCTTAGTATCATCCCTTAGACTCATTGTGATTGTTAAAAATAAAATCAAACAAAAATAAATTAAAATTATACAAAAAATAAATTAAATTTATGATCGTTAAAATAAAAGTGAACTAATGAAAGGTATATACTCACGCCCCTCGTTGGTGATGTCTGCCGCACGGGAGGCCGCAGACGCGGGCTCCGCGACAGGCGCGATATGCGCGAGCGCTCAGCGATGTGTACGGAGAAATGGGCAAATCTGAAATGTTCAGCGGAATAATCACTACATGGATATAACTATAAGGCACGGCAACCTTTGGCAATGAGTTTAATGATTAAATAATTATATGGAATAAAAAATGTATGTGGGTACCTAAGGATGTAAAATTTACTTAAATTCGTTTTGAAAACGCACGAATCTTAACAAACTCGAAATGTGGAACATAAATCTCCTTGTTATTCGTATATTAATAATGTCGAAGCAATACTAACATAAAAAACTAGCATAAATTATAACGCAAAGTAAACTTTGTATGTGGACTTTGAACCTTGAATTTGCACAAGTAGAAACCATGAAGAACATGGATAGGCTAATAGGCTATGCGGTTTATAGGATATTTAGGAACATAGGAAGGGTACTTAGCTGCAATAATCCTGCTGCGCTGCGGTGTGATGTCGTTATAACTGCGACTATGCCCGGCGGTACTAAGTGCGTTCTTCCTGACGTAATTCCTCAATAATATAGCTGATTTCCAAAGGCTGGTTGCGGTGCGGTGCTGACCGGCTGATGGCTGCGGCGCTGTGCTGACCAAATCCAGCTAGACTTTGGTAATCCGAAGATTGCAGGTTCGTGTCCTGTCATGGTCGCCAATTATGTCTACGCGAGACACTGGAGCTTTGACGCTCAATAAAACGATCGATAGGTCTTGAAATACAATTATTTTAATGATACTTTTGCCCTAATGCTGATTACAATTTAGTTTTAGAATATTAGAAAAATATGAAGTGGAACACGTCCGTTCGTTGGATCAAGATTGCAAGTCATTCATTATACAATAAAAAATGGGAAGGTAGAAAATTTTCATTACGCTAATAAATGGTAGGTGCAAGTACCGTCACTAGTAAAATTAATATATGTAAATTGAAAGAAATAGCAAACAGTTGCAGCGCGTTGATCATATTATTTCGTCAGGCGTTAACAATCCGATTTTCTCAAAAAGTATAAAACTTACAAATATCAAAGTTATACCTACAGATAGTACATTTCATGACGATTAAAATGAATGGAAACACATTGGGATTAATCAATTTATTAGGCGTATATTAATGAATTTACCAAGAAGAGTAATTTTACAGTCGTGTGAACCATTAGCAATCACCCAGTCAAAACAAAAATTTAAGCCAAAAACAAAGAAAAAATGTAAAAATTGTTTTTGTTTAGTATTGAGTGTTTCCTCCCCTTGCTCGAATAACTGCTAGCATCCTCGTATTCATAGACCTCACAAGCCTGACGATGAAATCTTGTGGAATTGCATCCCACTCCTCTTCAATAACAATTTTCAGCTCTGGAAGCCTTGTTGGAGCAGGCACCCGAGCTCGAACCCGACGTTTCAGTTCATCCCATAAGTGCTCTATCGGATTCAAGTTCGGGCTACGAGCTGGCCACACCATCGTACGAATGCCGACGTCGCACAGTGTGGGAATCTCGCAATCTAGGGGGATTTAATTCCAAATTGAATTAAATAAAAGATACAAGTTAAAAAATAATATTGATTGGTATTCAAATAAATAATAATACTTAAACAGTAACAGAAAATAAAGTTGTAAAAAAATGCGATTTGAATAAATTTTGTTACTTCAGTCACTAATTCCACTTTCGGCCTCATTTACGGTGGGTACAGAAAGCAATTTTAGAACATCAGGATCTAGAGGACTCCGTTTTCTCTTCATTATAAGCCTTAAGCTGGATATGAAGGGGTCTGATGATATAAGAAGCCTATTAAGTAGGTCGGTATTGGTTTCTATTCGTGACGTTTTTCTAGTGAAGAATTCCCTATATCTTCGGTTATCTTTGTTTCTAGCCTCTTGTGCCTCTTCCGATAACTGGCCAATCGGCAAAATACACGAAGCTATGACATCGCGGCCATGAAATAAAACTTTGTGCACACTAACTGGCATGTTATACCACGAGTATTCCCTAAGATACAGGTTTCTGGTTTCTTCTGTGTAACTATTGAAGGAATCTAAATCGACTGTAAAACCAGACCCTAGAGTTTCTAAAATGATATGAAACCTCATTACTAATTCTAAATTTATCCCGGTAATATCAGCTGTTATTGTAGAACCTCTAAAAAATCGGCGTGCTGTGTTGCCATCATTGGTATTACCAGCTTGCTGAGTCGGCAAATCCACTAATAAACCCAATTCATTTCGGAACCGTGTTTGTATGTGTATCTTCCTTGCTGGTAGCGCCATCTATGTTTTCTAAGACGGACTAAGTCGTCTCATCAATATTTCGCACTATTATATTAGTTCCGCAATTGACCACATTCGTAGTGAGCGATGTGACCCCCGCCCCTTCCTTAGATTCCTTCCGCACGCCTGGCGCATAACACGTGCTCGCGCCTGTGTCGCTCCCGCAGTCCGTGTCGCCCCATGCTGCATCGCTTCCTTACCGCCGCTGTTGGATAGCGAACTATTGTGATAAACCGCCCGCGGGTGTGAACGTGACAGTTTTGTGATCGGGAAGAAAGAACGCCGCAGGAAAGAACGCCGCCGGCCGCCATCTTGTACAGCCCCACGTTGGAGAGCCAGGTATGCGTGCTTTCCCTTAATAAATACATCGCTCGCTCACCTCTTGGCGAGAACCGCCATCCTCCAAAAAATACAGTCCACTTAATCTATACTTTGTTTATCGCCAAGCCATTTTTTGGTCCAATCGACCCGGATTCATATATCCATATCATATTCCCGCTCGCGTAGGTATCTTCTAGAAGTGCCTATCTAGGTAGTTGTAGCACCTAGCTGCACTCCTAGTTCACAAATATACCCATTACGTAGTTATTTCCCGCACCGCCGGTAGGTAATATACTCTTACGTAGCTACCTACTGACTTACAATTTATAAATTATCCAAACTATCATAGTCGTTTTGTAAATTCATATTGACTCAAACCATCACCATTGACTCAAATTTAAACTTCCGTAAACATATTGATTTACTATGTACGAGAGTTCGCAAATTAATCTACGTTTTGTATATATGATGTTGTATATATATATGTTTCGTAAATTCTTAAAAACGTAGATTAATTTGCGAACTCTCGTACATAGTAAATCAATATGTTTACGGAAGTTTAAATTTGAGTCAATGGTGACACCTAGATATTTTACATTGTCAGCTGTAGCTAAAGTAGGGCAAGAACATGCAGTGTCAGCATACGTGCAACTATTGTGTGCGTAAATGTTTTGATTAGTAAGCGGTATGTTAGTATTCCTCATTGTGAATAAAATGTAATTAGTTTTATCTGCATTTAATGTTAGGAGATTATTACGGAGCCAGTTAGACACAATGTTAAAACCATTTTGAGCATATTCATAGACCTCCACTCTTGATCTGGCTGAAAACAATAGAGCGGTGTCATCCGCATATGACATCATAACACCATTTTGGAGTGACAAGCTGCATAGTTCATTAATATAGATTAAAAATAAAGTAGGACCCAAAATGCTACCTTGAGGAATACCAAAACTACTATTTTTAAGTTCAGAGCTTGAGTACTGATCAATTTTTACATATTGATGGCGGTCGCTAAGATAATCAGAAAAAAGTAAAAGTTGTTGTCCTCTTATCCCGAGTGTTTCAAGCTTGTGCAAAAGCAAAGTGCAAGAAATAGTGTCAAAAGCTTTGGCAAGGTCTAGAAAGATCCCAATTGTGTGCATACCGTTATCTAGGTTGGTTGTAATATAATCAGTCAATTTGTGGACTGCTTGGCTAGTTGATCTTTTGGGCCTAAAACCAAACTGACTATCTGATAATAGTCTGTTATCCTCTAGATATTTTACCAATCTACTGTTAATGATTTTTTCTAGAATTTTTGATAGGCCTGTTAATACTGAAATGGGTCTGTAGTTATTCACACAGTGTTTGTCTCCAGATTTAAATACAGGAGTGACCACAGCCTTTTTAAGCAATTTTGGGAAAATTCCTTTAGATAAGCATATTTGGAAGATGTGGGTTAGAGGAGGGGCAAGTAGGTATTTAAATCTTTTAAGTATATTATTAGGAATGTCATCCCACCCCGTGGCACATACATCCTTTAACCCGTTTATCATACTGACTACTTCGTTAACGTCGGTATCTAATAAAACAAATGAAGATAGTGTAGAGGGTGTCGTGGTCAGGTTTTGTTGGGAAATAATACTCGCGTTTAATGACTTTTCAGCTAAGTTTTTACCAACGTTAACAAAATAGTTGTTTACTTTATTGATTGCTTGGGATGTGTTTATATCGTCTGATAGTAAATCAAGCGGAGGTTTGTGATTTTTTGAAGTGAGTGTATAATTCTTTATAAATTTCCACACAAGTTTGCTATTATTCCCCGCCTTCTGTAATTCATTTTTATCGTATAGATTTTTTTGTTTTTTTATTAGATTATTACAAAAATTCCGATATCTTTTATAAGTTACAGAGAGTACTTCATTATCCGGAGCAATTCTTAATTTTTGGTGAAGTTTGTCTCTTTGTCTGATACAACGAACGAGACCGGGTGTGATCCAGGGTTTAATACAACTGTACTTTCTGGGCATTGTCTTAATGTACGTGTTTTTCCTTATTGCATATTGTAGCGAGTCAATAAAATACTTTAAACAGCTATTTGCGTCGTCAGAATGATAAACTGGGTCAAAATTAATAGAATGCATGTCATTTTTTAGATTTGTCATATTGACTTTAGTGTAGCAACGCATGCAGTTATGTCTAGGTGAATTAATTTGTAACGTTAGCAAAACAGCTTGATGATCAGTAAGCGTAGAATTAGTAACTAATGTTTTGGATGGATTTTTTGATTTTAGAATGATATGGTCTAAGCATGAGCCGCTCTGATGCGTGGGTAGATGGTGAGCTGGTAAAAGTCCATGAAAAGAGCAAATATTCAGATAGTTATGTACATGAGAATCTGTTTTCCCGGAAGCAATGTTAATATTAATATCGCCCAAGAGTATTATGTTTTTAAAAGATGTTATGTATTTTAAGTTTGAGTCTAGTGAGTCTAAAAATCTGTCCATGTTTTGAGAAGGAGGTCTATAAATAGCCATGACTACCGTGTCGGGAAAAATTTTAAGTATTAAACAATTACAATCTAGGAATACAGGTTCTTCTTTTATTGTGCTTAAATTATTTTTGATGTAAACTACTACTCCATCGTTCTGGTTTATATTCTTGTCTGTTCTGTAGGAGTAATAACCGTCAAGAGATGGTAAGTTGACTGTCTGTTTTGACAACCAACATTCAGTTAGGACAATAATATCACAGCTGATGTCTAGATTCTGCATTAACACTTCAAACCCGTCCATGTTTCGATTTATGCTGCGAATATTCTGTGTAAGTACGGTTAACATTTTATCCCCAGAAAGAAGAAGATGTTTACAGTCCTCAACATTACATAATGTAGACTCGGACACCGAAAAATTATCTAGGTCGCAAATTAGCTGATTTGTCATGACAGTAGAAAATAAATAAAAACTACCTGTATAACTCCTAATTAAATTAAGTGAAAGTTAGCGCTCTTAGGCGCCTTCATAATCTATGGAGTTAATATAGTTCATTTCTGCATGTTTACGGGCTGGGCAACCTACGTCACCAGTTGGATGGTCAGATTTCCTTTTGAAGCGTTTGCACGTCGCGCATTGAGGGGGCGAAGATTTGATGTTGCATTCTTTAAAGGAGTGTCCATTTTCTCCACAGTGGTTGCAAGTAGGACTAGTTTCCCGACAAAATTTGGCTGCGTGTCCGAATTGCTGGCAATTGAAGCACCTAGTGACTATCGTGAAGTCTCTCACAGGGCATGATGTCCAATCAATAAAAAATCGGTCTTGATTTATTAATATTTTTCTAATGCTAGCAGGTACTTCTAAAATGTAATTACAAGTAAGAAGGTCTTTCTTACCCGATTTATGGCTTAATTTGATGCGCTCAAGGATGGACTCTCGTGTTACATTCGGCAACTTGTCTGATAGGTTCTGCTCGTAAATACAGTCGAATACCTCTTTTTCAGTAAGGGCTACGGGGACACCAATGACAACAACCCTAGGGCGGCGTTTAGAAGGTTCTTCAACTGTAAGGCCCGACGATACAAGTTTTTCCGAACCCTTGAGCTTATCAATATCGCCTATATTGTCGGTGCCAATTAGGACGCCTCCATTTTTCACTTTTTTCAGGCCACGGACATGAAGCTTAAGTTGTTCCGGAGAGATGATCTTTTGGACAAGTGACTTGGTTTCGTCACTTGTTTGGGTCTTGTCTCTGGGGTAAATGGCAACTGACCTCAAATTTGCGGGACGGACGAAGTTATCGGTACCTTTTTTTACCATGCTAGCATAAGAAGTAGAGCTTGATGAATTTAATTTAGTCTCTACGACCTCTCTGAACTGCTGGAGGGAGTTCACAACATTCTGGTGTGCCTGAAGGTGCTGGATTGTGGTATGGGCCTGGATCGTTTTCGACTTCAAGGATTGGTATAGAACAGCCATCTGCGAAGTCCCACTAGAGACTTTCCGGCAAAGAGTGGAGACACGAAGTTTCTGGTCCGAGTTCATTTTCCCCTCACTGACAATAGTGCAAACTTCGTTCAGAATGGTATCAATAGAACCTATCCACTTCTGAATCTCCGCCGTGCTGATAACTTCAACGGGCAGTTCATTCTCCGCGGATGCTGGAATTGGGTCCCTCGGCGTAACTGGTTCGGTAGGCGTTGGTGGAGGACTTCGCCGTAGTAGTTGGCTACGACCAAACGGGCTCGTTCCTGGGTTGGACATTCTACCAGAAACACTTTATTTATTGTTATGAAAATTATTTAGTTCATCTTGCTTACTTAGTGTAAACCTGCAAGACACATGCGACACACTTTAATTTTTAACTGACATAGCAATATTTATATTTATTTGTTGTAATTGTTTTACATTATAATCAAAAACTAAACACACGTCCGCTTCTCGTCTCACGCCACTGTACTCTCCTACTACTACTACAATAACTAAGAAATGACTCTTTGTTGACTTCGGAAACTTTGGCGGTTTTTGAACGCTCGAAAATGTTTTGCATACGCTCAAATAAAACATTGCGTTTAGCTTCTAAGATTGCCAACTCATTATCGTCAGAAGTACATAATTTCTTTTGTTGCGACATTTTATATACCTAATGTAGGTAGAAGTAAATAAAGTAAATAACCTAAAGTAATACTGTAGTTTAATTAATGCGGTAAGTATGTATTGTACCTAATAAGGCAACGACTTTAAAGGCGGTGGAACTAAAAGGCGCTTGAAATATGAATTTACAAAACGACTATGATAGTTTGGATAATTTATAAATTGTAAGTCAGTAGGTAGCTACGTAAGAGTATATTACCTACCGGCGGTGCGGGAAATAACTACGTAATGGGTATATTTGTGAACTAGGAGTGCAGCTAGGTGCTACAACTACCTAGATAGGCACTTCTAGAAGATACCTACGCGAGCGGGAATATGATATGGATATATGAATCCGGGTCGATTGGACCAAAAAATGGCTTGGCTATAAACAAAGTATAGATTAAGTGGACTGTATTTTTTGGAGGATGGCGGTTCTCGCCAAGAGGTGAGCGAGCGATGTATTTATTAAGGGAAAGCACGCATACCTGGCTCTCCAACGTGGGGCTGTACAAGATGGCGGCCGGCGGCGTTCTTTCCTGCGGCGTTCTTTCTTCCCGATCACAAAACTGTCACGTTCACACCCGCGGGCGGTTTATCACAATAGTTCGCTATCCAACAGCGGCGGTAAGGAAGCGATGCAGCATGGGGCGACACGGACTGCGGGAGCGACACAGGCGCGAGCACGTGTTATGCGCCAGGCGTGCGGAAGGAATCTAAGGAAGGGGCGGGGGTCACATCGCTCACTACGAATGTGGTCAATTGCGGAACTAATATAATAGTGCGAAATATTGATGAGACGACTTAGTCCGTCTTAGAAAACATAGATGGCGCTACCAGCAAGGAAGATACACATACAAACACGGTTCCGAAATGAATTGGGTTTATTAGTGGATTTGCCGACTCAGCAAGCTGGTAATACCAATGATGGCAACACAGCACGCCGATTTTTTAGACATGACCGCGGCATTTGATCATGTAGATCATAAAATATTAAATGATAAACTTGAGCGTTACGGCATAAGAGGAAATACTCTACAACTAATAGAATCGTACTTACATAATAGAAAAGCATTACGGTCGTAGGCGCGTGCCGCGTGCGGTCGCATCTACCTCGAAATTACAATCGGTTTTAGAAGCGAACCAGTGTGTCTCAAGGTTTTTTTTTTCCTTTTTTTTTTTATTGAAAATGAATCAGCTGCAGAAGTGTTCTGCCTGTGACGAACCACTGTCGGATGGGGTACACTGCACTATATGCAGCCAAGACCTGCATTTCCAATGTGCGGGAATTACCGAGTCTGGCTTTCGAAAGCTGGGGGATAGAAAACTTACGTGGCGCTGCGTTAAATGCAGACAGTTAGGTGCCACACATCCACCTACTTCACCGGGACCTAGCTCGCCAAGATTGGAACCAGAATCAGCGGTCTTGCTGGAAATTAGGGCATTGGCAAAAAAACTGTCCCCGTTGGAGGGTTTAAAAGACGAGAGACAAGAGATTTTCGCGCTGAGAAGTGAATTCGCCGATCTGAAATCCTCTCTTGATCAAAAATTCAACGAGGTAGTCAAGGAGTTCGGCTGCAAAATAAGTGATATGGAGCAACGCATTGTACAGCTTGAAAAGGTTCAGGGTCAGATAAACCAGCTGCAGGATCGTTTGGAAAAATTGGAAGAAGACTCCGAAAAAAGGGACCAATGGACACGCATGAACAATGTGGAAGTGAAAGGGTTACCGCAAACTAAGAATGAAAATTTATTCGAAATTATATCTAAAATTGGTACCAAGATCAATTACCCTGTCTCCAAAAGTCAGATAAACTTTATAACTAGAGCTCCCACGCGTGATAAAGATCAGGCAAAACCAGTGATTGTCTGTTTCTGCAATAGGTATATAAAAGAAGATTTTATAGCCGCAGCTAGGTATCAATTAAAAGCATCCCCTTTAACGACTGGACTTATTGGATTAACCGGAAACCAGAAAATATTTATAAATGACCATCTAACTCTAAAAAATAAAATTCTACTGTCTAAAACTAAGAAGGCAGCATCTGAAACGGATTTTCAATATGTTTGGGTCAAGCATGCAAAGATACACGCGAGGAAAGTGGATACGTCTCCAGTTATACTGGTGAATTCAGAGAAGGATCTAACAAAAATTGTGTAAAAACTCTAATCAACCTTGTAGAATCTGATAACGAACTTTTGTTTACATCTAACATGCGATTTATAATTTGCTCACCTGAGTGGTTTGAGAACCGCAAGCTGCAGTGTGCTACTTGTGTTTTCCTAAACATATTGTGTCAGTGCGCGGTGCTTCTACGAAACTGTTTAACGTATTATTTTTGCACATTTACATTGCATCTATATAATTACAACCTTATTAGGCTTGTATTATGGTCCACTTTTGAATTTTGTGTGATGTGTGTTGTGACCATATGTTACTGGTTTCTCTTATCTTGCTGTTGTCCGTCGCCTTTTGTATGTATTCATAAGTCATTAGAGCTTTGTTATTTAATGTTATTTCTTTTGGCACACTGTGCATTACTGTGCTTCTTGTATCATTATAAATTATTGATTTCTACCTACTTAGTGAATTATTGTTTGGAATTGAACTTGTCGCGTTCTATACAAAACTTAATTTTGCCCACACATTGTAACAATATAATTAATGATATTATTGTGAATCTCCGTAATGACTACACTTAACATTTATTACCAAAACGTACGTGGTCTGCGAACGAAAACGAATGATTTATTTCGTAATATTTCTCTAAATTCATATGATGTTATTATTTTTACGGAAACATGGCTAGGGGAGGATATCTATAACAGTGAACTATTCGACGGTCGATATTTGGTGTGGAGACGAGATCGAGATTACTCTCGTACCGCACAAAAGCGGGGCGGTGGTGTTTTGATTGCGGTTAAAAGTGTGTTTACCGTGGTTGAGAGGTATGACTGGCGTAGTTCTGCTGAAGACATTTGGATCTCACTTATTCTTAAAAAGTCGAGACCCGACGTTAATTATAATTTACATATTTGTGCCCTATATCTTTGTAAAGAAAATTTAGGTTATTCATTTAACACCCAGTTGCATAACTTTACTATTAATATTAACCAATTAATTGTAACTCACCCATTAGATAAATTTGTAATAATGGGTGATTTTAACTTCGGTGGCGGGGTGGATTGGATAAACGGTGACTACAACGCTTTAATACCGCAAAATGTCTCGTGTCAACACTTAGTTGAGTTTTTCGATGGAGTTCTTACCTCGAACTTATCTCAATATAACGGCGAAAGAAATATAAACGGTAGAATATTGGATCTAGTATTTTCAAACGACTGTGTGAGTGTAGCTGAATGCCGTGATCCTCTGGCGATGCCTGTAGACGTACATCATAAGCCGTTGACGATTCAGGCCGATTTCGTCGAAATTCATAAATTAACTAATAATATGACCAAAATGTATATGTTTTATAAGGGTGACTACGGGGCTATTGGATCAGAACTAGATAAAATAAATTGGCATGATTTTTTATCACATCAGTCTTTAGAACATGCTGTCACGATTTTTTATAGTAAATTATATGAACTCAGGGATACTCACGTGCAGTGCGTCGGTGCAACAAGTTTTGTTATCGACGTCGACGGCACTCATCGAGGTTCCCGATTCAAATCATAATTATCATACAGTTAAAGCACTTCTTGACAACGGGAGTCAGAATTGTTTTATTACAGAATCGTTGTGTAATCGTTTAAAATGACCAATAATACAGTCCACAATCAACATTTCGGGCGTAGGACAAAGCATTTCAAAAAGTTCTCACACCTGCAAAGTAAACATTCGTTCTAAAGTGAATTATTTTAATACAAACATTCAATGTTGTGTTCTTCCTCGCATTACATCGAAGTTACCTACGTTAGACGTTCAATGTCAATGCATAGTTATACCTAAACATATTACGCTCGCGGACCCTACGTTTAGCGTTCCGTCGGACATCGATGTTCTCTTAGGAGCGGATATATTTTGGGATCTATTAAATAATGATAAAATTAAGCTTAGCAATGGTCCATATCTGTACGATTCTAAAATAGGATGGAACGTCTCCGGCCCGCTTTGTAATAATCATTCGTTTATACCTAAAAGAGTTCAATGTAATTTCGTTCAAATTCATTCTCAATTGCAAAAATTCTGGGAGTTAGAAGAATTGTCTGACTTACCGAATGCCATGTCAAACGATGATCGTTATTGTGAAACAATATTTACAGAGACTACAAAGCGTGATGAACACGGTAGATTCTCCGTTCGCATCCCGTTAAAGGAGTCACCCGAGTCTTTGGGTGATTCACACACTATGGCTAAAAATCGTTTTTTAGCTCTCGAAAGAAAGTTAGATCGTTTACCTAACTATAAAATACTTTATAGTGAATTTATTCGCGAATACGAGTCACTTGGTCACATGACTCCAGTGGCATCAAAGGATATTCCTGACATATTAAGTAAACCGCATTACATTCTACCTCATCACGGTCAGGCCTCCGTCACTCCATGTACTTGCGCGCTATAATTACCTACCGCTCGGCCGAGCGGTCTCGGGCCGTTTGCGGACCAAATTCAGTGAGGTTTTCGCAAGCGAAGCGCACGCACGTTGTTAATTTTAATAGTTCCATTTGTTCGTACGCGTACCTACGATACCGTCTGGTGCCTTATGTGCTGTAGATGGGTGCAAATCAAGTAAAAGAAGGGATAAGATTTTTTTATTTTACCTACACGCTGATGCATGGTCAGAACCAATTTATAAAAAAAAATATTTTAGAAACGATACAATTTTAAGCTGCCACATATAAGTCAGAACATATTCACAGTCCTCAAAAACATGACACAAAAAGTTATAAAATTTAATTTTATCGAAGCGGCAGCCCTGCGATTACTGTGGGATCGCGCGGTGCAAAGCAATCACAACTGTACGCTTGGGCATTTAGGCACATTTTAGCATGCAGCGGTTGCTAACGCGACGGAGTAGGCTCTTATAGCAGTAGGTATTGGAAATTTTCTACTGAGTGAAGTATCTGTTACGTAGTAACTATTTAGTAATCTGTGTCACGGTGTTTATCGAGAGGATAGTGTCACTACAAAATTACGCGTTGTGTTTGACGCGAGCGCAAGCACGTCGAACAACAAGTCGTTAAATAATATACAGCATATAGGACCTTCATTACAGAATGGTATTTTTTCTATTCTACTTAGATTTAGACAGTACAAATACGTAGCGTGCGCGGACATTAAAAAAATGTACCGACAGATTTTGATTCAGTCGGATCAACGTAATTTACAATTGATATTATGGCGGGAAAATCGAGACTTACCGTTACAATTTTACATGTTAAACACAGTTACGTATGGCACTGCGTCGGCTCCGTTTCTTAGCATGCGATGTTTAAAACAATTGGCATTAGAATGTAATGATGATTTAGTTGCTAGGACGATTAACGAAGACTTTTACGTTGACGATTTGATCACAGGGAGCGATGACCTTGACTCGTTAATGCAGTTGTGTAATAAAATCTCCGCGTTATTAAAAGACGGTTGTTTTCCGTTGCATAAGTGGACTTTTAGTCATGACGTGTCTCCTGACCATTGTAAAGACCTAAACATCGGTGAAAATCATTTGTCGAAAACGTTAGGCTTAGGTTGGTGTACAGAAAGTGATGAGTTTTATTTCACAACTAAATTTACGCATAGTGACACAGTACTTATATATCAGCCACTTTAAAGAAATAATGACCGTGCTTTGGGATTATGAACCTTAATTCAATGACTAACAGTTCAGTTTCCATCACATTCAAATTACTTTTAGGCCCTTTTCGGTAATATTTGTCATTCTAAAATGAACTTAAACACATGTTGTCAAAGTTGATGTACTAAACGTATAATGTTATCAACTATTGCACAAGTGCATGATCCTTTAGGTTTGTTAGCGCCCTTAGTTATTATAGCTAAGTCATTGTTAAAAATATGGTTACATAAATTAGATTGGGATGACGAAATTCCCAAAGCCATTGCAACTACATGGTATAAGTTTATTGCCGATTTACAACATTTACACGAAATTAAAATACCTCGTTACGTAATTAGTGAAAACTATATAAAACTTCATATATATATTCACCGACGCGTCTCAAATGCCTACGGAGGGTGCGCGTACGTTAGATCGTGTCATAATAATTGTAAAAGTACTATACCTGTTTCCGTGCGTTTATTATGTGCTAACAGTAAATTGGCACCGATAAAGACAGTTACCATACCTAGGCTCGAGCTATGCGGAGCTCTAGTAGGTGCTAAATTATACAACAAAATAAAGAAATCTTTACGTTTGAATTTTAATAAAGTTTATTTTTGGACTGACTCAACCATTGTGCAAGGATGGTTGCGTTTGTCACCGCACCTACTCAAACCGTTTGTACAAATTCGCGTTGTACAAATAAATGAACTAACATGTGATACAATTTGGCGACATGTTAAGGGCACCGAGAACCCTGCGGACATTATAACGCGAGGTGCTACGCTAGACACTTGAAAGTATGATAATAATAATAATTGGTGGTGTGGCCCTACGTTTTTACGAGAACCTGGTCTCATGTGGACTAATAATAATAAAGAATTGTCATCTGTTGATTTACCCGAAACTAAACCTGACACTATAAATTTACATTCCATTCAATTAACTTCATTGTTTGATTTTGAACGCTTTTCGTCATTTATTCATTTACAAAGAGTGTGTGCATATGTATTGCGATTTACAGATAATGCGCGAGCGGCGACTCGCTGCGGCATGCGTAAAACCGGTTCGTTATCTGCCGATGAGCTGCAGCGATCGTTAAATACGTTGACACGTTTCGTTCAACAAGAATCATTTAGTGAGCAATATAACCAATTAAAAAATAAAATCCCGTTAAATACTTATAATAATAAAACAAATAAGTTACTATATAGTCAAATATCAGGTTTAAATATATTTTTAGATGATTCTAACATAATTCGTGTAGGTGGTAGGCTATCTAACGCGGTTGAATTTAATTTCGATAAAAAACACCCCGTGTTACTAAGTGACAAACATCGTTTCTCAAGGTTGTTGTGTGAATCTGAACACAAAAGATTACTTCATGCTGCACCACAACTGCTAGTATATTCTATGCGTGAAAAGTGGTGGATTTTAGGAGCTCGCAACTTAGCCAGACAGGTAGTACACAATTGTGTAATATGCAAACGCATGAGAGGGAAAACATTGACCCCGTTGATGGGTAACTTACCTTCTGCAAGGTTGGAGGCTAGTTTTCCTTTCATGCAATGCGGTGTAGACTATGCGGGACCGCTGTTCATATTGGACCGCAAAGGCAGAGGTGCTAAACTTATTAAAGCATATATTTGTTTATTTATATGTTTTACGACTAGAGCCATACACTTAGAATTAGTAGGCAGTTTAAGTACACAGGATTATATTCTAGCATTAAAACGCTTTATAGCACGTCGTGGAAAGCCATATCAAATATTTTCAGACAATGGAAAAAATTTCGTTGGTGCTGAAAAAGAGTTGTCAGTCATTTTTAACAACAGTAATGATATTTTTGATTTTCTTGGTAATAATGAAATCCGTTTAACGTTTATACCACCTTATAGTCCTCATTTTGGCGGGTTGTGGGAGGCGGGAGTCAAGTCCTGCAAGTATCACTTACGGCGGGTGCTGGGCACTGCTAGACTAACACGTGAGGAGTTTGAAACGGTATTAACGCAAATTGAAGCCGTTCTGAACTCCCGCCCTTTGTCCCTTCTGTCCTCAGATTCAAACGATTTCCTCCCACTTACTGCAGCACATTTCCTGATCGGTCGACCGCTGACTGCGCCCATCTGTGAGAACTTGACGTCTATTGAGCCTACTAGACTGGGACATTACGACCGTGTGGAGCAACTTAGACAACATTTCTGGCAACGATGGTCAAAAGAATATATTTCAGAGCTCCAACAACGAACAAAATTGAAAGTTAAAAATGAGGACATCAAACCAGACAGCTTGGTTCTTATCAAAGAGGAAAATATTCCACCACTCAAATGGAAGCTGGGTCGAGTAATGCAAGTATTCCCTGGCAGTGATGGAATATCCCGTGTAGCTGAAATCCGTACAGAGCACGGCATCATACGGCGATCATTCTCAAAGATCTGCCCGTTACTATCACAATAATCAAGAACACTAAACTACTAAAGCGACGGGTACTTCGTGTTGGAAGACAGCATTCTGATGCTTCCAAGGCGGCCGGCATGTTTAATATATCTCAATCGCCACCCAGCGGCGAATAGCGCAACGAAAGCTACTGCGTGAACATCGTGCAATCTACCCGTCGTTTGTCGCCATCACAGTCGCGACCAACTTCAACTCACTCTCTCACGAAACTTTTCAAAAAACGGTCGTGTGGGCGTCGAACATTTTAAATCATGTAATATCACTGCTATCATTTATAAAGATATCATATTTCTTTCATCAAGACTATCATTGCCCTCATCATATAGGGAATAGTCTAAACAATAACAATTACCGTTTTCGTCTCTATCTAACGGTCCCACTACATCTAAGTATATCTTTTCAAAGGCCGAGGATGCTGTTGTGGTAATTTCTATCGGTTCTTTTATGTTACGAAAATATTTATGTTTTTGACATTTTGTACACTTTTTAACAAATTCCTGGACATCCTTGTCTATACTTGGCCAATAGTATCGACTTTTGATTGTATTTATCATTCTGCGCACTCCAGCATGACCACTGGATGGCAGTAAATGAAAATCATTCATAATAAGTGTCTGTTCGTTGTCGTCATCTATTCTTTTTACACGACTGCCCAAAAAGGAGTGTTATGTTTTCAGGGTTCATGTATGTATGTATGTATGTAAGTATGTATGTACGTATGTTTGTGAGTTTCTTTATTCCACCATAACTTCTAAAAGGCTTGACCGATTTCAATGTTTGTGGTATCATTAGAAGCTTTGAGTTATCCCGAGTGACATAGGTTATGTGGACATTAAAAAATGGTCAAGTGTGAGTCGAAATCGCCTGCAAAGGGTTCCGAACGAATTTTTTTTTTGTGTTGTGTCATGCTTTTATGTTGTTCACTAAAAGGTATTAAATAAAAATAATTATTATTAAAAATTAAAAAACACGCCTGCCATGTAAAAAAAATTAAAAACAATGACTGTAATGGATTGTTCCAAGTAACCGACCCCGACTGCAAATATTTGACTTGTTTTTAATTTTTTTTACATGGCAGGCGTGTTTTTTAATTTTTAATAATAATTATTTTTATTACCCTCTATAAATGTAAAACATTCTAATTCTTCAGTTATCATGCCATTATCTCTAAATCGTTTTAATTTGTTGCCTTCAATCAAACACATTTCTACCGAATCACACGGTTTTCTTAATATATCCACAACTCTTGGTTGATCAGTCCAATTTTTAATGGATTTATTAAGTTCCTTCTTTTCATCGTCATTCTTATTCTCACTTAGCTTATTCAACTTTTTCTTTTGCGCTCTCGATAAAGCATCTGCCACAACATTGTTTCTTCCTTTCACATAGACTATTTTAAATTTATATTCTTCTAAAGTTAATCGAAATTTAAGTAAGTAATCTACTTGTTGGATCTTTCATACCAAAAAGATATATTAATGGTTTGTGATCTGTCTTCTTCTTATCGAGTCAGAGATCCAAACTTTCAAATTCTGTCTGACCAAAAAGTTGCAACCTGGATGGCTCGGTCGCTGGCCTCCATCACGTCCTGGAGAGTGCAGGTGGTAGTGCAGGACGGGCAGAACAAAAGGTGTGCCATGTCCTGCGATGGGGCACCACACTCACATGCGACAAGTGTTGGGTCGACGATGCCCCACTTGCTAAGGTTTGTTTTGCAGCGACCCACTTGGGTCCGTAATCGGTTGAGAGATTTCCAAATGGGCCACTGCAGCTCATGTCCTGAAGGCAGTTGTTGTGCTGGAAGGACAAAGTTTGGAGGGGTGGGGTGTCTAGTTCTCCACAAATCGTATCTCTCATCCTCTGCACTATCATTAGCGGGAATCGTATGAGCCAGAAAACACTTCCGGCTCTTTAAACGGGCCCGTGGAAGATGATGTTCATACAGAGGATGACGCCTATCCGTCTCCTGCTTATTTTTTTCAATACGGCAGGCTATTTCACGTCGCACATCTGGAGGAGCAATGCCCGCCAGAGGGTACAGCATGTCAAGAGGGGTAGGTTTGAGACACCCGGTAATGATTCGGCAAGTGTCATTAAGCGCTATATCAACTTCTCTAGCGTGGGCGGATCGATGCCACACTGGGCATGCAAATTCTCCAGCAGAGAAAGATAGACATAGGCCTGTTGTGCACAGAACCTGCGGTGATGCTCCCCAGGTCGTTGAAGTCAGACGATTGCGCAGATGGAAGGCACAGGATTGGGTTTTCGATGGATTCGGACGTAATGAATTGTTTTTGTAGAATGCTGCAAGTCCTTCTAAAGCGTCCGTAAGGTTGACTTCAGCCTCTGCGAAATTAGCGGTCTGGGTAGCTAGTGCAAGATCATCAGCATAAAGAAAGCGTTCAGTATGTTCAGTGGAGGGTTGGTCGTTTGTGTAGATGTTAAACAGCGTGGGTGCTAGGACACTGCCCTGAGGCAACCCGTTTTTTTGATAGCGCCACCTACTTTTGCAATTATAAAGGTGAACCTGGAACCGACGATTATTCAAGATTACCCTCAGAATATCCACAAAACCGGTGTCCTTCGTGAGGTCGCTGACTTTAAGTAGGAGCCGTTTGATGTTTACCGTGTCATAGGCTGCAGAAAGGTCAACAAAAATCACACCTGTGACTTTCTTTACCTCAAACCCGTCTTCGATGAATTGTGTTAGTTTGAGGGTCTGATTAGCGCACGACTTTCCAGGCCTAAACCCGGCTTGTTCGGCGATTAGATTTGGCTCAATTATTGGCGTGAGACGGTTTAGTATGACTCTTTCAAAAAGTTTAAAGGTGTGGCAGAGAAGTGAAATTGGTCGGTAATTTTTGGGATCATCAGGGCATTTTCCAGGCTTAAGCAAAGCAATTACCTTAGCACGTCTCCAAAGCTTTGGGATGTTGTTGTGTTCGAGACAAAAATTTAATAGAGATGTCAACCAACAAACGGCGACCGGCCCGAGATGTTTTAACTGCTCGACTGTAATGTCATCAAATCCAGCAGCTTTGGCATTTTTTAGGTTTTTAACTCCGTTTACTATTTCATGTAATGTAAAAGGTTTGCTTATGCAGGTAACGTTATGTTCTAAGTCAGTTTTATTTTTAATTCTGGGTAAAGGATAGGAAGGTTTGCCATTGAGTATCAGTTGGTGAGCGACTTGGTTGGCAGTCACCTGACCCGGGTTTTGGGCAGCGGGAGGGTTGCCTGTTAATTTTTGAATTATGACCCAAGCCTTTTTACTATTGTGAGTCATATTTACGTCGGTTACTAGTTTCATCCACTTCTCTCTGCGGCTTATCTCCATACTGCGCATGAGTTCCTCACCAAGTTCCAGTGTCTCATCGGAAAATGGGTCGTTCTTATATGAGTCTTCATAATTTGCAAGTATTGTGGCTGAATCTATGTTAAGACCAGGTATATACGCAGTACGGCAGCCACGAGGTATGTGCTGGCGTGATCTGTCATTATGGTGAATTTGTTTCCATACAAGTATGGTCTGAAATACTTAACGGACCACACTATTGCCAAAAGTTCTTTCTGTATAGTCGGATAGTTTATTTCTGCTTTATTCGAGGGTCTGCTGGCATATGCTACTGGTCTAAGATCTTTATTACATAATACAGAACCAGTAGCAGTACCCGAAGCATCTGTTTGTAAAATAAATTCATGATTTTCGGAAAAATCGGGATACTGTAAAATCGGTGACGATATTAAAGCATTTCTTAAAAATTCAAAAGCTTGTTGACATTCATCAGACCAAATAAGCGGTTCACTTTTCCTACTTAACTTATTCAAGGGTATTGCTATATCCGAAAAATGTCTTATAAATTTACGATAATAGTTGCATAATGCTACAAAACGTTTTACTTCATCTGCATTCTTGGGAGTGGGATAATTACGTAATACTTTTGTTTTTTCTGGATCTGGTAAAACACCTTTATCTGTAACCAAATGTCCTAAATAAAGAATTTCTTTCTTTAAAAATTCACATTTCTGTGGATTTAGTTTTAAATTTACTTTTCGCAATCTTTCCATTACACTTATTAAATTCTTGTTATGGATAGACAGATTTCTTCCAAATACAATGAGATCGTCCTGATATACTAGACATTTATCGTAAGTTAAACCAGACATCATACGACTAAAGGCGTTAGGACTGATCTTTAAACCCATTGGTAAACGTTTCATGCAATATTGACCAGTATTTGTAGTGAAAGCTGTTATTTTACGACTACTATGCTCTAAACTTACCTGATGACCCTTGGTGAAGGTCAAGATGAGTAAAATAAATGGCTCCAGTAAGCGTATCTAAACTTACCTGATGACCCTTGGTGAAGGTCAAGATGAGTAAAATAAATGGCTCCAGTAAGCGTATCTAAAATTTCATTAATATTTGGTAGAGGAAATTTGTCGTCACAAATAACCTCGTTTAATTTTCTGTAATCTACAACTAAACGCCATTTTTTCTCATTACCTCTGCTACTTTTCTTAGGTACTAATAATAAAATTGGACTGGACCATTCACTATTTGACTCTTCGATTATATCATTTTCTAACATATTATCAACTTGCTTAGTTATTTCTGGTTTTAAGCGCAGGCCACACCGCCAGCTAGCGGGTGGGCGGGCTAGGCGGGCGAACATCGTTTCACCTCTTTACATACTTCGGTTCACACCGCGAGCTACCGACTAACCTAAAGAGCTAAGCTAACGAAATATCCGACGATTCCAGCGAAGCTACTCGTTCACCTCGTTGGCGCGCCCGCGCTTCGCTAGCTTAGCTCGCCCGCCAGCCCGCTCGCCCGGTTCGTTCGTCCGTCCTCCCCGTTTCGAGTAGACTATTCGACGCTCGTCTTTCGATTAGCAGTGTAGTGTTTACGTTTGTGAACGATGAAAGTTCTGATGATGATTTAACTACAAATATTAATTATTACAATTATTCGCCCGCTCCGCGCGCTCCGCCCGTCGCTCGTCTGTCCGTAGTTTTCGGTGTGAACCCTATAGTTTAGCTCGCCAATATTTCGCGTAGTTTGTATAGTTTCCTTCGTTCGCTTCGCCCACCCGCCTAGCCCACCCGCCCGCTAGCTGGCGGTGTGGCCTGCGCTTTAGTGCCTGTGGTAACCTATACGGCTTGACGTAAACTGGAGTACAGTTTTGTTTTAAAACTATAGATTGCTTATAAATATTAGTTGTGGTTAACTTATCTCCTTCTAAATGAAAAATGACAGAATATTTTGCACAAATTGCTTCAATTGATTGTTTCTCTTCTCCGTCTAAATAATTTAAATTTAATTCAGATAGCAATTTTGGTAACGTCAATGTTGGTCTTATTAAATTGACAAATATTATAATCGTCCTAACTTTTCAAATCTGGTGTAAAAGATGGCAAGCTTACTTCCTTTTCACTAACATTAAGTATTTTAACTGGAATCCTATTATTACTAACTGTGGTTATTGCATTTGCTATAAAGACATCCTTCGCTAACTCTTTACTACATACTACAACTTCTCCATTTACATTCTCATTCACTATAATAAAATGAATTGATTCCGAGCGGGCCGGAATAATCATAGAATTTTCCATTCTATCATGTTCATCAAAAAAATGTAGATAATATTGTTTATTACTGTTAAAAAGTGTTAAATTATTTGAACCTAAATCAATGTTCGCTCTAAATTTTTCTAAAAAGTCTAAGCCTATAATCCCGTCAGCTTTTAGTAGTAGCGAATTAAAAACAAGAAAATTATGCTGAAACGTGGCATTGTCGTATTTTAATATTAAATTTACAGAACCTTGAGAGCGTCGCTGACCACCTATTCCATTTATTAAAGTATTATCTCTATTAACAAT
Source organism: Autographa pulchrina (assembly GCA_905475315.1). Classification (NCBI taxonomy): domain Eukaryota; kingdom Metazoa; phylum Arthropoda; class Insecta; order Lepidoptera; family Noctuidae; genus Autographa; species Autographa pulchrina. Next base: position 13,852,267 of record FR997761.1, on the reverse strand, counting down.
GATATCTTTTCGTAATACTTCATTTTTAATAATTGACAATGTAGCACCCGTATCAATAAGCCAATAGTATTTAATATTTTTGATATAAAAAGTAACATATTTCGCATCACCTTGTAATGATAATATAAAATGCTTAGGAACGAAAAAACTGATTCGATGTACTTGCATTGTCATCGTTATCGCATTGACGAGTGTCTGCTACTTTCTCTACTGGAAATGTGTTTTGACCTCGTCCACGGTTCCTAAAATATCTAGAACCTCTATTTCCTCGCTGATAATTATTGTATGAAGGCCGATAATTTGCTCTAGAATTTCCTCTAGAAGCCTGTCCTTGATTGTAGTGGTTATTAAATTTATGCCCACGATAGTAATTGTTACCATATTGACTACGGTTAATACCTCTTTGACCTTGAGAACGTCTAGTATTTTGTGCCACACTTCTATTTTTAGATGCATACAAAATATTACCTGGTGGTTGGAAAGACGTGCACTCCTCGTCTTTCGCTGCTTGTATGGCATCTTTCAAGCTGCTGAAGCCGCGTGCCGAGATGATGGTGCTCATTTTCGCGCTACGCAGGCCATCTGAAAAACGTTTTATTGCAAAACTTTCATTGATCGGTTTTAACATCGAAAATATTTCCTCTTTTCCATCTGCCTGGGTAATTGTCAGCTCTGTAAATAACTTTTCTACCTCCGAACCATAATCGTCAATTGATCTCGAGCCTTGTTGAATATTTTGAAGCTGCGTTTGTATAGCTATAAATGATTTTTTGGGCAAAAGAAATTTCCTCAAATCATCAATTTCTTAGCATTTATTGTATAATTAAATAGGGATACATATACATTATATTATAATAGTATAGCCTACATTGTAATTAAATGTATGTGTTCGCGTTTATTAGTTAGTGTATAGACTCACCCGTCATGAACTCAGAGATAACAACTCTGACGTTTGCTGGTTCGGGCACTTGCGATATAGTACACGCGAACACAGGCATTCTGGTTTTGGCTCTCGTCGAGTAAATATCTTTGTAGTGCACAAGTAACGACAAATAAAAGTGATTATCTTCAAGTACAACTGTATTCTCATTTCTTGAACTTTTAAAGGTCAGAAGTGGGATCACACCAGAACGTTATCAGTTTTGGTGATTAACTCAACGCCCATCTAAGAAGGTAAGTGATACTTGTATACATTCTCTCTTATTCAAAAGAACAGTACTAAATCTAATAATTATGAAATACCTACGTAATTTTATTCTATTTTATTTTCTTATATGCTTATTTAATATTTATTACCCACACAAAGTACACGGTTGTGATAAATTATTTGAATACAATTACATAATTAAGTTTAATCCTTTATAACTGATCAATATTTGGTCAGTGGGTCATCTTAGGGGCGGAGTAGTTAACTATGAAATTGCAAGATGTTTTATATTTATTCTTTTTATGCATATACTATACTAAAGTATGTCTACCCTTTTATTTAGTCACCCATTTTTTTAAACTTTATGTGCTTTTGGTTTACCTATATGTTAGGAATTTTGCTTTTCGTACTACCTCTAAACATACTGGTTTCATGTTTCATTTTTTTCTTTACGAATGGTTATTTATATAAATGCTCGTTATTGTATTGGTAATCATCATCAGCTGGCAATATCAGCTTTACGTTAGAAATAACGATAGTAGGTTAAAAGTTAAAATTAGGTACGATAAATACCTGTTTACCTCCTTTTAATCGCTATTATTTAAATCATAAGCAACGTTTACTTGTTTCGTATAATTCATTTTCAGCTACGGAACAAATATGCCTAATCACCGATCACGTAAACGTGGTAGAAACTCCGAAGACTCAAGCAGTGATTCGAAGTCATCCATAGGGAGCCGATGCAGGCGCAGATCACTGTCCAAACATTCGAGGCATAAGCATTCACGGCGTGAAGCGAAGAAAAACCGGCGTCGTTCTCGGGCTCCCGAGAAACCCGAAGAGCGGGCGGTGCGGTTGAACACCGAGACCAGTGATCAACAACGGCTGAGTGAACCTCGTGCACCCGCTGCCCCCAAGTTCGTCGCGTCACCATTGGCAAGTAACCAATGCACTATTTTAGACACTAATAGTTTAGTGAATGTTTTTCAAGAGCTTGTTAAATCTATACGTTCGGAGGGCAATTTCGACCGTTATCCAACTTTAAATGTTATTCCTGAATTCGACCCAACCAAGCGAAACCAAAGTATTGACGTTTGGATTACTAAAGTAAACAAATGTGCGAAGATTTATAATTGGACGGAACGACAAATAGTTCACTAGTAGTATATTATTGGGCATTCTACCCCACTTCGCTCATGCATGCGCATTCGCGTCGTGGGGTAGAATACCCAATAATATTTCTGGTAATTTATCATAATAAAAATGAGAATGGTCTGAACAACACCAAACCCTCTGTTTCATCGACTCAATCCGATGTACGTGCACGATATGCAATGAATTTTCAGAAAGTTACTCAAGCGATAACGAACTATTACCAAATCTGGTACCATGTATCATTTGTTGATCAGAAAAGTTTAAATGTGAACGCTATGAACATATTTTGTCATTCTTAGATCAACTCTATAACATACTTATCATGAAGTTTATTAAACAGCCCCAATCGTTGAATGTAAACACTATCTGTGATGATGTTCCTAAGACTCGGGTTCGTCATGGTGAATTATTACCTAACATAGTACGTTGTATTATTTGTGGTCCGTCAAATTGTGGAAAAACAAATTTGCTCATTGGTCTTCTTATACATGAAAACGGTTTAAAATTTCAAAATGTTTATGTTTATTCAAAAACTTTGCACCAACCTAAGTATAGATTTCTGGAAAGAGTTTTACAACGAGTTCCAGGTATTTCATTTCAGAAATATCATGGTAATGAAGACGTTTTGAGTGTTCAGGATGCTAAACCCAACTCTGTAATAATATTTGATGACGTTGCATGTGAAAATCAAAGTAACATGCGAGATTACTTTGCAATGGGCAGACACAAAAATATCGATTGTTTTTATCTCAACCAAACGTATAGTAAAGTGCCAAAGCAGTTAGTACGAGACAACGCTAACCTTATCGTACTTTTTAAGCAGGATGATATTAATCTAAAACATATTTATGAAGAACATGTCAATACAGATATGACTTGGATCCAGTTTCGTGAAATGTGTTCAAAAATTTGGAGCGAACCTTACAACTTTGTGGTAATAAATAAAGATTGCTCTAAAAATAATGGATGTTACAGAAATAAATTTGACACATTTGTTGTCTTTGAATAAGAAAATGATACTATATTTAAGACAGTTGACATCGTTACGTTATTATTCTTTTAACAACTCTTAAGCGATAACTATATATTTAACGATTATGGAAAAATCATTGAAAAAACAAATCATAGATGCCTCAGCCGCTGTAAAGAAAAAAGTACGTACCATGAGAGAACTTGAGATTGGGAATAAGGAAGCATTAGAAACGGTTTCTAAACCTATAACCGAATCACTTAATTTACTAACCAACACCAGTAATGGAACTACTTCTGATGAAAATGAAAAAATCCTGGAAAGCAATCAAACATTATACAAGGAAGGTCCTACTAGCAAGGAGTACGTGGAAAGCAGTGATGAAAATGAAATCGACAGCGAATCTTCATTTCAATCGTTGGGTGATAAGAACGAAGAATGCAATACATCATCTTGGTCTCTATCTCCTGAAGCACTACATGATGTACCATTTGGTGTTCGGATAGAGCGTGGAAAACTTATGTTAGCTTCAGCTAGCATTACGATTGGTGATGATTTTATCACAGTAACGGGTCGCAAATATCGAAATACACCGGGTTTGAAACAGTTGTTGCTAAAAAAAGATGTAGACTTAAGTTTAGTGACAGATAATGATATGCAACATTATAAGTCAATGCTGATCGATACAAATGCACACCGTCGAGATTTTGAACCAAGCAAACCCATCAAAAGTAGCAAAGGGCAAAAATATTTGCAAGTCATTAAACCTCTTTTTAAATTACAAAGTACAAATCAGACCTACAATCAACCAAAGGGGAATGGACTACCGTTGAAAAAAGTGTGGAGAAAAAACGTAGATTATGTCTATTGGGATAATCCAAATGAACTAGTGGATAGATTAAAACTATTGATTGCTTCACGAGACGCTGGCAACACTGGGCTGGACAATGAAATAATATCCATCATCGAAGAGTTACGTGAAAGTAAAGTTATTAATTAATAAATATCTTTTATTCTCTGCATACGTTTCATTTTACTGTTAACCCTTCAATACAAAGCACATTCAACATGAATATAGACAAATTTGGACATTATATTCATAAAAGAATGCGATTGTCAGAATTATTCGAGAGTAATGATAATGCATTAACGAAAACAGAAAATGGTGAATTTGATTTAAAAGCTACGACGTTGAGAGGTATCAGAACTCCTGTAGAACCAGATGATGCTGTAAATAAGGATTATGTAGATCAATTTATGACAAACATAACGAAAGATTTATATAAATCCATGCTGTTAATGCGAACTCAAATTATGAATGATGTACAAAATACTTTAAAAGCAAAGATATCTGAAGTTTCCATTCATTTAGAAGATAAGTTTTACACAAAAACAGTTGTAGATAACTTATTAGCATCTAAAAAGCCTTCATAATGTCCAAACAACAAATTGTAAATGAAATTCACAAAGCGGCAAGAAAAAATTTTGATCGTCGTTCTGTAATTTTGAAAGGGATTGATGATTTGTGGCAAGCTGATCTGATGGACATGCAAAATTTAAGAAAATACAACAATGGTTACAATTATATTTTATTGGTGATAGATTGTTTCTCAAAATACGCCTGGGCAGAACCGCTAAAATCGAAAAATAAAATTGATGTTACTAATGCATTTGGGAACATACTCAGCAAAAGTCAACGCAAACCGGTTAATTTACAAACAGATTCAGGAACAGAGTTTTATAATACTTCATTCCAGACGCTCATGAGAAGGTTTAATATTAACCATTACTCAACCTTTTCTACAAAGAAGGCTTCAATTGTTGAGCGATTGATAAAAACTATTAAAAATAAATTATATAAGTGTTTTAGTATGAATGGAAACTACAAGTGGTATGAAACGGTGTTACAAGATACATTGAAAATGTATAACAACACAAAGCATCGTACTATTCAATGTAAACCTGTTGAAGTAAATAAATGCAATGAGTTAAACATAAAAGAAAATATAAAAAAAACACATAAGCAAGTTTCTTTTCGTTGCGTACCTAAGTTCAAAGTTGGTGACAGTGTTCGCATTAGTAAATACAAGCATGTTTTTAAAAAGGGCTATACTCCTAATTGGTCAACTGAAATATTTACCATAAAAAAAGTAAACAATACCATTCCAAAAACGTATCATATAGAGGACCAACGCAAACAAGCTATTTTGGGAACCTTTTATGAACCGGAACTTCAAAAATCATATTTCCCAAACGTTTATTTGATAGAAAAAGTTTTAAAAAGAAAAGGAAATAAATTGTTTGTGAAATGGTTAGGTTTAAGTAACGCAGAAAATAGTTGGATCAACAGAGCTGCGATAGTGAATTGATAAAAGTAGATATCATATTATTCATATAAACATTATTATTTCTTACATGTATTTCATTTTACTTTGAACAATGCAAGGTGGTGGACTAGTCAATAGTGTGATTAATAATTTACCCTTTGAACTTCATTTGCCTGGTTACAATTATTGCGGACCGGGTACTAAACTACAAAAACGGTTACTACGTGGAGATCGAGGCGTAAACAAGTTAGACGAAGCTTGTATGCATCACGATATTGCATATCAGAACCATACAGATTTACCTAATCGTCACAAAGCCGATTTACAACTGTTAAACATGGCTAAACAAAGACTTAGATCCAAGGACGCAGGAAAAGGGGAAAAACTAAGTTCGTGGCTGGTGAGCAAAGTCATGAAAGCCAAAATAAAGTCGGGTGCAGGGATTAAAACGTTTAACAGTTTTGTATCGAAAATAAGATCAAAAATTAGGAAACTCAAACACATGGACAGTAAGGCTCTTATAAACGCCGCTTACTTGGCTGCTAGAAAGATATTTCCTTGCGTACAGAAAGTACGAGTTCCTCGTGTCATACCCATACCGAAGACTGGTGGAGTTCTGCCTTTGATCCCAATTTTCGCTGGTTTATCGGCATTAGGATCTTTAGCGGGTGGTGCTGCGGGTATCGCAAAAACAGTTAACGACTATAAAACAGCTCAAAAAAAATTACAAGAAACTGAACGGCACAATAAAACTATGGAAGCATTAGCTATAGGAAAGGGGTTGTACATTAAACCGCATAAAAATGGTAAAGGTTTGTTTATAAATTCGTCAAAAAACTGAAAAACTTTTTTTTTTGGTCTCTGGACCGCGCCCGGAACACATACTCTGTCAATAGCTCTCAGTTCTATTATTGTTTTTTGGATTTTCAACCTCGAAATTTATAATAAAAGTGCACACATTCCATAATTAACACTTAGTCCTAACTGAATAATCTATAGGGCAAGTTTTATAACGTGAAGAAAGTGGATTTACAAATATTATGAACTGGTGAATATAAGTGCTTGTCATGGCGTCAAGATAGTGGGTTCAAGGGATTCTCGTCGTTACGTGCACCGCATAACTGTTAAATTGGCGTATACCACGGTCCCGCCCTGCGACTCCTGCGAGCAGTGCTACCAACATTCACACAACAACAACAAGCGTCGATAGCGTTCCATGTACAACAACGAATTTTGGTTTACATTTTTTTGCATAACCCTAAAAGTACGACAAAAAAAAAAAAAACAATGGAGGATAGTAGTAATGGTAAAACAAATGAGAACAAGACCCCTCTACCAGCCAAGCCTGTCAAGACTGATAATAAGGTGGAAGTGCGATCCTCAGCATCACAAAATGTAACGATGAGAAAAGGCTCTGTGGTAAGAAAAGAGGATTTGATTTCTTCATCGAAGGAATCATTACGCAGTATTGTTAAGGAGGAAATTAATTCGGCTTTCTCCAATATTAATAATACACTAATGGAACTGAAGACTGAAGTCACTGAATTGCAAAATAGTGTTAGGTTCATGAATGAAAAATATGATTCTATTATTGAACGAATATCATGTGTGGAAGTGAAGACCAATATAATAAATGCGCTTGAGCTGGAAGTCAGTGACTTAAAAAGTCACTTGAAAGTGCTTAATGAAAGTATTGAAAAACAGGAGCAATGGGGAAGGCGATCAAACATTGAAATCATAGGTTTACCTGAAAAAAAAAATGGAGAAAACTTGATTGAAACCCTCTCTAAGCTAGCTACATATGCTAAATGTCCTTTCAATGCGCAGACTGACATCGATTTTGTGACCAGAGTGGCTCACCTAAACAAGGATCTCAAAAAACCAAAACCAGTGGTAGTCCGCTTTCTATCCAGGTATAAGAAAGATGAGTTTTTATCCCGCTTGAGAGAACAAAAAGATTTGAAAGCCTGTGATATTGGCTATACTGATAAAACATCTCGGATTTATTTTAATGAGCATCTAACAAGTTCCAAAAAGATGTTATTAAGCAAAGTGAAGAAGATAGCTGAAGAAAAGCAGTACAAATATGTATGGGTAAAAAACTACACTATACTAGCACGTAAATTTGACTCGGGTTCAGCAATTCACATTTCAACCGAGGATGACTTAAAAAAGTTAACTTAAGGAGATTTACTATTGTTCTTTATAGTCAATTATTAATTTTAACTAAGTTTATCTTTGTAGTCTTTCTGCTTACTTTTAAGCTTATTCATAAGCAGAACTTTATCTTAAATAATGTATTAATTGTATCTTTGTTTGTTATAACACTTAGAGGGAGGAAACTCATTTTTTGTTTTTTTCTTGAGTGGAACCAAATACTTAATAATATATTCATTATATCATTGTTTGTTACAGCACGAAGAATAAGGATATTATTAATTCTGTTGGTATACTATGACACATATTCCATAATTGGCTCAATACTTAGAGTGAGGAAACTTACTTTTTGTTTTTTTCTTGAGCGTAACCAAATACTTAACAATATATTAATTATATCATTGTTTGTTACAGCACGAAGAATGAGGATATATATAATTCAGTTGGTAAACTATGACGCATATTCTATTATTGGCACTGTGGATTCGTCTTGTTCTTGTTTCTTAAAATTAAAAGGTACCTTTCAATTGTTTGTCACAAAATGTTATATTACTAATGTCTCACATTCTCTCACATAAATATTTATTATCAGAATGTTAGGGGATTACGCACAAAGACAAATTTATTTCTCAAAAATTTATTGCTCTGCTCATATGATGTGATTTGTTTGAGTGAGACTTGGTTGTTGCCAGGGATATTTAACTCAGAATTGTTTGACGATAGATTTAGTGTTTACAGATGTGATAGGGATTACAGTTCTAGATCAGACAAGATGGGTGGAGGGGTTCTTATTGCAATAAGGAAGGGTTTATCAGTTGAGGATGTCAGCATCAGACCTTCTAACGATACAATGTCAGCTGACATTTTATCATTGAGTGTTTGTGTTCAAAAACCAACTCAAAACTCCAAACTAAGGTTGTATTGTTGCTATTTCCCGCAGAATAATTCTCAACTTAATGATGAAGTTTTATTCTATGATCAAGTTTCTCAATCTGTAGTAACTTATCCAAATGATCTATTTTTCATAGTAGGTGATTTTAATATAAGAAATGCAGACTGGTTATCAACAGGACAAAGTAATCAAGCTGTTTTAAACTCAATAGGTGCGAATCCATTAGTTGGTGCTTTATCAAACTTTTTGTCATTCAATGATTTTTCACAATATAACCTAATCGCAAACATAAATAATAGACAACTCGATCTTGTTTTAAGTAATTTTAATTGCACAGTTGCCAAATCTACATTCCCATTAGTCAGTGAGGATCCTCACCATCCAGCGTTGGATGTTATTGTACGATTTATAAAATTAAACACTTTACATTCCCCACCGAAAGTAACTCGTATGTTTGGTAGTGCTGATTATGATGCTATTAATGCCCTTCTTTGTTGTACAGATTGGGAAACTATCATAGATGAGCATAACATTGATGAATCTTTATTAAGATTTTACAGTGTTTTAGAGGAAGTGATAAGTGCTCACGTTCCAAGTAAATCTATATATAATAAAAATAAGTATCCCGTATGGTACTCCTCAGCTTTAACTAAAATTATTAAAGAAAAATTAAAGTTTCACAAGAAATGGAAGTGTTATGGTCAATATAAAGATTATTCAACTTTTGTTCTTTTAAGGGACAGACAAAAAAGGGTTGCTAAGGAATGTTATGATAATTATATTAAAAAAATTGAAAATAATATATCAAATAATAGTAAACAATTCTGGGCTTTCATTGAGAGTAAAAAGAAATCAAATTATCTCCCTGACAGTCTACACCTGGATGGTGCTGCATCCTCGGATGGTAAAAATGTAGCAGATCTCTTTAACACTTATTTCAGCTCCGCTTTTGAAAAAGATGTTATAAATTTTCCAACTAACTCAAGTGTTGTTTGTCAAAATCAGACGTTTTTAAATCTTAGTGTAATTAATATTCCATTGAATACTGTTTCGAATTACCTTAAAAAACTAGACACTAAAAAGGGATCTGGACCTGACGGCATTCCTCCTTTATTTCTGCAACAGTGTCACAGAGCTCTGTCAGTCCCTTTACATAAATTATTTAATGCATCGTTGCGATCAGGTATCATGCCCATGTTATGGAAACGGTCATTTGTTGTCCCCATCTTCAAAAGTGGTGACAAACATGATATTAAGAACTACCGTCCCATTTCTAAGCTTAGTGTAATACCTAAACAATTTGAGAGAATTGTGTGTGATATGATTACGCCGCTCGTTAAGCCCTTATTGATACCTGAGCAACATGGCTTCATTAGCAAAAAATCTACTGAGACTAACTTGTGTGACTTTATTGATAATGTGACCTTGGCTATGGATGGGGGCTATCAGGTTGACGTCGTGTATACCGATTACTCAAAGGCCTTTGATAAAATTTCCCATAGAATACTGATACGTAAGCTCGAGAGCATCGGTATACACGGCGACTTGCTTCGGTGGTTGGAGTCTTACTTGCGAGATCGTAGTCAGGCCGTTACTATTAAGGGTTTCTGTTCAACATTTATACCGATTACATCAGGCGTACCCCAGGGCTCGCATCTCGGACCCCTCTTATTTAACATATATATTAATGATGTTCATTCAGTCTTTAATAATTCAAATTTCTTGTTATATGCAGACGATAAGAAAGTTTATAAAGTAATTAAAAATATAGATGATTGCCGAGGACTACAAAATGATATAAATAATTTATCTAACTATTGCAATAATAATATGCTTTACCTCAATGTAAAGAAATGTCACATAATTACATATACAAGGAAGAAGAAATATATTGAGTATTGTTATAAATTAAATAATGAAAATATCAAGAGGGTGTCTGAGGTGCGAGATTTGGGAGTCCAGTTAGATAGTAGACTGATCTTTGATAAACAGATCACATCCATTGTTAGTAAGGCTTATCGTATGTTGGGTTTTGTGCTGAGAGTTACTAAAGATTTTAAGCGTTTGTCGACAATATTGTTGCTGTATAAGACGATTATCAGGCCAATACTCGAATATGCGTCTGTTGTATGGAATCCACAATACAAAGTCTATATTGAGCAAATACAATGGATCCAAGATAAATTTAATAGGCATATATTATGGAGAAGTCATAAAAATAAAAATAATTATTCAGAAAAAATACTTCATGTACCTTCGTTAGAGACAAGACGAAAGGAACGAGACCTTTTATTTTTATATAAAATATTAAGAAGCCAAGTTGACTCTCCTTACCTCTTAAGTAGGATAGGTTTGGGATGTCCACGTATTAATTCTCGAAAGAAATCTTTATTCTTTACTCCTACTGCAAGAACTAATTATGGAAAAAATGTATTTATTTCAAGAGCATGCCGACTGTATAATGATCTTATAAATAACGGTAATAGTACCCTTATAGATATTTTTCACCTTTCTTTTCCTAAATTTAAAAAAATCATACACGATTGTTTGGTTCCTCTCAACATTTGAGAATTTTTAGTTAGATATAACTGTTTTATTTTTGATACTTAAATATTGTTTTTTTTTTTCATACCTGTTTAAACATTGTTCTTGGCGCGAATGTATTGTTTAAGTGTGGAAACTGTTTTGGATTATGTGTTGGTTATGTGATTGTAATTGTTTTTATATAGTATCTGTTTGTTTCCCTAATAAAAATAAAATAAAAATAAAATAAAAATAAGTAAGCTACCTAATCGTCCATTAACTGATGTTGACATCAAAAAGCACGCTCGCGACTTGCCATACTTTCGAGGAGTTTACATGAAAGATCGGTTACCGAGAAAACCAAAACAGATTGAATGTGCTATCGTGAATTTGGACAATTCAAAAAATGAAGGAACTCATTGGGTGGCTTATATTAAATTTAATAATTATTGTGAATATTTTGACAGCTTCGGTGATTTGAAACCGCCTCTCGAATTGATACGATACTTAAAAAACTGTAATATTTTTTACAACTATACAAGGTACCAAAAATTCAATACTGTGAATTGTGGACACTTATGCTTAGAATATCTAAGGAATTTTTGGAAAAATAAAAATGTATAAATTAATATGTTGTTCTTTCATTTTTATCATTCTCAAGATGTCCCTCACTTTGTCAATAACTGGAAAGTCATCAGATTTGTCTACTTACTATCCTAACACATTACAATTAAACGGTCAGTACGAGTGCGCATTATTGCATTTCTCCACGTTTAATTCTATTCCAAATATTGATAAAAAGAACAATAAGTTCTACTATGGATCGGAGGAAGTAATTGAAATACCCGAAGGAACTTATGAACTTCAAGATATCAGCGATTATATAAAGTCCAAAATACAAAACGCGTCGATAAAACTACTGTGCAATAACAATACTCTAAAAACTACAATACTCTGTTCTAAAAATATAAACTTCGATAAGGAAGACACTTTTCGAAACCTATTAGGATATGATAAGCAGATCTTAAAAGCTAATAAATTGCATGTCTCACAGTTTCCAGTTAACATTTTGCCAACGACCGTGATCAGGATTGAATGTGATATTGTCAGTGGTTCGTACGTAAACGGAGAGCCCAGTCACATTATCCACGAATTTGCACTCAACGTGCCACCAGGATATAGAATCATAGAAATTCCTAAAAACGCAATATACTTTCCGATTAATCAAAACAACATAAGCTGCATACATATACGGTTATTGGACATAAACAATCAACTGATAAATTTACGCGGTGAAGAAGTACAGCTTTATTTACATCTAAGAAGAAAAAATGATTGACTATAATAAATATACGCATCAACCAAAAAAAACCATCAGTTTATATAAAGCTCCCAGTCATATAAGAACTAGCTCGAAGAAAAGAATAAAATTAACGAGAGAAAATAAAGCATTTCTTAAAGCTATCGGTCTCCTAAAATGAATATCTTAGATGTTTTATCCGCACCAACCTACGACAATACTGTTGAAGGCATCGAATACCATTCATATAAACCGTACGTGACCAGTTTTAACAGGAATGACGAGATACGCATACCTATCAACCAACAGGACTTGTATGTACTACCGTCAGCAAGCACCTTGTACTTGGAAGGAACCATAGTTGTTAAGAAAAAGGATGCAAAAGAAACCGCGAGCAGTGTTCATTTTACCAATAATGCTCTACTCTATCTATTCCAAGATATAAGGTACGAGCTAAATGGAGTCGAAATTGATAAAATAAAAAATGCTGGTGTAACTACCACGATGAAGTCATTAATTTCAATGAATGAGACCGAATCAAAAATATCTAATTCTTGGGGCTGGAATATCGAAGGCATTAAAAATATAAACGGTGGTAAATTTTCTGTATCCATACCACTTTGCAACATACTCGGTTTTGCAGAGGATTTTAAAAAGATTGTAATAAATAGTAGGCACGAGTTGATATTGTTACGTAGCAATACAAACTTGAACGCTGTGAAATTAAATACTGGTGAAATTTTAGAAGACGTAATTATAAATAAAATCATATGGCGCGTACCGCACGTTAAAGTATCTGATAAGGAAAAACTAAGTTTAATTAAATTGTTAGAAAAAGATCGTCCACTGCAGATGGTATTCCGAAATTGGGATCTTTACGAGTATCCTGCGTTACCTAGGACTACTAAACATACCTGGTCTATCAAAACATCATCGCAAATAGAAAAACCCAGATATATTATTATTGGTTTACAAACAAACAGAAAAAATAGTGCCAGTTCTGACATGTCTCAGTTTGATCACTGTCATATACGAGATGTTAAAGTATACCTCAATTCAACATACTTTCCATACGAAAATTTAAACGTTAATTTTGCAAACAACAACACAGCTTTATTATATGAACAGTATACTCGATTTCAACAGTCGTACTACGGACGTCGCGCGGAACCCTTATTAAGTGAAAAACAATTCAAAGACTTAGCGCCACTATTCGTTATCGATTGCTCCAGACAAGCCGATAATCTAAAAGGAGGACCTGTTGTGGACGTTAGAGTGGAAATCGAAAGCGATTCAGACATACCTGATCAAACATCGGCATATTGTCTTATATTAAACGACTGCATAATTGAGTACAAACCGCTTAGCAGCACTGTTAAGAAAATATCATGAAATCGGATACTCTCATATTGGATGTACAAGGATTCAAGGATCTTTACAACAATTTTATAATAAAAGAATTGGCATTTGCGACTCAAAACTATACGCAATCGTTTTTAATAAAACCTCCATACTTATTTAGACATCTAACAAGCGAAGAAAAGATTCAAGTTAAATGGATAGAAAAAAACCGAGGCATTTATTGGAGTGAAGGACACATCGACTACAGAGAATTCCATCGTATAATCGTACCATATTTAAAAGATAAGAATATTATAGTTAAAGGTTCTGAGAAGGTAAAATGGGTTAAGGATCTATGTACGAATTGTAATGTATCGGAACTTGATGAGAAATTGTGTCCTAATTTATCCAAGTTGCACAAAAAATACTCCTGCGATGGAAAAGTTAACTTGTGTTGTAATAAACATTCCAAACAGTGTGCTCTTAAAAACGTATTATGTATAAAAAAGTATTTAGAGGAATAACTAAAGGTGTATCTGTTTATTAGTTTTAAGATATAAAAATAAAACATTTTTAAATGACAATAATGCGTTTATTTTATAATAACCCTATACTATTTACAGTTATGTTTATTCCTATTCTAAATATAAAAACATAAAACTATATACTATTCTACCACAAACAATATAGTCACTCTCTTACGTACCTTTATTATCCCACATACAAAAACTTACAAATACTTAATACAAATATTTTCAATCACTATATTCTATTAACGATTTAGATATTTTCCTAACTAATGATTCAGTTTCATCCACTATAGGGTCCACCACCTCTTTAACTATGTACTGCGCACTTATAATCACATTTTCAGTTTCATTGTCACTGTCGCTGCCTAGCGAGTTATTACACAGGTCAATTACTGATATTTTGATCAGTTTAATGCCTCGCCGCTGGTGTCTGCTCATCACGAAAGACTGAGTGGAGTTGGGTTTGTTCACGGTGTCTTTACGACGTGGTTTCGTCTTTTTTTCTTTCGCCATTCGATTGGCGTTTTCACGATCGCATCGTAGCATCTCATTGAATTCTTCGTAAGGATCTTGAGCATACTGGCTAAAAACGATGTCTGATCCCGATCGCTGAAACAATATTATAACAAGTCGTTAAATATTTACATTGCATAAAACACCAACATTTGTATGAAAATATAAAATAATTACTTACCGAAGTCATGTTGAATATAATGTGCAGGTACAAGTACTTCAAGCGAACTATATTTAGTAAATGATTAAATAAAATGAATTTATTATGCAGTGCAATAAGTATCGAATGCAATATCTTCTAACCTTTATGTAATAAATACATATTGGTGCACAAGACAATCAATCGTAATGTAAACACAGTAAAAAGCAATTTACAGTGGTTAGTTTCAAATGATTGTATTTTTGCTTATGTTCTTTGACTACCGAAAGTTGTTAACTAAGCATTACATGTATCCGAGTGATGAAATACATATACGCTCATATTACATCGGCATAAACATTGTTAGTAATAATATTCCTGCTACATGTCGCAACTTGATTTTTACCCGACTGCGATGAAGCAAAAAAAGAAGGGTTATTGTATTCATGATCAACAAAAAATGTAAAGCTAAATAAATAAAACAATTATGGTTTCTCACAATATCACATTTATTTCTATTATAATAATATCATTTTATTCTTACACAATAAAACTAAAATAACTTATAAAATAACTTACGACATTCACATAAATACACTTTCAACTAACTCTAATTTAAATATAATCTGGTTTACGTGGTAAAATCTTATTCATTAATACATTTCTTTTAAAATAGCAGAGTGACCCCATGCACGCGTTGAAATGTTATCTGAAGATAATACTCGTTTATCATCATTTCCAGAGAGTGCAATTTTATTTACACTTTGCGTGAATATCTCGTGCTTAATTGATTTGAACAATATATTTTTCCTTCGAATGACTCCTTTATTATACAAAACATTCTCATAATCGTTAATTGTTAAATCACGTACTACACTAGATTGTATCCCTTTCGCTTTCTTAATTACATAATCAGGAGTTTTAATAGAATACAATTTTGACCTTAAACCAACGAATTCTGTGATGATTTTTCCTCCCATCTCATCTTTGAATAATCCAGGGATTTTTTTATTAATTTGAGGTATTTTAAATTCGTTATCGATACAGTAATTACTAGTGTCAAAATAATCTAAAAGCTTAAAATTCAAATCTTGATAAAAGTTTGATGTAAATATCTCATACACTAAGGAATCTGTATCCGTATAACATAACTTTACTTTATTTTTATAAAAGGGTTTGATGATATTGTAATGAAAATTATACATATGCGATTTAGATAATTCTAAAACGGTAAAGCCAATATAAATAGGTTTGTCTAAAATTATTTGATCAGGTTTCATTTGTATCGCTACTAAATTTTCTGAGAAAACTGAAGCACTATGAAAATAAGGATTGCTAATTAGTTTTTCAGCGGTGTGACACTTTTTAGTAACATTATTAGAATCATTCCAAGTATTAACTAAATGAACATTCACTCTATTCTCTGTGTTTTCCAGTGTTTTCCCAAACACGCTGTTATTTAAAAGCTTGAAAAAATCTTGTTCGAATACATTATTTGCCTTTTGTCGTAGTTGTGTGTTTAATTCAATATACCTACTCTTTCAAGTATGCACTTTGCCTAAATGTTATAACTTTATGAATCTTACGTAATATTAAACCATGTTCCAAACACTTTTTTAAGTGAACATAATGAATTACATAGTTATACTTATTATAAAGGTTGGAAATAAGTTTTTTCGTTTTACCACCCGGTGGAATGCATTTTTCAGGACAAAATGGTAAATCATTATGCAAAGTATGTAAGGATTCCGGGTACAACAGATCTACTTCTAATATGAAACCCCATTCTGCCTCATCCTTTATAGTGTTAATATTATTATGTAATTGCACTATTTCTGTTGCATTCAAAAATCTAAAATCCGAGTGGGGTAAATATTGACACATACTAAAACCATAAAGGTTATTGCAATCCAAATAAACTATAAAGCACGGTGGTTTTGTTGAATCATAAGAAGACATATACTTATGATTAGCTTTAGCATAACGGTGTGAGCACACGCATAACCCTCCTCTTATACCATTTTGAATCATTCGCACAATAGCCAGATCATCTATGAGTTCTAATCGAACCCCAGTTTTTAAAAGCATTGCATCAAAAGATAAACTCGGTGCGGTAATATAAAATGCGGGATCGAGCTTATAATGTAACTTGCAAGTTTTCCGGAACTTTTGAAATATATCGGTAAGTAGAAGTACATCTGTTTTTAAGTATAAGTCAGTATATTCACCTAATTTTTTTATGTTGAATGCATTCCACACTAACTTAGCGTGTTCATAGTCCTCCGAGGAAATACTTTCATTGGTTAAAGAATTAAAAAAGAAACGCTGTGATGGCAAGACAGTTTCCTCATAGCATTTCCAGTCCCTGATGTAATCATAAGGATATACACCTTTTCGTGTAAGCAATCGAAAGTGATCATAACTTGGAAAATGGTAACGCATATTTTTAAAATCTTCAATAGCCATATTTTTTGCAAGTTTGACTAAACTAGTACCTAAAAAATGAAATGAATCTAAAAATCTAACATGAACGTATTCACTATCGTTGATCAATATGAATTTGGAAAACGAAATGTATTTTTCTTTACTTTTTGGAATTATGGTTAACTTGCCTGGAATTTCCCCTATTTTTTTAATGAATAAATGACAGTCGTAACCTGATAAATTGTGAAAAAAAATTGGTACAAATACAGGTACTTTATACTGTAAATTACAATGTTTATGTGCGGCGCCACGATAACGACCTGTGATATGACAATGATCTCTAACTTTGTTATTCCACAAGGGAAGATCACATATGTGGCACTGCCATGCTTGAATGTAATCGATCTCATCTTTTTGTGAAAATTTAATCCTAACATTTTCGGTTAATATCTTATGAATCCTCTTAACGTCTTCAGTAAGAAAATCAATGAATTTTGAAACACAGTCAATACCACGATACGATTTAAATTCATTAAAATTATCATCCATCGAAGAAACAATGTTATATGCAAATGCAGTAGGAACGTGTCGTTGTAAGCGGAGCGTATTCGCGGTGTCATGTTCATGGTTACAAATCTGTTCAAGTAATGTTTCAAAATCAGCATATATAGCAAATGGAACATTTTGTTTTCTTTGATAGTTTTTAAATTGTATAACCGACCCCTTATTTGGTAAAACAGTTACGACTCCTCCACATTGGTGTTTATTAATTTTTTCTTGATTAGGAAAAAACAATAAACAGGTTTCACAAAAATACAACTTACTGTGGTGTTTTGTGATTTGACTTTTTACAAGACGAGGTAAATCTTTTATGAGACAATAATGAGATGAATTATCATTTTCTATATACAGCAAATGAATAATTTTGGACCCTTCGTTTAACTTCGTTGGTCTATACAGTGGACCTGTTATAGTTTTACCATTTCTTAGACCATAAACGTAAATTTGTATCATGGGATTGTGTCTTTCAAAAATATTGATGTCTGAAAAAGAGATTGGAAAAGCAATGCCATCAATGTTTAAGACGTCGCGAAAATGTGGATAAGAAGTTACTCTCTCCGAATGATGCGTAGCAGGGTATAAGGCAGCAACAATGCACCATAAAAAACAATAATCATCATTGTTTTGAATATTCAAACAAGCTTTTTTGCTCTTTATGAATTTAGGTAAATCTAAAAATTTTGATCCGCTAAGTGGTTGATATTTATTAATGTTAATTTCTAAATGGGAATTATGTAAAAAGGACCATCCACTATCTCTTTCTTGAAATTCCTCAATTTTTTTTAAAAGCTGAACTGAAAAGTTTTGATACAACAAATCAAAATTGTAATTACAATGAACAATGATGTTTTTTGTTGCAAAAGATTTTAGTTCTTGAACATCATTTTTGTACATCAAAAAAATACCGTAATAATCAAAGTTAACCTTGACCGATGTATGTTTTTGAAGTGAATTGTCTATTAAAGAATTTACTTCTTTTTTGATACTATTTAAAAAAGATTCTGGATAGTCATTAATATTATTTTCGCACGCTTTAATACGATAACTTACAATACGTCCTTTAAAACAAGTATCTATAATTTCAATTTTGTCATCGAGGGGTACAATGCTATTATTTTTATGTTTATTAGTACGTAAATGCGTAAACCAAGTGCGAGAATTAACATCAATTTTGCATACCGAACAGAAAGGCATTTTTTATCAAAAAACAAATTGAAACTTACAAAAATATAAAGTAATCGTTACTTACAAGGTATATAGGTACTAATTTTAAAAGCTAAAACTTAACTACTGGATCTGTTGCCTGCTGCGATTAGACTTTGTTTTATTTTCATCACATTCACCACAGTAACAGCTCTGTTCTGCTTCTGAAAAAAACATGAAACTTTGATTAGAATACGTACAGAAAATGTAATTCTTACTTACGCTCGCGGTTACAAGAACCTTTTTATCTCCTTACTTTAGAAAACTATACATAAGATCATTATCTTAAAAAATACCTGATTATAATATTATTAGTTGAGTAAATTTAAACCTCTAAAACCGAATGATAATGACCATTACCTTTTAATAGGATAATCTCAGATGATCGTTGTAGATATTTCTAAATCATAAATTTCACAATCTTCTTTACTGTGCGACGATCACTGTTTCCGTGAAGGCATCAACGTAATTTATATCGTTTGAGATTGCTGAAAAATAAAATACACATGTGCTTAAGTATCAGTAGGAAACGGTCATGAAATAATAGTTAAATAGTTATGGACTTACCTTACAATGTTGAGAATAGAGTTTTTCGATTTACACGTACATTATAATATTTATTAATTTAAGTTTAGTTTAGTAAGTAAACTGCGAATAAAAATTATTTATTATTACATAGGTCCACCATACTGCAGTAATTGCGAAATTATGAATGTAACTAAGTTTCAAATTGCTTGTATTGTTGATTCAAATATTTTATGTAGGGTTGTCACTCATTGAATATTAGTAATAATATTATCATTACAGAAATAACAAGATGTCTTATTTGTTCAAACGAATAAAGAGTGAATTACTAAAGTTCACTACTAATACAAATTAAAGTTATCTATTGGTGGTGTATTATAATCATTCTTTTGTTTGGTTAAATATTAAAACATTCTCACTTTAATAAAAAATCCTAGAGTAGGTATCATGTTTTCAAGTATTTTTTTTTTTTACTTTAAAAAACCTATCAGACTATTTATTTTAATCCAATTTTATATCTATAAAAATGATAGCCCTTATGAATTATGCTAAATTAGCAACAAGTATAAAATCGTACGATGTAACTTGATCACGTAAAGCAATATATGAAGTCATTACTGACAAACAAATTAATCCCTTAGTCGGTACTTTTTGCGTTTACACGAATATAATACGAACCCGAGAAATGGTAGCGTCGCTTAGTATGTTTGCTTTGATTACTAACATTTTAAATTATCCAAGGAATCACATCACATTTGCTTATAAGCAAAGGCATGTTTGTTAGCGATCATTAGTTTACTTTCTAGTGCTGATATAATATTTGGTACAATACCATACCCCAGCTACTGGTTTTCAGCTAAAATCTAGATAGTAAACCGTGCATCAACACAACAGTTTCAATTCGGAGTATCTTTTGTGTAAATAAACTATACTCGTACATCACCGCTGCTCAATGTGCTAGAATTCACACCAGTTAAAATGTAAGTATTGTCTTTATTACTTGATTAATTTATATCTAGATTGTCGAGTGTTTAATGTGGTCGAGCCTTCGAATACAATGTACACAAACATTTTATTTCATATAAAATTATTATGTTACTGATATTACGTTCAATAAATAATTATAACAAATTGATTTGTTAAACTTTCAGGTCTGACTGCGAGAGTGACATCATTTCCTTCAACAATGACCGCAAAACAGAAACCTCTCAAAAACGGACAACATCTACAGGCAAACGCAAGGCTACTCTAACTACAAAATCCGCTACTATAAGGTAACGAATACGATATTTTAACTTTTGTGTATCCCAAAATCTTAACAAAACAATGTACCTAAATTCAAACGTGTTCCTAAAATAATTGTTAGTAAACGTGTACTTTGTAACATTATTATTTACTCCTTGCTCCAGCAAAAAAAATAAGCTTGATATATTCGGGCTCCGACATGAACGAGACGATGAATGTGATGGTACATCGACGCCTGTGTTGTCCACGTTCTTCGTTACAAGAATAGCAAACGGTAGCGAACGCCGGACCGCAAACACCTCCGGCGAGTACTACATTGACCTCAAGGTGTATCAAACAAATGACGCTCGTGAAACAGACTCTCAAGAGCTATGGAGGAAAGCGCTACTTCGAATAAAATTTCAGACTGAGGGTGACACCAGCCAGTGGCGTAAACTCCAAGCGTTCGTGCAGTCCGCAGATGAACTGTTTGTGAAGCCTCCAATGTTTAGTTCTTTCTAGTCTTAATACATAAACTCAATGAATTGTTATATTTTTAATACAATTGAATATATAAATCTTAATACCTTTTGTTTGTTTTTTATTATTTGCTTTGCGATAAAAAAGCATACTGCGTACACCAATCTATATCACAAACGATTATATCAGTTGTGAGCGCGCAATAACAAACACATTACAAATTAATACAATCATTGTCTGTTGGTTCCTATCGTTATTGCGATGAAAAAGCATATTGCGTACATGAATCTGTATCACAGACGGTGGTATCAGTTGTAAGCGCGCAATACAAGAGTGGGACAGAATGCCCAAGACCTAATTACCAGAAATATTATTGGGCATTCTGTCCCACGTCGCGAATGCGCAAGCATGAGCGAACAAGTGGGACAGAATGCCCAATAATATACTACTTTCACTATGCTTTGCCCAAATTAGTAGGTCTAGCTCAGAAATGGTATCAGGGCCTTCCTAGTCTACTATTTACATGGGTTGAGTGGCAACAGAAATTGCGTTTAGCATTTCCCAGTGATGATAACTATGGTCGATTGCTGTCGGAGATGCTTGCCTGTAAAGCACGTTTTGGGGATAGTTTAGAAGAATATTATTATGAAAAAATGGTATGGCCATACGACGGTGAAATATTGGTGGAACCTAGCCTATGCTCCGAACCTCAAAAGATGTACGATATAATGCCTTGTTTGCTAGAGCTAGTTGGTGGTAAAGCAACGCTTCAGTTAGAAGGTCTGTCAGAAACTGAGTTTAAATTAAATAAAGGTACCCTCCTATCACGTGCTCTCCCTTTGACTCAAGTAAGCTGTCATAGCATAAATAAAATTGAACAATGTGGTAGTGACCTCTCTGATACCTTTAATATTACTACTGAAATGTTATCAGTAAACGATCAAATAAATTAAATTAAATTAAATTAAATTAAAAATCATTTATTTCAGATTATTGAATCCATATAAAGTTCATACACACAATAAATAAATTACACATCACAACATCATTAATACATAGTAAATAAATAAATCACAGTAAAATCACAAATAAATAATAAAAATAAATTCATTAGAAACAATTATAAAACAATACAAAACATTAATAATTTAATTAATACATAATAATAATTATTTTATAAAAGGTGCCAAACTAGCATGCAGTGTCATCCACCTCTCCAGGAACGACGAGTCCCATCTCTCAGACAACACATTTAGGACACCGTTAGTACTGCCTCGGAAGCGCTTTAGCAGCGAGGCGCTCCGTTTTCTAATGACTGCGTAGAAATCATCTGTTTGCGCTTGCGCGAACATTGTGGAAGCGCTGCAGAACCGTGGCAACCCTAACAGCATCCTAAACGCGTTGTTGTACTGGACGCGCAGGGCACTGTAAGCTCGCAGAGTATAATTGACCCATAGACTACACGTGTACAACGACTGACAATAAGCTTTGAATAAAGACACTTTTACTGGGTTAGTACAGCGTGCAAACCTACGTGCCAACATGTTACTGCGCACAGACAGCGCCCTGCGCTCCCGCTCAATGTCCTCATTGTCACATAGATTATCTGAGACCCAATGACCCAGATATTTAAAATGGTTCACCCTATTCAAAGTTGTACCACATAGAGTAATAGGAGGTACAAGTGAGTAAAGTTTGGTACCGGCTTTAAAGATCATGTACTCACTTTTCTTTGGGTTGTATCTGAGTCCATGGGCCCCAGCATAAGTCTCGCACATGTGCAGCAGCTTGCGCAACCCTCCAACTGACGGGCTCAGCAGTACCATGTCATCTGCATAGCTAATGTTGTTTAAAGGTACTCCGCCTATAGAGCAACCTACTTTAGCACTGCTAAGCTCGTCAATCAATTGATTCATATACAGATTGAAAAGACGAGGTGAGGTTAACCCCCCCTGTCTCACCCCGCAGTTCAACCTGTATACGTCCGACTGCGTATCAGCCCATCTCACGCTGTTTTTCTGGTGACCATACCAATATCTAAATACCGACACTATCTCACTCGGAATGTGTGTTTCAGTCTGCAACTTATGCCACAGCTTATCGTAACTCACCAGATCGAAGGCTTTTGAGAGATCTAAATAACAAGCATAGACAGGTGTTTCTCTGGTGGTATAGTACTGGACAGTCTGCTTGAGACAGAGGATGGCACTCTCAGTCGATAAACCAGGCGTGAAACCAAACTGCCGATCATTAACTTGTATGTATTTCTGTAACTGTTGGTCAAGCAGTCTGTCCAGCACCTTAGAAATAACAGTGGCGAGCGAGATAGGCCTATAGTTAGATACGTCCGATGCATCACCAGTTTTGTTTTTTAAAATTGGTACTACAACTGTATACATCAGATGATCCGGTAGGTAATTATGACTAATACATAAATTAAACAGCATGGTCAGGACTCTCGGCAGATGAGCGCCAGCGTACTTCAAATGCTCAATGCTAAGGTTATCATGGCCAGGAGACTTCCCTCTCATCATATTTTTGATTATACTGCCAACCTGTTTTGCGGTGAATCTGACACTGACATCCCCCTGCTGATCCCCTGCATCGAACACTTGAGACGCCGGTCCGAGCGGTGACTCTACCTTAAAATGGGACTGAAAGAGGTTTGCGATATCCCTGGGCTCCTGAGCGTCACCCACACTCACTGGAAGACTCGACCTTGCATTTAATTTATTTATTGTTTTCCAAAACCTGTTAAAATTCTTGTCAGTGTGATATTTTGCAATATTATCCATTTTAATTTGGGTTTCCCTGTTTTGACAAAATTGTAATTTTGATTTAAATATTTTCCTGGTCTCGCACATTCTATTATAAATATACCCTGACTTAGGTTTCCCATATAAATGCCACGTTTGGAAGCAAAGTCGAGCCTCTCTGTGAGCAGCACTCACGTATTTATTCCAACCCGGTACATACTTTTTATTTTTATTTCTAGGTTTGATGAAACTTAGTTGGGCACCTCTCGCTAATATGTTAACAATATTATTATACAATTTATCTAGTATTATTTTATGTTCCACATTATTACATAATCTGTCCGCACAATCACGGAACTCATGAGGAAAATCTAAATTTCGAAGCTGAGAGTTACAATAATCAAAATATTTATCAATCTGTTTGTCGGACCTTTCACCCCATTTCACTCTGTTACATAGAGAATTAGTATTAGAAATTATTCTTTTAGGCAAGATAAAATCAAAATTACACTCCACTAACAGGGGAAAATGATCTGACCAGTATGTATCATATATAACGGACACATTTAACACTAATTGTCTAGCGGCGCTAGTTATTATGCAATGATCTAGCCAACTTTGAGTACTATAAACATCACTTACAAATGTATATGTGTTTTCCGGCAACAGTTCCATGTCCACACATGCCCATGTGTGATCCGCACAGAAAGCCAATAATTCTTTCGCAAATAAGCCGCCAGGGTGCGAGTTAAAGTCACCGAGTATAAACACAGATTCAATATCACTTTCGCTCTCAATTATAGCACTTATTTCACCAAGACATTCAGTAAATAAGGGTAGGTTTTCACTTTTATTAGTGGGCATGTATACTGATAACACTAAAATATAACGCTCGTTATCAAGTTTTATCTTAATCGCCGCTACACGCTCACTACGACACTGTATAACTGTGACAGTCGGTAACGCACACTTTCTCCACAACAAAGCTACTCCTCCATACGGCCTTCCACTTAGGACTCCGGTAGATGTGTCCACGGCAGACTTCCCTGTGTAAGAGAATGCCTCGTCAATACCACCAAGGAAGGGCAAATCATGAGGAAGTAGCCACGTCTCCTGAAGAGCCACAATATCCGCCGAGCGGCAAAGTTTTCGTACACATTCAAGTGACCTTTTAACATTTTTACAGTTAAAACTAACCAGTTTTCTTGTGTTAGCATCCATGAGTAGGTAGTTATTTTTCTTTTGGTGTTCCTATAACCATGTCTCGATACGAATTTCGTGATATATTTTGTCGAAAATCTACAAAACGGCGGTATAACACACCATCAGGCCAAAAGTCATCAGTCAGAAATATATTCAATCTGTGCTTTGGGACAAACACCTTGTAAGCAGCATAACCTTTTGCTGTTTTCATATTCATTTTTACTAAGTGAATATCTAAGTTAGTTTTATTCTTGATATAGGTTACGATGTCACTCATAGAAGTGTCGTTCGAGACATTATAGATATAAAGCGGTATCTTGTTGTCAGCCGCTTTGAATTTGGTGTCAACATCAACAGTGGCTGTTCCCGTTTTTCCCACGAAACGATTACGTAGTCTTTGCCTTTGTACAAGAGTCCACTCCTCATCTGGTTTTTGCACCTTCCATTCTCCCTCTTGTAAAACATTAGAAAAACTTTTATCATCGATTTGACATGGAGATTGTTTCTTCGGGATATTCGTGTGTCGCACCGCAGCACCAACCGGCGCGGGCGGCGAAGTTGGATGACTCACTCCCGCCACCGGTCGCTGCGGCGGCGGTGCCTGAGAATGCATCGGTGTAGCTGCGGGTGACTCATTTGACTTGCGCTCGGCCGTCACGACTAGCGGCGAAGCTTCATGACTCACCGCCTCGCTATCCAACGGACGGCGCACTGTTTTTGTAACGTTACCCTCAGATATATAAATTTTCTGTATTTCTTGAGGGAGCAATGCAGAGGGCCCACTCTCACATTCAAATGACGATAGTCTCGCACTCCCACCACGTTTCATAGTAACATTTTGACCGAAATCATTAACTAACGACGCATTTTTAAGTGCTTCCACCTCCAGCTGCAACTCCTTGAAATGATTCACTGTAGTATATTCGGTACAAAAACGGTCCAGTTCGCATCTCATGGTCAATAAATCCTTTAATATGCGGGTCACATCGACATGGTCGAATAGTACCGGCGGCAACTTATGTAGATCTCGTGCCACGAAAATTGGTATATCCTCAGGATCAGTTTCTTTTAGCAAGCAGATGATGTCGTCGATATCTCGTAACGTTTTTCCTTGCCGTTTCCTTATCTTCTTACGCTTTGTTGTCGATATGGACTCGTACAACAAATTTTTAGCCGCCAATATCTCGGTTTCATCGAAAGCACTCGCGCAAATCTGACTTATACTTTGTTCATTCATAACGTCAATCTTATTACAAATAAACGACAGAACCTCATTTATCACCACATTACAACCCGAACATTTTACAGTTTTGGCTGCCATTTTTAATAGTAACCCCCGAGCGAGACAGCACACAATGCGCGTGCGGCGACCGTCGCGCGTCGCATGAGACTGACATGAGAATAAGTAAAGACGGTATTCTTCAATTGACTCGTTTGTTAAACGAATACAGGGACTGCTTTGCTTTTTCCACGAACGAGTTAGGTCGCATTACTGACACTGAAATGGAAATAAAGTTGAACGATACTAAACCAGTGGTCTATTGGCCTTACCGCATGCCGTTCACGGAGCGGAAGATAGTTCGTGATATGGTACAGGAGCTTGAGGACTCTGGTATAGTTAGATCGTCAACTTCAAGTTATGCATCTCCCGTTCTACTAGTCAAAAAGAAATCGGGAGATTACAGATTATGCATTGACTATAGGGCACTCAATAAGAAAACCGTTAAGGAGCATTATCCCCTTCCTAGGATTGATGACCAATTACATAATTTGTCCGGTTATAAGTATTACACGTCTTTGGACCTTATGTCAGGTTATTACCAATTAAGTATGTCTGAAGCCTCAAAACATTTGACAGCCTTTATAACACCCGATGGGCATTATGAGTTCAATAGGATGCCTTTTGGGCTCGTTAATGCACCATCTAATTTTCAACGAGCAATTAACAACATATTAGGTAATTCGCGGTTCAAAGAGGCGTTTGCTTACATGGATGACGTCATTATACCATCTAAAACCATAGAGGATGGGCTCCTTAAACTAAAGTCACTTTGGAATTATTTCGTACCGCTGGCGTAACCCTTAAATTATCTAAATGTAACTTCTTAATGGAATCTATTGACTATTTGGGATTTGAGGTGTGCGCTGAGGGGATAAGACCGGGTAAAACCAAAATAAATGCAGTAGATACATTCCCTCGTCCTACTGACCAACACAAAGTTTAAAGTCAGGCAGTTTCTGGGACTTTCCAGCTTCTTTCGCAGGTTTATAAGAGGGTTCTCGTCAATAGCTCGGCCACTTACTCAACTTTTAAAGAAAGATGCTAGATGGCAGTGGTCCGACAGTGAGGAGAATGCTTTTATAACCTTAAAAGGAGAGTTAATAAAACCCGCCCCATTCTAGCATTTTACAATCCTGAATACGAAACTCAACTTCACACAGACGCTTCAAAAATAGGCATTGCTGGTATTTTGTTACAGAGAGCTAATAAACACGCGCCTTTTAATGCCGTAGCGTATTATAGCAGACAAACTGCGCCAGAGGAGTCTCGCTTTACTTCATATGATCTAGAGACTTTGGCAGTTGCAAGTTCGTTACAACGGTTTAGGACTTATCTATTAGGCATCCCATTTACTATCGTAACGGACTGTAACTCATTGAGAGCCACATTTGCGAAACGGGACGTTTTACCTAGAGTGGCTAGATGGTGGAACATTATGCAAGAATATGATTTTCAAATAATTTATAAGTCTGGCTCCACTATGACTCACGTAGATGCGCTTAGTCGAAATCCAGTAGGATCTTCGTCCGTCGAAGTAAGATGTATCGAAACTAATTGGATAGCAACGGTACAACAGAGTGACCCCGAACTTCAACGCATCATTTCTATATTAAAAGATCAGGATACTAATAGCATTTTAGAAATTAAAAATAATTTCACAGTCAAAAGAGGATTATTGTATAGAAAAACTGAGGCAGGGTCGCTGGGTTGTGCCAAAAGAAGTTAGATGGCAGGTTTTGAAAACTCATCACGACGATATGGGTCATTATAGTTTTGACAAAACATATGATAAAATTAAGAGTAATTTTTGGTTCGCTAAAATGAGGAGGTTCATAAAAAAGTATGTCGATTCGTGCTTAGAATGTGCTTATACAAAAATCCCAGCTGGTAAAAAGTCGGGTGAACTTCATCCGATACCTAAAGTTAATCACCCGTTCCATACTTTACATATCGATCACTTGGGTCCTTTTGTACGAAGCAAAAAGAAGAACGCATATTTGCTTTTAATTATAGATTCATTCACGAAATACATTATATTGGCGCCTGTCAAAACTACAAAATCGTCGAATTCTATATCGGCGTTAAAAAACTATTTTCACACCTTTGGTGTTCCCACACGGATCATTTCCGATCGAGGTACGTCTTTTACATCTAAGCGATTTCAAGAATATTTAAGTAATTTAGGTATTAAACACATTTTAAACGCGGTAGCAACACCCCGTGCCAATGGGCAAGTGGAACGCTACAATCGCACTGTCCTAGCGGCCTTAACTGCAACTAATCATAATAAACCCGAACGTTTATGGGATGAATGTGTATCTGAAATACAGTGGAGCTTGAATAATACCCTTAATAAAGGAATCGGAAAAACACCTGCACAAGCATTGTTTGGCATCGATTTAGTTGGCACACCTAATTCCTTGTTAAATTTAAGTATAATAGATGATTCTGGGGAGGTCGAAGACAGCGTAGGGATTAGGGAGGAGATATCGCAGCATATAGATAAGAATCAAGTAGAAGAGAAAAAACGATTTGATAAAGGTAGGAAGCAAGTTACTTTTAAAATCGGTGATTTAGTTCGAGTAGAGCGGGAAATTCCTTCCACTGGTAAAAGTAGGAAATTAGTACCAAAACTTCGCGGCCCTTATCGTATCGTAGAAGTCTTTGACAATGATAGATATAAAATAGAGGATACACCACTGTCTCGTAAGGGTGGAAGAAACTTCACTGGATTTTTCTCCGTAGATAAAATTCACCCATGGCTAGTTTATAATAGAAACATTGATAGTGATTCGCAATCTGAAAATGATAAAGATGAGTGATTTCTGCTTTTAATTGAGTGGTGATATGATATACGCCATAAATAACATTATATATTATATTATAAGTATAATTAATGTTCACAAATAATTATACAAGAAAATAATATTATGTTGAGATTAATAAATACATTGTATTGTAAACTGTCGTGTGAGTGTTGTATCCATAATAGTAAATAAGATTAGAATAGAATAGAATAGAATAGAATAGAAAAATATTTATTTAGCACAGAACACAAGACAACACAAAGCGAAAAAACACAAACAAGTAACACAAAAAACAGGGTAAACAAAAAAATAAAAAATAATTGCAAAATACAAATACACAACACTAGCAGTGTTGTCGAGCATACAGTGCCAAAAAGGTCACCAACTCAGCATATGCTAGGTGTAGAACACCCAGCGCTGGTTTTCAGTTGGAACCCCACAGTGACACACGGACGAAGGCAAGCATATTTTACACATAAATATTTGTAACGTGTTAATAAAATACTTAAAATAACGATACAAAGGTAATTTAAAAATAATATATAAATTAAATGCAGCTATAGAAAAAACAGAGATATGAAAGGTAAAAATAAAATAAAATGGCAGATGGAGGTAGTATGTCATTTGATTGGGTATAAATGGTAAACCAGCACGATATCGCACTCTTTAACAGAGAAGACTTCAGTTCGTGTACTTATAAGAATTTTTTTTTTATTGAAGTGTTAGTTAGTGCACCAACTCAGCCTGTAACAAGCGGGGAATTTCGTAAGTAGAATACGAGTATTATTAATAATTTAGATAGATGTAAAACAAAATAAAATGTAAAATGAATTGTGTATTAATGTGTATTAAGTATAGATTGAATTTTAAATGAAATAAAATGAACTAAAAAATAAAAAATTATAAAAAAGACTAATCAATATCGATGGAATTAAAATTAATTTGTGAATTAATAATAAATGATTTTAAGTGAATCCTAAATGCTGTAATTGTTTTTAGGTTTCTGATCGGCGGGGGGATGTTATTCCAACATTTGGAAGCTGCATATCGAAAACTACCCCGGAAGGCGGCAGTACCATGCTGCGGTATAGCCAGTTGCTGCGCACAACGTCTACCCTCGCGCTGCCGGTGATCGTTTACCCACCTAAGTTTAGAGTGCAGGTATGAAGGGCATTTATATTTAATTACGCCAAAAAGAAGACATGCAAGATGTAATTTACGCCGAGATTTCATTTTAAGAATTTTATGTTTATTTAAAACGGGTGTGATGTGGCTCCTTGGTGGTACATTAAAGCAATATCGTGCGCAGGCATTTTGCACTCTTTGGATCAGTCTCTTGGTGCGTGCTAAGAGTCTAGGGCCTATCACAGTGTCCGCGTAATTTAGTTTGGACAAAACCAAGCTGTCGACTAGCTGCACTCGTAATTCCTCGCTAATGTATGGACGCATTCTGTATAAGACTTTTAACTTATAAAAGCAAGATTTCACGCAGTACGAGATGTGAGTCTCAAAGTTTAGGCTTTCGTCAACGATTACCCCTAAATTCCGCGCCTCACTGACACGTTCAATTGGTTGTCCCATTACGGTTACGTCGCCATGGTTCAAGTTGACTTTACCCACCTGACCTTTTGAACCGTAAAGTATATACTTAGTCTTAGCAGGGTTAAGGAAAAGAGAGTTTTGAACTGACCAATCTACTATCCTTACTAAGTCTTCATTGATAGATTTTAGTGCATCTTCACATTCGTGTGGTTTGAAGGAAATATATAATTGCAGGTCATCTGCGTACATATGGTACTTGCAATTTTCTATGGCTTTAACAATGTCGGCGCAGTATAAACTGAATAACGTAGGGCCTAATATAGATCCTTGTGGAACGCCCCTCTCCACTGCAGATATATCCGAAAAGATACTAGATCCTTTCGCCCCGCGAGTTTCAACAAGTTGGTAGCGATTTCGGAGATAGCTGTCAAACCATTTAATTGTGCGCGCATCAAACCCATAGTACGACATCTTTGAGAGCAGGAGAGTTAAATTTATACTGTCAAATGCCCTAGAGTAGTCCAGCAAGACCATGAGCGTACAACAACCCTCATCCTGAGCTGACAAAATATTATCCGTAACATCTAAAAGCGCAGTTGTAGTACTGTGACCTCTCCTAAAACCTGATTGCTTCTCAGGGAGTATTCTATTTTTCTCAAGGTATTCTATAAGTTGGGCGTTTATTATTTTTTCGACTATTTTTGAAAGAAAAGGCAATATGCTAATTGGTCTTAGATCTTTTATATTGGAAGGGTTTGCTATTTTTGGTATAGGGCGCACAACTGCTGTTTTCCAAAGTTCTGGGAAGGTAGATTGTGAGATAGACGCATTAACAATAGACGTGAGCGCAAATAAGGTTTGAGGCAGTGTCAGCAGAAACATGTTTAAAGTAATGTGATCGAAGCCTTCAGCATTTGATTTTATTTTAGATAAAGTCTTGGTAATATCAGTTTGTTCTACAGTTTTAATAGAAAATACACAATCACTATATCTATGACATTCGTAGTACGTCAAGTAGGATATTGGAACCGTAATATCTCCTGGGATATTTAAGAAATGAGAATTAATTTTATTGGGGTCATTGAAATGTTGGGGTAATTCTTGTTTATTTTGAAAAGGCAATAGCGTTGACTTAAGATTTTTCCATAGAATAGCGGGATTTTTTATTTGGTTATTAATATTTAATTTAAAATAAGCAGATTTTTCATAAAAAAGTGATTTATTTACTAGACCTTTTAATTGTGCATAGTACTGTTTTTTACTGTCCGTTTTCACGCGTCTATATCTCACATGGGCCTGATCGCGCAAACGCATCATTAATTTAATATTTTCAGTTATCCATGGATAACGTCTTTCCCTTAAAACTAAAGCTTTACTCGGTGCGTGCTTGTCAAAAAGAGATAATATATTTCCACTGAATTGGAATACTGCATCATTGATGTCGTAAATCATCGATGTCGCAAACCAATCAGTGGAGTTCAAATCCTCAATAAAAGCCTCATTATTCATCTTGTCTAGATTTCTACGCATAACATACTTGGGAACTATTTTTTCTTTTCTAAAGTTAAAAACGGTAGAAATAAAAGCATGTGCACCAAGTGCCTCTATCCAGTCCACCGCTTGACTAACCACAGTTGCGTCTGTGCATACCAAATCTATTAACGTCTCGCTAGTAGACGTGAAATGAGTAGCTGACTGTACCTTTTGATTTAGGCTGAGACTGTTGAGGAACGTGTTTAGTTTTGCGGTTTTAGGGTCTGTGAGATTGAGACAGTTGATGTTAAAATCACCGACCAAAATGAAGTGATTGCACGTTGATAACGAACTGAGAGACAAAGTTAACGCGTCAAGGAAAACATCAACGTTTAACCATGGCGGCCGATAGGCTGTACCAATTCCAATTTTAGCCCCATTAATCGTCACAATTAGCCACATTTGCTCGACTGACGTGTGAAGGGGATCGACAGGGTGTGAGTGGTAGCGTACTGTGATACCTCGCTTAATATAGAAGCCCACACCGCCGCCGCGGCCGCCGCGCACGCTAGTCGGGCGCGGCACATGCCGCAGCCGGTACCCAGGCACCACGGGCGCGCGACCCTCCTCGCCATGTTTGAGCCACGTTTCATTAATTGCCATGAGACAAACCTTATGACGTTCCATTGCGACTATGAGTTCATCATGTTTAGTGCCTAATGACCCCGCGTTAAGAAAACCTACGGTTAGGTGTTTATTTATCATATTGCGATACTCAAAAGACTATTATAAGTACCCATCATTAATAACAAAATGTTTACAATTATAATATAAGCATATAATGCGCAATTTGCAGAAAAAATGTATGTGCAGTAGAATAAAATGTAATATATACGTATGTTTGAATAATGAATAAATAAATAAATAAAAAAATAAATATAAATTATAATATTTGAGCTTGTATCACTGTAGGCAATACCAACACTTAAAGTGTACCCTCTCGATACTGTATGCCACGACCAGAAAGATATGTACAACTCAAGTGACGTAACATAATATGACACATAGAAAATTACAGAATAAAAAACCATAAAGGGACAGTTTGTGAAAAGTGTTATCAAACTAATATACTGCCAAAATTTCGGGCAATATCCACGTTTGACCGTATTCTTAGAGACTTGGCGCCATCCTCCTTCCTCATGTAGATGCGGCCGTCTTTCGTCCACACATATTTAAACTTGTGTCGGGCACCGGCCTCGCGCGCATCAAAGTATAATTTACTGTTGTTTGGAGTCAGCCGCTCGTTGATAAAGAACCTGTTTGACGGGCCGGGTAAGTCGATGTCCGCTGTGGTTAGGCCGCGTCGCACGCGCGCCGCTCTCAACAGTTGGTCGCAACCGCGCGCCGCTCTCAACAGATTAAATATAGAGTTAAAGTATTTTTATAGAAATGGAGGACAAACAGTAGACGTATGGGCTCCAGTGTGTCAGTTAGGCGTTATTATGGATATGAAGAGGCCATAATAACTCATCTATGATAAATATAAACAATTGGTGTGTTTTGGACATGAAGGTGCCACACATGACAGAATTATTGTAGATATGTAGAGGCTACAGTAATTCCTTTATTAGTATGGTTATGCTTGCAGTCGTGGTATTGTCGCTGGTGTGTTGTGGACATGAAGGGGCCACAGCATACTTGAGTTATTGTGGATATGTAGAGGCCACCGTAACTCCCTCAATGCTGTGGTGCAGGTATAATTGTATCAGAATTATTATAGATATTTAGAGGTTACAGTTAAGTAATGTCCATAATGCTGTGGGTATGCTTGCAGTCATGGTATTGTCGCTGGTGTGTTGTGGACATGAAGGGGCCAAAGCATACTTGAGTTATTGTGGATATGTAGAGGCCACCGTAACTCCTTCAATGCTGTGGTGCAGGTATGAATACAAAAATTTCATTATTGTATTAGATTTTTTTTTTTAATCTAGTGATTTTGTACATTTTGTTATATTATATGTTATAGTGATATTATAATTATTAAGTCTGATAAAGTCTAGTAGGTGCCTAAGTATTCTAATCATCTTTTCACTGGACGTGAAAGTGTCAGGAAAGGCCGAGTGTTAGCATTTATTGTATAATTAAATAGGGATACATATACATTATTTTATATTATAATAGTATAGCCTACATTGTAATTAAATGTATGTGTTCGCGTTTATTAGTTAGTGTATTGACTCACCCGTCATGAACTCAGAGATAACAACTCTGACGTTTGCTTGTTCGGGCACTTGCGATATAGTACACGCGAACACAGGCATTCTGGTTTTGGCTCTCGTCGAGTAAATATCTTTGTAGTGCACAAGTAACGACAAATAAAAGTGATTATCTTCAAGTACAACTGTATTCTCATTTCTTGACCTTTTAAAAATTAATTCTTGAATAGTTTTGTATGAGCTTGAAATTCGTAATTTTGCATTTTCATTTAACCGACTTTTTTAAACGAAAGTAATTAATGATACTTTACCTGGACTGTCCAGCATGTCAGCATACATCTCCACTGAGTCTATTAAGCGCTTAGTAGTGGCTTCTACACCGTCCATTACTGGAATCAAACTACACGCTACCTTTATGTCAAAATCCATTTTGCCTGAATCTAAATCTACTGTAACGGGAAAAATACACAATTTCTCTATTTCCTCGTGCTTTTGTTTTATTTTTTGATAAAGATCTATTGCCGCTTTCAAATTAATATCTTTACTTTTTTCAATAAGTAAATATATTTTACAACAGTTTTCGTATGCGCTTTATGCCTGATCTAACTTAGTTGAAATTACATTATATAAGGGTTATATCTAGTTTGTCCCTTTTTTACTAAATAATTACGTATTTCTACTAACAAGACATAATTTTGTTCCAAAATATCAATCATAATATTCTTGATCTAATAATAGAATTACGCAAATGTAACACATTTTACATAAATACGAAGAAGCGGCGAAAACAAATAAAAGTCCGACGATACATTTTTTACATTTCTAATGTCGCGAAAGACTTACCCATGTCTGACATTCAGAGTTATATTTCGGATAAAACTAATGTTCCTGTAACCATAGAAAAGTTAACTATGAAGTTACCAAAACAGTATGAAGCGTATAAAATACTGGTACCAAAACAAAAATTAGAAATGTTTCTCAATGATGATTTTTGGCCAGAGGGCGTCACTTATCGTCGCTTTGTAAACTTTAAGAAAACTAATAATGGAACAAGTGAATAGTACGCCGCTGAAACTCATTAGTTTCAATTGTAAAAATGTAATTAGATCGGTGGATTGCATACGTAGATTATGCAGGACAACTGACATAATCGCTCTTCAAGAAACTTTGTTGTTGCCGCATGATGTGCCATTTCTTGGTACTATACTATCGCCGACGAGTTTGCATTCACGGGAACCTCAGCCGTAGATACGATAGCTGGAGTATTGAGGGGCAGGCCGTACGGTGGTGTGGCCCTGCTCTGGAGGAAGTCCGTGTTCCCGTGCGTTACAGTGTTACCGTGTGATAATGTGCGTATTGCGGCCATTAAAGTAGTGCATAGTGACAGGTCAATTATAGTCATTTCTGTGTACATGCCAACTGCGAGTGTCGATAATTTAATTGAATTCACTAATTGTCTTAGTGAAATTAATGCGTTAATTGAAAATAGTGGCGTGGAGTCTGTTTTTATACTCGGGGACTTTAATGCCCACCCAGGTGAGTTATTTTCAAATGAACTTATCAGTTTTTGTACCGAACGATCATTGGAGTGCGTAGATATGGACTTGTTACCTATATATACATATACCTTTGTGAGTGAGGCACACGGTTGTTTGCGCTGGCTCGATCACTGTGTGACGACCAGTGCGGCGAGACGGTCAGTACGTAAAGTGTCTGTTGTGCATGATACTTACTGGTCTGATCATTGTCCCTTGCTGCCCTTGCCTTGCTCGTTGAGTGCGACTTAAAATTGATAAGGCCGAAAAGTATTGCGACAGGTAATGAGTGTAGTAAAGTAATTTGGGGTGAGAGAAACAATGAACAGACTAGAAAGTTCTTTGAAAAATGTAACTCGCAATTGAAAAATATTAATTTTCCTGTAGAATGTACACACTGCGCCGATCACTGTTGTTTTAATGAAAATCACAAGCGCCTTTTAAAACAGATGTATAGTAATATTGTGAAAATACTAAGGAAGGCGGCGGAGGATAGTTATGTCGGCCCCGCTTGTAGAAAACATAAATATATACCAGGGTGGAACAAACACATCAGCAGTGCTCACAGGGAGGCTCGATTACATTATCAAATATGGTTATTGAGCGGGAAACAAAAAAGTGGCCCTATTTATGATAGAATGTGTCAAACAAGACGAGTTTTTAAGTCACGAGTAAAATTTTGTCAAGATAATGAGAAACAAATAAAGCTTGATATTATTGCGCAGCATGATTCGAAAAAACAATTTGGTATTTTCTGGAAAAAGACAAATAAATTGAATCCTAAATCTAGTCTGCCTGTGAGCGTTGCGGGTGTGCATGTTCCTAGAGATATAGCCAATTTATTTCAGGGTCAGTTTAGGGTGGAGTCTCCTCCTGTAAGCTCGACAGATCTGAAATGTGGTGCTGGGATCACGGGAACACGTTCGCTTTTGTGCCGGGGATGTTGCATCTGTAATTCATAAAATGGTGCGAGGTAAGTCCCCTGGTCATGATGGTCTCAGCATTGAGCATTTGAAGTATGCTGGCTCTCATTTATCTCGAGTGCTTGCTATGTTTTTCAGCTTATGTATGAGTCATTGTTACCTACCGGATGAACTTACACATACTGTGGTTGTGCCAGTTATAAAAAACAACACGGGAGATGTCTCAGACCCGGCCAACTACAGACCTATATCGCTGGCTACTGTGATAGCAAAAGTGCTGGACAGTCTGCTTGATAAACACCTGGACAGACACATTAAACTTCATGATGCTCAATTTGGATTTAGACCAGGCCTTTCTACTGAAAGTGCCATCTTGTGCCTCAAGCAGACTGTTCAGCATTACACAGCTAGGAACACACCTGTATATGCCTGTTACCTGGACTTGTCCAGGGCCTTCGATTTGGTATCATATGATATATTGTGGCAAAAGCTGAAAAATGAAACAGATGTACCACGTGACATTACTGCAATATTGAGATATTGGTACTTAAGTAGAAAGAATGTTGTGAGGTGGGCAGGCTCTTACTCGGACGTGTATGGGTTGGAGTGCGGGGTGAGGCAGGGGGGGCTAACCTCTCCTCGTCTCTTTAACTTATACATGAATGAGCTGATCGGCGAGCTCAGTAGAACAAGCATAGGGTGCCATATAGATGGACAGTGCGTTAATAATATCAGTTACGCGGATGACATGGTGCTGCTGAGCCCGTCGATCAGTGCCATGCGCAGACTGCTAGAAATTTGTGAAGAGTATGCATGCACTCAAGGACTCAGATACAATGTAAAAAAGAGTGAAGTGATGGTGTTCAAGGCTGGTAACAAAACCTATGGAAAATGTGCCTCCTTTATATCTTTGTGGCGCCAGCTTAAGCAGAGTTTCTAAGTTTAAGTATTTGGGTCACTGGGTCTTAGACGATCTTAGTGACAATTTTGATTTGGAGAGGGAACGCAGGGCGCTGTCTGTGCGCTGCAACATGCTGGCTCGAAGGTTTGCACGGTGTACTGAACAAGTCAAAGTGACACTATTTAAGGCCTTCTGTCAGTCTTTTTACACCTGCAGCCTTTGGACTAAGTACACGCAGCGCACATACAGTGCTCTGCGAGTACAATATAATAACGCTTTCAGAGTACTGTTTGGGTTGCCGCGTTACTGCAGCGCTTCGGCAATGTTTGCGGAGAAATGCGTGGACGGTTTTCACGCCATTATGAGGAAGCGCTGTGCGTCTCTTATGAAGAGATTGTGGGCCAGCTCGAACAGTCTTCTGAAAGTGTTCGTAGGCCGCTGGGATTCGCTGATGTGGCAGCACTGGATGCGACTACACACTGGGTGGTCGCATCCAGGGCTTAGCATAATTTTGGTTTCCCTGTGTGGTTTTTCTTTTATTTATTTTACGTTATTCTGTTATTTTACTAACAATAGCGTTATAAGATTGTTTTTGTAAACTAACATATTATGGACCTTGTCTGAAATAAATGCATTTATTATTATTATTATTATTTTGTTTCCGTTTGGTGTCATATTGCTGAATGATCGCGCACAGTCTTAGCACCTTTAGAATTATAGCGTTATGAAATATGATACCGCGTAACTAGCTCACTCACTGATATTTGTTATATTTTTTTACGAAAAGATGAACAATCCAAAACACTTTTTATTTTTCACTTATCTTACTGATCTTCTAATTACTGATCCTGGTTACCTTCTGTGCGCCCTCTGATGGATGATCTAATTCTCTGCATGGTACTCATCCCAATTTCCTGCTGGATCCATGTGCGATGGCAGTTCCTGTACATCCGAAGGCCCACATAAGCTGCCACGAGTCCAATGATGGCCAGAACAATATAGGTCACAATGCTAAGCCGCTCCACGTGGCCTCCGATTTCTTTCAACGTGGCGTCATTGTTGCCTCCAGCCGCATTTTGGCTCAGGAAAACCTCTTCTTTTTCCACAGCTGACCGACACATTATAATAATATACTATTAGTAGTTATGTTAACTATACTATAACTAACAATCCCCTTGGCAGAGTCCCGTGGCAGGGTCGCCATGTAATGTTGGGGTTCCTAATGGGTGTTATCAAGGAAACGACCACATCGGTTACGTACTATTTAATGAATGCACAGGTAATAATCTAAAATAATGCATAAAAGGTATAGTGCAAACTCAGCATACATACGGTTATAAAGTAGCGTACTTACTTACTAAACTAAAGGAGCATACATATTATTCTTACACTTCAAGAGCACAATAGGTTAACGTGCACATTACCATTACTAGTTTTTACGGCGGTAGGTGTAAATAAAGTATAGACGTGTCTTGCGTTTCGGAAATTTAATAAATTCATAATAATTAGTTAATTACTAATATTTGATTAATTTTTCTTCTACATAATCGTTAAAAGTAGTGACTTACGTTTGTAGCACATTTAATGTAACAATAGTTATATAAAAACCACCTGCCAGCTGTTCACCTGCACTTCACAAAAGTCACATCATAACACAGAAATGTCGCAATTGGCAGAGATCATCCAAGTTCAAAAAAGCCTTGAAGACACTTTCTTGAAAAAGATGAGTAGACCTAGAAGCACAAATCCAGGGTGCTGGGCCGGCCAAGGACACAGTGGCAAAAGTTGCCGAAGAGTTTCGCACGTTCCGAGAGCTAATATTCTCCATGCTGGGTCTTCTGCGGCAACAAATAGCTGAGTGTGCCAAGCAGCTAGATGTGTTGGAGACTAGGCACAGGCAAAAAGCTCTGGTCTTCCTTGGAGTTTCTGATGCAGATGGTGAGGACTGCAAAGCTGTCATAGTAGATATATTAAATAACAGGCTCGCACTTAAAAGTTTGAGTGTGACTTCAATAAAAGTCTGCCATCGGCTTGGGGCACTCAACAAGGACCATCACCGGCCTATTCTCGTTCGGTTCTCTAGAACTGATGACAGGAGCAATGTCTGGAGAGCGAAGACAGGTTTCAAGGGGTCCTCTATATCAGTAAAGGAGTTCCTGACAAGGACCAGGCAATCCACATTTAGCAAGGCGAGACTCCACTTTGGGATGAGGTCCTGTTGGACTCAAGACGGGGTCATTTGCATAAAGACTCCTGACGGCACTCGCCATAAAATAACATCCGGGGAGGAGCTGGCGTCTTTGATCGGCAAATTCCCAAAGTTGCAGTGTGTGGCGTCATCAACGGGTAGAAACGCGACTGGGCTTGCGACTGAAAGAAGCCGGAAATAGTAATGTTACTGGCTGCCTTGCGACGATAAGTAACACATTCAAATTCATATACTCACTACTCACTCAGTATTGCTTTAAATCATTATGCTTTCGTGTTCCATTAGTTTAGTATCAGGCATGTAACGCTTTCAAAGTCATAGCTTATTACCCTCTAGTAGTGATGGGCAAAAAGTTACATTGTAATTAGTAATTGAAATACTTTGTAACATTACTTAAGTAACTAATTGCAATGAGTACATACTGTAATTAAATACAAAGTAATTGAATTGCAAGTTAATCTAATTACATTATAAAAGATTACATAAGTAATCTGATAAAATGTAATTACACATTTATATAAGTACTAGCGACCCGCCCCGGCTTTGCACGGGTGCAATGCTGATACTAAATATACTATCTATTATTTATTATTATATATCTATCTATTTATTATATCTAAGCGACGCACTATTTAAAGGCACGCGCCCCCCGGCACTTCATTTACACTTACATTATAAACCTCTAGATTATACATATAAACCTTCCTCTTGAATCACTCTATCTATTAAAAAAAACCGCATCAAAATCCGTTGCGTAGTTTTAAAGATCTAAGCATACATAGGGACAGACAGCGGGAAGCGACTTTGCTTTATACTATGTAGTGATTGGGACACCTCTTACAAAAATGCCCTATTTAATACAGTTTTGACAAATACGAAAATAAAACACATATTTATACTAAAAAAACAATGTAATCATCTGTAAATCATTGTTTAGTTTTAAATCTTTCATTAGTTACAATTTTCACGATTGGCTGATAAAAAAAAATAGTTTTCTGATTTATAATTTAAATTAACCTTTAATTTAATATGTTAATATGTAAGCCTTGACGGGCCTGTTGGTCTAGTGCAGGGGTCGGCAACCTTTTGAGTCGGAAGAGCCAAAAATTACTATTTACAAAATTTCAAGTTTTTAAAGAGCCACAAATTTTTTTCTTGCCAACAATAAATAGCCTCTATACTTTCATAAAGTTTGTTGATAAAAAAAAGTAATCTATTTATTCATAAGAAAAATATCTATTTATTCATATATAAGTAGTGTTTTTCACAACAAATAATCACATGATAATGAATAAGATAAAAATGAAAACCATTAAACATTTACTTACTTACAACACTAACTTGTAGGAACTTCAACAACAAACAATTGAGCAAACAAATTCAATGAGAGCGATGGCTCTGCATGGTTATTCAAGTAGAAAATTTAAACTTTACTAAACAATGTAACTTGTACTTAAAAATAAAAAATAACAATAACATACATTTGAGCAACCAATTCAATGGGAGCGTTGGCTTTGCATGTCTTTAGAAAGTTGGGATAAATTTGGCTCATAACTTGTTGTTTTAAGTTTCAAACACGACTCTAAATTTTCATTTGTTAGTTGGCTTCTTACTTTACTTTTAATTATATTCATGCAAGAAAACGCTTGCTCGCACGAATATGTCGATCCGAAGATAGTCAGCACTCCAAATGCCAACTTCTTCACCTCACTGTAGCAATCTGGAAGACTATTCCATGCGTCGAATATAAGTGCCTCAACTCGGGGCATT
Source organism: Autographa pulchrina (assembly GCA_905475315.1). NCBI lineage: Eukaryota > Metazoa > Arthropoda > Insecta > Lepidoptera > Noctuidae > Autographa > Autographa pulchrina. The sequence goes on along the minus strand of FR997761.1, from coordinate 13,810,239 downwards.
TCTTTTAAAGCTGTCCATTTTTGTTGCGTTACGTACATACATTTCTGGACCTCCAACTCTTCTAACTTACTTTTCAACTCTGTAAATTTTCTACTCCACAAATCTTTACTTTTTAAATCGATCAATTGCATTTCTAGAGATGCAGTATCAACTCCAAATGGCTCAATGTGTATTTCGTTACTGTTTGTGTTGAGAGGATTTACTATAAATGCTAGAGTGGTTTTGTTGGTTTTGAATTGCTGAAATCTGCCAGCAAATTCATCTTTAATTTTTTGTATAACTGTGCTGAAGTAATTCGTGTCGACAGTTGCACTGGTTTTATCGCGATATTGCTTTAAAAATTGAAAATGAAGTAATTTACCGCTCTGAATATCTTCTGCAAAAATAATTATTTTTTTTTTCGAAACAAATCAATTCTTCTACTAAAACATAGGCTGGGTTTCCCTTTCCTTGCAGTTTTAGATTTAGCTCATTTAATTTCGCTGTGATGTCCACCATAAAGTAAAATTTTTGCAACCATTTGTCGTTCTCCAATTCAGGGTGATTAATGCCTTTTTCATTGAGGAATGTATTTATTTCATTCAAGCACAAAGCAAAACGCTTCAACACCTTACCTTTGGAAAGCCATCGCACTTTATTGTGAAGAAGGAGGTCGGAATACTGAGTCTCTATTTCGTTTAAAAATTCTTTAAACTGACGATGGTAGAGTGCTTTTGACAAGATGCTGTTAACAATCTTGATTACCAAATTCATGACCTCAACTATTTCGGCCGGAAATGTTTGGGCGCAAAGCGCTTCTTGGTGTATTATGCAGTGAAACGTAAGAACTTCGTGGTTTATTTTGCTCTGAAGAATCGTTGTTGCCCCTTTATTTTTTCCTGTCATACTTCTGGCTCCATCAGTTGCTATTGAAACGATTTTATTTAAATCGATCTTATTATCTTCGAAGCATTTTTGCACGGCATTCGCTAAATCTTCCCCTCTAGTTTGTCCCGAGAGCGGTAGTAATCCTAGAAGTTCTTCTTTTGGACCTTGGGAAGATATATACCTGACAAAAAGGGCAACTTGTGCCGTGTCTTTTATGTCGCAAGCCTCATCTATAGCAAGTGACAAGGCAGAAGCCAGTTGAATGTCTTCCACCTGCAAATATGTTACATGTGAAGACATTTTAGCTATTCTATCTTGTACTGTTTTAGCAGATAGTGGCAAATCTTTGATTTTCTTCAAAATTTCTGGTTTGTTTTTGAAATCACGAAACAGTTCTTCAGATGCACGTATGAAGCAATCTTTGACATACTCGCCATCTGTGAATGGTTTGCCTTTTTTTGCAATTTCTAGTAATACCGCGAAGCTTGCCAGATTAACATTACTTGTAGATTGCGCCCAGTTACTTAACATGGAACTTGATTGCTGTATTTGTTTTTGGAGCTCGTCGACAGCTTTTTTTCGTTCTTCGCCGGCTGGATATTTACTAGCAAACTGAGTATGTTTTGTATTGAAATGTCTTTCTAAATTTGATTTCTTATTGTGTGCTAGTTTTTCGTGGCAAATGAGACAAGTCGGAAAGCCATCTGAGTTGCATATGAAAGCGAACGAATCTGTCCAATCCCGATTGAATTCTCGATGCTCTTCTTCAGTTCTTCTCTTTTTTTTTGTAGATTCCATGCTGGCGGTGAAGCTGTAATAAATAATTTTTAAAATTATTATTTATGAATCCAAAACAGCAGATGACAAGTTTTGCAATTATTTACTACTTATGTCAATGTATGCCTACGTAAATACACACGAGAAGCTGAGCATAATGAAATATAATTTATCAAAAAACATTTTGCAACGATATTTCCCTATTAAAAAATACCGACTTACCTAAATAAAATAAATAAATCTCTAATAATGTAATTATTAAAATAAATAATGTAGACACGAAACACTGTTTGTCTCACTCTGTCACGTACGTGATTGACTTTAAGTAGGTACCTACATAATTTCGTCGCAATCGCCGACTGGCACGAACGGACTTGTCAGAACGTGTTTATCATGGTGCAGTCTGCCGCCGTGTTAAGCTTTTTAAATTTTAGCAAATATTAGATACCTACTTAGTTTACGAGTAAAGGTATGGCGAAATCAATCAAAATCGCCAAACATATAAACAATCTAAAACACTTTGATCCTCGGAGTCCGAAAATAGGTTTAATTAATAACAATTTATAGGTAGGTACCTACTTACCTTACTGTTTACATTACACTAATTATTATTTTAACGCTAATTTTTTAATAAAAGTAGATAAATTACAAAATAGGCAATATGAAACAGTAGTAGGTATGTAGGTACCTACTTTGTTTCTTTTTTGACAATTCTTATCGACTTCAAAAAAGTAGTTAGGTGTCTTATTTGGAAAAAAATATGTATTTTAAAAATGTAATATTTAATAAGTTGCCTACCTTTACTTCGGTTTTTTATTATTATTATATATGTACATACATGCCTTTAAGAAGATAAAATTCACTTCTAACTCTTCTACTTGAAACAACAAACTATACGTCACAACCAACACACTGGTGAAGACGCCAAACTGTCTTGCGTCGAAAGTGAATCAAAACCTACATAGAAACATCCGAATACGACGGCGCGGGCGTCATTCGAGAGCTTCCGACGGAATGACGACAGTGACGACGTGGTCGCGAGGGAGGGGTGCTGCGGTGAGAAGCGAGTATAAGTAGCTGAGAGATAGAAATAATGCCTAAACCTCGTTAATCGTTTCAGAACATTTTTTTTTATAAAATAAATAATATTTGCGAATGGAACTAAAGAGCCGCAGCCTCACATCCAAAGAGCCGCATGTGGCTCGCGAGCCGCAGGTTGCCGACCCCTGGTCTAGTGGTTAGTGACCCTGACTGCTATACCGGAGGTCGTGGGTTCGATTCCCACCCAGGACAAATGTTTGTGTGATGAGCACGATCATTTGTTCTGGTTGTCTGGGTGTAATTTATCTATAATATGTATGTATTTAGAAATATACTATGTTTATCAGTTGCCTGGTTACCATAACACAAGCTCTGCTTAGCTTGGGATCAGATAACCGTGTGTGAGTTGTCCCGGAATATTATTATTATTATTATATGTGCGGGATTGGTCAGGGTATAATTTCGGGAAGAGTAACATAAACGCGTTGCTTGATTGAATGTGTAAATTTATTGTGTTAATCACTGATGTAGGTAGGCCGTCAATAAACATAAAAATTATAAATTGACTAGCTAGCATCAACGTAGCCTCAACATTAACGAGATGCGAATTTAAGTAGGCGCTTGCGGGGACATGACTCTTTTTTCAAACATTTCGTCTGACAAACGGTTTACTTTCGGACAATTGATCATTGTCGCGTACGAAAACATACGTTCCACAGGTGCAGAAGAAGGTAGAGGGGTATTAAATTTTTAAAATATTTCTTTAATTTCCTTATGATTATTTAATATTTGAAGTTCTCTGCTGTCTTCTGCCAAAAAACCGGCCAAGTGCGAGTCGGACTCGCGCACCGAGGGTTCCGTACAAACCTGTAGGTAAATAAGTGAAAGTTCACCGATCACGGCAATCGAGTCATGGTATTTTAATTGCAAATTGAAATTTATAACATAACAGTATGGAAAGCTGGAGGAGCATAAATTAATGACAAAGGTCTATTTTTATCGTTTTGGTAATCCTTTATTTAATGATAATACATATCATTTACTTTATAATATAACTGAAATACCTACACTAGACTTGCAGCAGCCTTGCAAAAGTCTGCTGACGAATGAGGGCAAGCTTTTTTATCAAAGTTATTTATTTACAAAGTTTTTTATTTACTATGTATTTAGAAATCTGGTACAAAAATGTTAATTGTTAGGCGGGCGGTTGCCGCTCTTGGCGCTGCAGCAGCGCCAGCGGCCGCGGCGCGTGCGGCGCTCATAGGTCAGAGGGTGGCCGGGAATTAATGTTTGCGTCTCACTCTTTTGCATTATGTTTACGTTAGCAAATGACGTACAATATTTTTTTAGGGTTTTCGCGTCTTTTGACACAACAATGTAAAAAGTCGGAAGTAAATTTAGATAAGCTTTATTTCGTTGTGGCGAGTTCCAAATTTCTTTGAATATATGTATGTATATTATTCGCGTTCTAGTAACTTAAATATTTAAAATGTTGTTATTGTTTATGTGTCGTGTAAGAAAAGCTAGCGACGTAAGAACGAAATACAAAATGGACTTTATTTCTATGACATAAGGTTAAAATTACTTTAAACTAAAGATTAAATTTATTTGTTATGAGGTTGTGGTTCTGATTCAAGACATGTGAAGAGAGTTATCCTGAAAAATTAACATGTATTTTTTATTATTTCGGAATTCGATTAAGATGCCTATTCTGAACCGACTCCTTTCTTAACTTGAGTAAAATTATTCGTTGTATAACGGAACCAATATTGAACCTTAAGTGCTTTAGAATAAATAGCTTATTAAAATATCTGAAGTAGGAGTGAAGTAAAAGAATATACGTGAGCTGAGGGCAATCTTTGAGTCGACTAATATCTCTTGCCTTGACCTCAATCCAACACATCAGAATGATCATACTGACGACTCATGGCTTGACTTTATGCTCACCTCCTCCGTGGATTTAGTTGCCAATCACGGTCAGGTTGCAGCTCCGGGGCTTTCTCGACATGATTAAATTTTTCTTTCTTACAAAATTAAACCCCCGAAGCAGCGGCCGGCTATTATTTCCTCCGGAATTTTGCGAGGTTGGATAGAGAACAACTCAACAGGGATGCACAATCTATAGATTGGACTAACGTTCTTGTGGCGCCGACAGTAGATGATAAGGTTGCTCTGTTGAAAAATTATTTATTAAAGCTTTTTGATTCACATGCACCTTTGAAAGCTGTGAGAGTTAAGCGTCCCCCTGCTCCCTGGGTAACTTTGGGGGTTTGGATGGCAATGAGGTGGCGCGATAGGGCTTTCCGTAAATATAGAGGGGATCGCAGTGAGGAAAACTGGGGTCTGTACAAGTTAGCTAGAAATCGGTGAAATCAGATGGTGAGAGTAGCTAAACGCCGATACATTTGTGAGAATGTTCTCAACTCTTCACCGGCTAATATTTGGAAGTTTCTCAAATCACTTTGCATATCTAAGTCACCATCCAATGTTTTACCTTCGAATGTGTCTCTGAATAGCCTTAACTTGCATTTTTCGGCAACTGCCAGTCTGGCTGATGATGTAAGAAGAGACACTATTCTTAAAATATCTTCCAAGCCATCACTTTCTCCAAACACTTTCTCGTTTTCCCCCGTGACTGAACTCGAAGTTCTCAATATCTTTAAGACCCTTAAGACAAATTCTGTCGGATGTGATGGAGTGAGCAGAAAGATGCTGACTTTAATCCTTGATAGTTTTATTCCCGTTCTCACACATATTGTTAACTTTTCTTTGTATTCAGGTGTTTTTCCTCTAATCTGGCGTAAAGCTTTTATAATTCCTCTTCCAAAAATTCCAAATCCCAGTTTAACAAGTCATTTTTGACGGGCCTGTTGGTTTAGTGGTTAGTGACCCTGACTGCTATACCGGAGGTCGTGGGTTCGATTCCCACCCAGGACAAATGTTTGACTGATGAGCACGATCATTTGTTCTGGTTGTCTGGGTGTAATTTATCTATAATATGTATGTATTTAGAAATATATAAGTATGTTTATCAGTTGTCTGGTTACCATAACACAAGCTCTGCTTAGCTTGGGATCAGATGACCGTGTGTGAGTTGTCCCGGAATATTATTATTTATTATTATTATTTTAGGCCGATCTCCCTTTCTTTCTAAAATTCTAGAAGCTGTTGCTCACAAACAAATCTCTTCATTCATCTTAAAAAAAATAACTGTCTTTCCCAATTTCAATCTGGTTTTCGTCCAGGACATAGTACATCTACTGCTCTACTCAAAGTCACTGATGATATCAGGTCCGGCATGGAGAGTTCAAAGTTGATGGTTTTAATTTTAATTGACTTTTCCAACGCATTTAACACCGTTGACCATGACATTCTGCTTGCTATTTTGTCACAGATTGGGATTTCGGATTCATCACGGGAATGGTTCTCGTCTTATCTTCGTGGTCGCCAGCAGGCGGTTCGTGTTAAGCAGGCTTGTTCTGACTGGCAAGATCTGCTTACTGGTGTTCCACAAGGCGGTATTCTCTCTCCTTTACTATTTTCGCTTTTCATTAATTCCATTACTGACGTCCTCAATTGCTCTTACCATCTATATGCTGATGGCTTGCAACTTTACGCTCAAACCGATGTCAACTGTTTGGATGACTGCATTTCCACCATAAACGATGACCTGCGTAGTATTAGTGACTGGTCCAGGCAGTTCGGGGTATCAGTTAACGTGAGCAAATGTCAAGCCATGGTAATAGGTAGCATCTACCATATGCGTAGCCTCAATGTTCACCTATTACACTTAATAACACAATTATTCCTTTGTCTCCTCACGTTAAGGATTTGGGTTTACATATCGACGACCGACTTAGCTGGGAAAAGCAAATCAGTTTGGTAAGTCGGAACGTTACCGCCACACTGCGATCTCTCTATAGATTTAAGCACTTTCTTCTATCTAGCACTAAACTACTACTTGTCCAGGCTCTTGTGCTCCCTATTATTGATTATGCGGATGTTTGTTACTCTGATGTATCCCAAAATCTTCTGAACAAATTGGATCGACTTTTGAATAACTGTATTCGCTTTGTATTCGGACTTCGAAAATTTGATCACATTTCCAGTTACCGTTCTCAGCTTAAATGGCTGCCTATTCGCCAGAGAAGATCCCTCAGGTCACTCTGCTTGCTTTTCTCTATTATTAACGATCCTTGTGCTCCTAATTATTTAAAAAGTTCTTTTCAGATCCTGGGTAGCTCGCACGATCGTAACTTTCGTGCTGCTGAAAATTTGCTCCTTCAGATACCTTCTCACCGTACCGGTTTTATTTCCAATTCCTTCGTGGTTACGGCAATTAAACTCTGGAATGCGCTTCCCCTTGACATTAAAAAAGCTCCGAGTAAATTTTCTTTTAAACGATAAGTTCGGGAATACTTTTTGAAAACCCTCGTTCCTTAGGTTTTCTATTATTAAAATGGTCGTCGTCATGTCATATTATATATCCATATATTATATATTTTATTTATATACAACGTGTTACACAATTCGCGCAAGTTAAGAAAATAGTCGGTTCAGAATAGGCTTCTTAATCGAATTCCGAAATAAAAAATATATGTAAATTTTTCAGGAAAACTTCCTTCACATGTCTTGAATTAGAACCACCACCTTATAACAAATACATTTAATCTTTATTTTAAAGTGATGTAAACCTTATGTCAAAGGAATAAACTCCAATTTGTATTTCGTTCTTACGTCGCTAGCTATTCTTACACACACATAAAAAATAAAAACATTTCAAATAATATTTAAGTTGTTAGAATACGAATAATAAATATTCAAAGAAATTTGAAACTTACTGCAACGGAACAAAGCTTATCTAAATGTACTTCCAAGTTTGTAGTCGGCATTTTACTTTGTGTCATCTGACGCGAAATTCCGAAAAAAATATTGTATGTCATTTGCTAATGTAAACATAATGCAAAAGAGTGAGACGCAATCATTTCCCGGCCACCCTCTGACCAATGAGCGCCGCACGCGCCGCGGCCGCGCGCGCTGCAGCAGCGCCAAGAGCGGCAAGCGGCAACCGCCCGCCTAACATCAAAGGCGATTAGTCATCCGCCGACAGCGTGCTATAAATGTCTCGTTATTTATTTATGTTGTGATTTTGTGACCTTGACGTGAAGTAGTGCACCCTGATGGATAGGTCGCTGGGGACTATTGGGGACCCATGCAGTGGTATTCTTGATCGGGCGACTTGACGTAAAAGGATTTTTATTTGTGTGTGGGTCTAATAAAGTCACTGGTGTAGGTGCACTAATTAGGCAACAAGTGTCCATGACCTCAAAAGTAAAATAGAACTCGCTTTTGAAACAGTGAACAGTGATACTCAAGTAACAAACTAAAAAAAATACCTTGATAAAGTGGGTTATAACTAAAGTGTATCGAAAAAGGCGGCGGACTTTTGAGCCATTGTTGTGAAGGTGACGAATAAACAAAGAAAGCTAGTGTTTCTACATAATGTTCAATTTTGTAAGTACAACTTTGTTCTAATTCCTTCTATGCCGCCTTTTATTACCTAAATACCTACGAGTGTAGGCGACTCGGGCGAGAACCCCTCCACGTTACCTTATTGACGATAGGTACCTACATCTCAAACTTTTGAAAGTCGCACACCGATTAAAGTAACTACCGTTATTATGTCCTATTTATTAAGTTTGATTTACTATTAAACACAATTACTGTGAAATTAACAAAACGCCAAACACGCCAGTCCGAACAGCCGTGTGATAGAAATACAGAATCTTTATTAGGTACCTATTTTCCTAGTTGGAAAACTATCTACCTATTTTACTATCAATAACTTATACCAAGATAATATCCAGCTAAGTGTGAACAGTAGTTATTAGAAATAATTTGAGTGTAGAATGAAGATAATGAGAATTGAGAATATTCGATCATTGAACTAGTGCCCACCAAAACAGCTGACGAACAATCAAGTTCGCGTACCTACGCACACACGCAGAGCACAGTACGCGTACTGTGCTCTGCGTGTGTGCGTAGGTAATACGACCATACGTTTAACGTAAAGTTAGGGTACTTATTTCATGAAAAATTACTGGGTTTGGTTTGACTAAATTAAATTATAGACCTTATTTTGATATTATAATTTAATAAACTAATTGGGGTGTGTGAGGGCTGGAATTAATCATTTAACACCTTGTATAAGTACATCTGTATAATTTATTTATCAAATATTATTTATCTATATAGGTATATTTATATAGGTATATTATATTTTCATAATGTATTCGTATATTATTTATAAATAGCCATAGTTAGATGTAGTAGTTTTTATTTGTTTTGTATTGTACTGTTGTACCTATCCCAGCTGCTTCTTCATTTGACCCAAAGGTTGACTGGTAGATAATGCCTTGCGGCATTAAGTCCGCCTTATGTACCACAATTGTACATGGAAGTTTAAATAAATAAATAAATGAATAAATTATAATCAATCAATCAATCAATCAATTTATTTATTCAGATAATACAATCCAATTGGTTAGTAAATACATACACAACTTACAAACTAGTATTAGTACATAAATAATTGTCATCTTATAAAATTCAATTCATTAGCCATGTTAGTAACGATAATAATAATAATTTATACAATCTATAAATTATTATTATTATCGACAAATACAATATACAAACGACACACACTACTTCTGGGCACGGTTTGTAGGCAACACTTGCGTCTTCGTCCAATGTTTCAATATGAGGCCATCAGTCCTATCCGCCACAGTCATCAAGAGACTGTTGGCGCTGCCCCTCACCCGCCACATCAGGGAGGTGATACGCTTTCGTATGATTGCATAAAAATCATCTATACGTGCCTCAGTGAACATCCCTGATGCGCTGCAGTGTCGCGGCAGCCTCAACAGTGCCCTGTATGCGTTATTGTATTGGACTCGTAAGGCGCTGTAAGCCCTTTGCGTGTAGTCGACCCATAGGCTGCAGGTATAAAAAGATTGACAGTATGCCCTGAAAAGTGTAGCCTTAACATCATATGAACACTTTGCAAACCTACGGATCAACATATTGCTCCTGACTGACAGCGCCCTACGTTCCCTCTCCATGTCATTATTATCGGTCTGCGTAGCAGTGACCCAGTGTCCCAGATATTTGAAAGAAGTGACCCACTCTAAAGCAGTCCCCACCAGTGTAATGGGTGGTACATCATAGCTTTTAGTACCTGCCTTGAAAAGCAGACACTCGCTCTTCTTTGCATTATATCTAAGACCCTGGGCCTCCGCATATCGCTCACAAACCGACAACAGCGTCCTGAGGGCGCTGATCGATGGGGCCAGCAGCACCATATCGTCGGCATAACTTATGTTGTTGACAAGTGTCCCGTTGATTGAACAACCTACCATAGTGCTGCAGAGCTCACGAATCAGCCGATCTACATATAGACAGAAGAGCTTCGGTGAGGTCAGGCCGCCCTGCCTCACCCCATACTCTAGCCTATACGGATCGGATAGCGCGCCTGCCCACCTCACCATATTGGTTTGATGGCCATACCAAAACTTGAACAACTCAATAATCTCACCCGGAACCGTTGTCTCATCATACAGCTTCTTCCATAAAACACCATAGGACACCAGATCGAAGGCTTTTGATAAGTCCAGAAAACATGCATACACAGGGGTCTTCCTGTCCGTGTAGTATCGAACAGTGTGCTTGAGACAAAGAACAGCGTGTTCAGTTGACAGACCCGCTCTGAAGCCAAACTGAGCGTCGTGAAGCGACAGATGTTTATTCAACTGTTTGTCCAGCACACTATCCAACCCCTTCGCAATTACCGTAGCCAACGATATTGGCCTATAGTTATTTATGTCAGAAGCATCCCCAGTGCGATTTTTAATGATGGGCACCACCATGGTCTTCATTAGGTCGTGCGGAAGGTACGTGTGCGAGAAGCATAAATTAAAAAACAAAGCCAGTACTCTGGACATATGAACACCCGCATTTTGTAAATGCTCGATGCTCAGTGAATCGTGCCCAGGTGATTTCCCGCGCTTCATGTCTCTTAACACTGCCACTATTTCCTTAACTGAAATCCTTACCAACGATCCCATCGCAGAATACCTAGCTGTCACGGCCTCTCCTATTGCACCTAGCGGATATTTCACCGCAAAGTGGTTTTTAAATAAGTTTGAGATGGCTGCAGGCTCGCTAACACCCTCAACACTCGCAGGAAGGCTCGACCTGCCCTTCAGTTGGTTAGTGTGCTTCCAAAACTTACCGAAATCCTTTTTGTCGTGGAAGGACGCTATGATGTTCATTTTAATTTGTTCCCTATTCTCCTGACACCACTTCAGTTTACTTTTAAATACTCGTTTCGTTTCTTTCATGCTACAATATACAGGACCGAATTTAGGTTCACCGCATATCACCCAATTCTGAAAAGCAAGTCGAGCCTCCAAATGCGCCTGCCTAACATGTTTATTCCACCCTATTACCACGGTAATATTATAATACAGTAGTGTAACTCGGCCGCATGATAGAAATAAATGCCTACAGCCGCGCGGTACGTAAACATGCGTTAGGGCTGCCCGTCTCCAACATTTTAATTACATTTGCCTACTTTCTGTTTCTATTTAGTTTTGTGATTGTAAATATCCTTTTTATATAAATAAATTCAATACTTTGTATATTGTATAGGAAGTGTTCAATAAAAATGCGTGTTGTTTTTTTATTGGTAGATTTAATTAAAAAAACATGTTTTTGTTTGAAAAACAAATCAGGCTTATAAATTTGCGACCGAAAAATATTTGCGCCTCGACTGAGTCGTACGAAATGCTTTATTGTTAAATTTTAAAGTATAATAAATCCGCATTCTTATATAAAGCTTAATTAAAAATGCGTTATTGACGAATTCATACGACCAAAAACAGCACAATATTTCCTACTCGTCATATTAACTGATTTTTAGAGAAAAAATCGCGCGGTTATTGTTAAAAAAAAACACACCGTCCGTTCGACACTGCGGTACAGCCGTGACTGTCTGCGACCCGAGCGCACCCCGAGATCGAGCGCGTAGGTATAGCTCGCGTTTCGTCCGTTTGTATGAAGTTGGAGTACTGTATTATAGTATTACCGTGCTATTACTGGCTTTCTTTTGTTTTGTTCCGGCCCAGAGTAGCTAATTAATGACGCTTCACTTAATGTGTTAACAATTTTACTATACATTTTGTCAATAATGCATCTATGGTTTGCAATCGTACACAACTTGTCACAACAGTTAATAAATTCAGAAGGCAAATCAATTTCTCTTAATCTCGTCGTACATAACTTTTTATAAATGTCAATTTGTGTCAAATGTCTTTCACCCCACACAATCTTATTTCGTTCGCTAACATGACAGCTGGTCTTAGTTTTAAGTACGTTAAAGTTACAGGTAACTTGTAATGGAATATGGTCTGACCAATATACATTATGTAATATCTTTACGCTAACCACCGATGACCACGCCGCTTTAGATACTACACAGTGATCTAACCAACTATGAGATCCATAAATGTCACTTACGTACGTATACGAGTCCGATGAAAGTCCTAATATTTGAACATCTGCACAGCGCCATTTCTGTTCACCACAAAAGTCAAACAGTTCAACGCCAAACCGCTCCCCGGGCTGCGCATTATAATCGCCCAACATAAACACACAGTCCACACTGGACTCCTCCACTATAGCCGCCATTTCGCCTAAACATTCCGTAAACTCGGCAAGATTGTCGGCTGAGTCCGTTGGCATGTACACCGAGAACACTAACATCGACCTGTCCCGCCACGACACTTTTATGGCCGATATACGCGCACTAATACACTGTATGACCGACACAGCTTGAAAAATGTTTTTCCGCCAGAGTAAAGCAACGCCTCCGTACGGCCGTCCACGCAGCACACCGGCACTGGTGTCTATCGCAGACTTTCCTGTAAACTCGAACTCATCATCAATCGTGCCCAGGAACGATATATCTTGCGGCTGTAACCACGTCTCTTGTAACGCAACTATGTCAGCTGATCGGCATAGACTTCTTACGCACTCAATTGAGCGGGTTACCGACCTACAATTGAACGTAACAAGTTTTGTGTTGGTATTGGTCAGGTTGTTTATGTTACTATTGTTGCTGTTGTTGTTGTGTATATCCATCGTCGTTTAATGTCATGTCATTATGTATTATTCTATTTTCTTTGTTTTTGTCATACGTTTTTCTATTAAAATAGATAAACTTTCGAAACTGAATACCTTCTGGCCACAAGTTATCATCAAGAAACATTGCTAATTACACGACTGCCCAAAAAGGAGTGTTATGTTTTCAGGGTTCATGTATGTATGTATGTATGTATGTATGTATGTATGTATGTATGTATGTTTGTGAGTTTCGTTATTCCACCATAACTTCTAAAAGGCTTGACCGATTTCAATGTTTGTGGTATCGTTAGAAGCTTTGAGTTATCCCGAGTGACATAGGCTATGTGGACATTAAAAAATGGTCAAGTGTGAGTCGAAATCGCCTGCAAAGGGTTCCGAACGATTTTTTTTTTTGTGTTGTGTCATGTTTTTTTGTTGTTCACTAAAAGGTATTAAATAAAAAATTAATAATTAAAAAAATTAAAAAACACGCCTGCCATGTCAAAAAAAAATTAAAAACAAGTCAAATATTTGCAGTCGGGGTCGGTTACTTGGAACAATTCATTACAGGAACCCCGACTGCAAATATTTGACTTGTTTTTAATTTTTTTTTGACATGGCAGGCGTGTTTTTTAATTTTTTTAATTATTAATTTTTTATTTAGCGTATGGTACAAAGATCTTGTACGCCGCATAGCGTTTTTGTTTCACCATATTAATTTTCTTCAGAGTAACAGTTGTATTCGTCTTCTGTTGTATGTACTCAATAATATCTATTGGCCTGGTAGCCATTGTAACGTGACGTTACATGAATAATGATGTTTTGTTTAAGATTCCTACAAATCATAAATTGAACTACCTACATACATCATTATATTACATTAAAGTGGTACATTTACAGACTTATATTATAGGAGGGGCTCGTGGCTAAGTATAAGCCGTACAGTTTGACCGATAATACAGGTAAAGCCGCGCTCGCCGCGGTTGGTCCGTGGATGGGTGACCATTTATAACATACCGAGACCCCTCCGTGTTTCGGAAAGCACGTTAAACAGTAGGTCCCGGCTGTCATACATAGATCTTTGGCAGTCGTTAAGTCAATTCTGACAACCAGTCTCACTATGCGATACTGTGTTTCCCAGTAAAACGGGTTGTGGAGGTCAGATAGGCAGTCGCTCCATGTAAAATACGGTATTCAGCTGAATCCGGTGAGACTGGTAGCCGACCCCAACATAGTTGGGAAAAGGCTCGGAAGATGATGATGATGATTTACAGACTTATATTCTAATTAAAACATTAATTAGGGAACCTAATAAAACAAATAATTACAATTAAACAAAATAAAATAAAAAAAAAAGTAAAATAAAATAAACATTAAAATGAATGCGTTGTTCTTTGTTTGTGCGCGATTTGTGAACGCGCCGAATGAACCGAACGAACCGAACGAACCAAGGAACGATTTCGATTGATGTGAATGCGGCGGCGCGAGCGCACTGCTGAGTGACATTCGCGAGTCGCTTCTAGGCCAGGCCTGTGACAGCTTTAGTTCCAGTTGAGCCGTTTTGTCGCTAGCGTCGCTATAGCGCGATCACGTGACACTGCCGCCATATTGAGATTTGAGCTTTGTGTTTGTGTGAGTATATGACACTGAGAGCCTTATGTCAATGTCAATGCTTGTCTGTTGACGTTAGTTTTCAAAACTTTAAAACAAGTGTTTTCCGAGTCGAGTGTTTGTATCTGCAAGTGTATTTCCTCACATTTATTGAGTTGAGATCCTTGAGACGCAAATCTGTTGTTTGAGACAATATCGGTTAATCTAATAGACCAATAGTGTATTCGTCATGGGAACCCAGAAGTGCTGCGTTGGTGATTGCAATGCAACAAGTGAAACGCACCGGCTTTTTAGCTTTCCCAAGAATGCTAACCTTAGGAATCAGTGGATGTCCTTTCTAGTGCCCACAAATTCCTCTCTCCTTGGACTGTCCAAGGAGCAACTGTTAAGAAAACGTGTCTGCGTAAAACATTTCGATAGACATCAGTTTGATCATAATGGTCGTAGACTTCGATACTCCTACCCGTGCCTGTTATCTAACGCTGAAATAGCTCACGGGGTTCCACTTATTGGTGCCGCAGGTTAGTACATATTATAAACCTAAAGAACTACTTTCTATTGCAAATGTAGATATTACACAGGGTGGGATATTACACTTGACCATAATTATTTTAAAGAACAAGAGCAGGAGGCTGTGGATACACACTCATGCATTAAAGAAACTGGGATGTATTTATTTCCCTAAATAATTCAGTTTCATAATTAATCGAAAACTTGAAGAAGAGACATTGATACTTTGATAGTAAGGGATTAACTTTAGTTAAATACTCGTGACAAGTCCTTGTTACCCATAAGTATTTTTTTTTGTCAAAATCTTTTTCATTTCCCTCATATGCTACAGTTACAATATATTGAAATACAATATTTGACAGCCCTGTTGGTCTAGTGGTTAGTGACCCTGACTGCTATACCGAAGGTCGTGGGTTCGATTCCCACCCAGGACAAATGTTTGTGTGATGAGCACGATCATTTGTTCTGTGTCTGGGTGTAATTTATCTTTAATATGTATGTATTTAGAAATATATAAGTATGTTTATCAGTTATCTGGTTACCATAACACAAGCTCTGCTTAGCTTGGGATCAGATAACCGTGTGTGAATTGTCCCGGAATATTATTATTATTAATATTCTTGTTTAGAATTCATTTTATAGTTTTAACAAATTATTCACTTTGTTACAGGATATTTGTTTGTAACTTAATTATTATAAATATTTTAAAGAAAGACTACCAATAAGGATGACAATGCTAGCAACTAATGATCCTCATTAGCTGGACGTAGCCAAGTCTAGATTGATTAAGTTCTTTTATTTTTCAGGTGATCACAACTACTGTATGGAGCAAGTTGACACCAATATAAAAACTTTAGAAACAGCCATGCTAGGTAGTGCAGGTCTGTTTAAGCTGTAATGTTTTTAACGTGTGTCATGTCTCGCTGATATTTTCTGAATTAATAGTATTTTATGTATTTCAGATATTGAAACTGATCTTCCTTCATGTTCGCAACATCCAACAGTTACTTTAAACGTAGAACACAGAGGTATGTAGGCAGTAAAAATATTTTTTACTACTATACAATTTTGCTGGATATTAATACTGTTGTACTTATTATTATAATAACTGAGTTTTTAAATTAATTCATTGCTTATATTTCAGATGTAATGTTGGAAAAACAATAATGTTCAGGCTTAAATGTTGAAAGAGAGTCTGAAAGAGTACAAACAGCTCTTCCACCTACAAAAAAATAGTATGTATAATAATATTAATGCACACAAGTGATGCAGCTCATGTGGCATTTGATGTTTAAATTCGATTAGAAAAGCCTTTAAAAGAACTCAACCTATTATAAATGTATTTGTTTCAATACTAAATTATTCATTATTGTTAAAAATTGCTTTTCAGATTCCAAACGTAGAAAAACTGGCTCTAAAAATAAGAAGTTTATTAACCAAATCACGCAGATGGCAAAGGAAAGTGTAAGTCACTCAACTGCAGAAAGACTGAATAAAGCACTTGCTGTTGACATTAAACTGCTTGAAAAATTTGATTTATTAAATAAACAAGCAGACATTTATGCTTATGCAGCTTAAACAAGTGCAATCGAGGAGAAATATGTAATAAAGATGAGCGAGCCTCAAAAACGGGCTTTAATGAAATATAAAACCTTCAGGTTAAGGAAAAAATGCCTAACCAAATGTTTTTTTTTTTTTTCTAATAAATAATAAGTATTTCAAAATTGTTTTATTAATTATTACCTTATTTAAATTATAAATTGAAAACAATATACAGGTCCATATCGATAAATTGAAATTTTATCGATAAATCAGAACAACACTAGTCATCGATATCAGACATCACGCATCACCACATCACTACGCCTTGTATATGTGTGTGTGTAAGTACCTAAGCCGCCATGTCAAATTGCTACGCCACTAGCGCCAAAACGGACTAGTTGGAAACTGCGCGAAAAGTGACTGTCGCATCTGTATTACTACTGTTTTATCTGTGTTCTAGGCTGATGCGAGTGTTTCACCTTCGACCAGCTTCCGTCCTGTCAAGCGCCCTAGCAGACACGACCGTTTAAATTCATTTTTATTCGAAACCAGTTTAAGGTGTTAAAGTTTTATATAATATTTTTATGAGTGAAAATCCCGAATTAGGGTAAGTTTTGAATAGCACACAAATTCACACATCATGATCATGTAGTTGTTTGTTTCATTTTTTATTTGCAGCTTATTATGTTCTGTGTACCACTATACCTATTTCTTGCTGTGTTACTCGTTTTATGTTGCTTAATTCATCAAGCTAATTAGCAAACAGTATTTAAGAAAAGCCTTAGTCATTGCTAAAAATGTTGCATCATTCTACCTAATTTAATTCTACCTTCAAGTAAAATGATATTTTTTAAATTCAATTTTAAATATTTTAACGTTCGATAACCGTAATTCTATTGTTTTCTTTCTTTTTTCTAAATTGCTTTATGTGTAAACTCCGTTCTGGTTAGAACCGCCACGTCAATGCTACTACATTTAGATAGGCATCTCTTCCTCGTTGTCGACGGTGGTACTCCAGCACGGAAATTATTAGGCCGAGTTCTGATTAGCTGGAACGGTGATTTCCAGGTTTTTCCACTCGGCTATAAGACGCCAGCAGCAGCCTCGCGTTCGGCTGCCTTACTACGGACCGAGGTCTCATCGACGCACTGCCTTCGGCGGACAGCACTAGGCGCACGTCCGCGCCGTCTCCATCGCCCGGGACGTCACCGTACAGCTCCGCACTGAACTTCGGCCTACTTCCATCTCCGGCCAGCGGCGGGATTATCGTCACAACTACAGGGGAGTACCTATCCCTGCAGGAGTGACTTCAGACAAATAAGTAATCCACGACCCACAAATTTTTGTGTGCCTCCGGCTGTTTTTTTTTGTAATACACATTTTTAAAGGTACACACCCGTTTTTTTTTATTCATCACCAACCTAGGTGGGAAACAAACGGGTGGAGGTTACACTGGCGCCCAATTACGTGGTTTTGTCTGTTTTCGCTTCTGTAGTTAGTAGTTAGTTATTGTACGGTGAGTGGGTATTTTTTTTTTTGTTTTGTAAAACGCTTTGTGTTTTTATTTTTGGTTGCAGCAACTGGAGTGAAGTCTATATATTCAGATCATTTCGGTAATTTTAGTATATTGGTTAACGTAAAAACGTATTTTTTGTATACAGGGTGACAATTTTTTTTTTTTGTATACAGGATGAATTTTTTTTGTATGTAACAGGTGACAATTTTTTTTTTTTATTTTTTTTTGTTATTATTCTGTCGCCCGCTGTAAAATTTGAATAGTGCTGTTTTTTTTCCCATTTTTTTGTAAAACTACCTTCACACCAGTTGCAAATTTTTTTCAATGCTTTTTTTTTCTTTTGTTCGCAATTGTTTTTTTTCTTTTCTTTCTTTCTTTTACTTCTTAGTTTACACAGCGTTCTGTTAAAATAGACTGTAACGGAACGGAGTATTTTTCCTATTAATTCATAAAATTTTGTGTGCTATTTACAACTTTCTCTCATTTTAGTAATTTTTTAATCATATTTAGAATGGCATACCCTATTAAGTATTTATCCCTACAAAAGTCGGAATTAGAATACGAGGTAGCCGTACGAGGTGAAACCCCAGCTAATACTGTGGCGGATCTTAGGCGGCAGATTTGTAAGCTTAGTCAAGTTTTTTTATCTGAGGATATTTTGTGTTCCCATCTCGACCCCCTTGACGACCTAAATAGTTGTCTGGAAATTTTAAATAAAATTAAGTCTAGCCTTGAGGTAGGTACCAAGGACAAGAATGTTTTGGGTCGAATTGAAAATCTTTTCCATCATCTGTATCATAGGCTCAACAGAATTAGTAGGGATGATAAATACATGGATGTGCATACGGAATGTACAAATATGTTCAAGGATTATTATGAAGCTTTAACATCTTTGAAAGCGAAAAGTATAGATCCCCTCATTTCTTCCATCCCACAATCTGACCCGCAAGTTACGCCTGAGAAAATGAACATTTCAGTGTCTTGTGAAGGAAATGTTAAAAATTCCGAGTTAGCCAAACTAAAATTTGATGGCAAGTCTTGCGTGCGTGCTTTTATTCAGCGAGTCAACGAATTTAGTGTAGCTCGTAATATTACAAACGCAAAATTATTATCATTTGCGACGGAAGTTTTTGTTGACGATGCACTCCATTGGTTTAGAAGCGTGAAACAACAGGTATCTTCTTGGGATGAACTTGTCGTTCTTCTACAACAGGATTTCGACAAAGCGGATTACGATTACCTTCTTCTATCTGAGATTCGATCTAGGACTCAGGGGGCCAAGGAAAACATAACCATCTACTTATCCATTATTTCAGGAATGTTTTCACGCTTGTCGAGGTCTTTAGTAGAGGAGGACAAACTAGAAATAATTCTACACAACATACGACCGTGTTACGCTAGCACTCTGGCCTCTGCATCTCATATCACATCGATTGACCAGTTAAGAAGTCTTTGTAGGAACTACGAAAACGTGCAATCACGCATGGCACAGTTTCGAGAACCTTCCGCTGCTGCTCCTGACACGTTAGCACCTGAGTTCGCATACAAACAAAGAACTGATATAGCCAACAAACAAAATCATAATATTAACACTAAGATTGGGAACAATAAAGCTGACTTTAATAAACAAAACTTTAATAATAATAATGTTAATGAAAAATATTTACATGCCTTAAATTCTAGTGATTCAGTCCTTGGTGCAAAATTGCCGTATTGTCCTAGATGCCGTAATAATTCGCATAGCCTTAGGGATTGTCAAAATAATGAAATCATGTGTTTTAATTGTGGTCACAAAGGTGTCAAGAAACCAAATTGTCCAAATTGTAACAAAGCTCAAAAGCCAAAAAAACTAAGTATGCAGAATTGTCTCGACTCAGCCTCGATAGCAGGTCGCTTTAATAAAGAGGATTGGGACAATTGGTTGAAAACAATTAAATTGTTCTTCAACAGTTACAAAATTTCTTCAATTCTGCATACTAAGCCTTTGGGTGATTCGCGACCATATGTGAATATTAAAATTAACGACATTACAGCATCTGGCCTCCTGGATTCCGGGGCAGCTATTACGATATTAGGAAATAATTCTCATAGCACGTTACTTAGTCGTGTAACGGCGGCAGAAAAGAACTATAGCATAACGGAGCGGGAGACGCTGGCAGTTCTCGTGGCATTAGAGCATTGGCGATGCTATTTGGAAAATGGGAAAATTTTCACTGTGTACACAGATCATAGTGCGTTAAAGTGGTTTCTTTCTCTTAATAACCCTACGGGAAGGCTCGCACGTTGGGGTGTGCGTTTGTCTTCATTTAATTTTGATATAAAGCACCGTCGAGGTGTCGACAACGTCATCCCGGATGCGTTGTCCAGAGCTGTTCCTGTTTCTTCTATGGTCACTTCTAGTTCATTCGCGACTTCTAGTGATGCTTGGTATACCAACATTTATAATAATTGTGTCACAAAACCTGAAAATTTTCCCAATTACCAAATTAAGGATGGCACTCTCTTTCGTCTTAGTAAGAATAAGTGCTTGCTTACTAATGAATTTTCTTGGAAGGAAGTCGTTCCATCTGAGTACAGGGATAAGGTTATTGCGGATAATCACGACGAACCAACTGCAGGTCATTTGGGCATTTTTAAAACCTATAGGCGCGTTGCACTTAGTTATTACTGGCCGGGTATGTATCGAGATGTAGCAAAATACGTTGGTTCTTGCAGCACTTGTTTACAGTACAAAACTCAAAACCATGCTACTCTTGGTGAAATGGGACGCCCAAAGCAATGTTCTCGCCCTTACCAAATGATTTCTGTCGACTTAATGGGACCGCTTCCTGTCACACGGAAACAAAATAGCTACATACTAGTAGTGACCTGTTGCTTTTCCAAATTTTGTCATATTTTTCCAATTAAAAAAGCTACTTCTCAGATTATTGTTAGAATTATGGAAGAACACATATTCCTAGTTCACGGTGTTCCTCAAAGTATTTTCCTGGATAATGGTACCCAATTTATTAGCGGACATACTCAAGATTTGTTTAAGAAATATAAAATACCGAACGTTTTTTATTCACCAAAGTATACCACCCAAGTAAACACCGTGGAGCGGTACAACAAAACGATAATTACTTGTATTTCAACTTTTGTGGATGGTGATCATCGAACATGGGACTTATTTATTCCAAAAGTACAATTTGCTATAAATAATTCGGTCAACGAAGCTACCGGATTTACACCTTCATTTCTAGTTTTTGGACGAGAAATAGTATCATGTGGTTCGCATTATACAGATACAGACTTGGGTGATGAGGTTCTGTTTCTTCCTCGCGATGTATATGCGGAGAACCTTGGATGCCTAAGTTCTATCTTTGATCAAGTCCAAAAATCTTTGTATCACGCCCATGTAAAAAATACGTCATATTATAATTTAAGACGTAAAGCTTTCGAATTTAATACTGGTGATATAGTATACAAACGTGCTTACGTCCTGAGCGATAAGGATAAGCACTTTAGCAAGAAATTAGCTCCCAAATACATTAAGTGTCGGGTCATTCAAAAGCTGTCACCACTTGTGTATGTCTTGGAGGATATGTCTGGTAAAAGTTTAGGGTCTTGGCATATTAAAGACTTGAAAATTCCTACCTACAAATGAATTCGATCTTTGTTACGTTTTCCCCGTACACTATTAAACGATTTTAAGACCTGTTACCAAAGTCAGTGACGGATATATTAGTCGCTTGATTTTTTCTGTATGTTAGGACACGTCGCATGATTGGTTTTGAGAGATGAGGCATGATTGAAATGAAAGTATGAATAAAAGGATATTGTAACGAGTTTATCATGCGGATTTTATTCTTAAAATAAAATCCTTATGAGGGACCGGGGGTAATGTAACGTGACGTTACATGAATAATGATGTTTTGTTTAAGATTCCTACAAATCATAAATTGAACTACCTACATACATCATTATATTACATTAAAGTGGTACATTTACAGACTTATATTCTAATTAAAATATTAATTAAGGAAACATAATAAAACAAATAATTACAATTAAACAAAATAAAATAAAAAAAAAAGTAAAATAAAATAAACATTAAAATGAATGCGTTGTTCTTTGTTTGTGCGCGATTTGTGAACGCGCCGAATGAACCGAACGAACCGAACGAACCAAGGAACGATTTCGATTGATGTGAATGCGGCGGCGCGAGCGCACTGCTGAGTGACATTCGCGAGTCGCTTCTAGGCTGATGCGAGTGTTTCACCTTCGACCAGCTTCCGTCCTGTCAAGCGCCCTAGCAGACACGACCGTTTAAATTCATTTTTATTTGAAACCAGTTTAAGGTGTTAAAGTTTGGGTGCTAATTAAACAGGCTTCTTTTTAATATCATTATTCGCCCCCAAAAATGTATGTTGCCTTCTAAATTACTAAGTCAGCCACAATTAACGAGCATCTAAATAATACTATCTTAGCCACTAGTTATCTTCTATGTAAACGACTCTAAATACAACTCAGCATAATGATTATTTTTTAGCATCTAAATTTGTAGCATGCATTCTAACAGTAAACTTCTAAAATACTATTAAATGACATCAAAAAATATATTTATTTAGCTTCTAACTTTTTAACTCAGTACGTTTAAAATGTAACTCATCCCATATTAATTGATCGTCAAAATTTTGCTAAAAATGTCATCGAATAGTCGGTATATTGGCCACTAATATTATCAGAAGCTATTGAGGAGAGACAAAATAAAAGATTTTATTTTTAACCGACTTTAAAAAAGGAGGAGGTTCTCAATTCGGATGTTTGTATGTTTTTTTTTTATGTTTTTTCGCGCATAGCTCCGTTGCTTTCCAACTGATTTGAAATATTTTTTCTTTGTTGGAAAGGGTATACTTCCCAAATGGTCCCATAGTCACCAAGTCGGGATCTGATGATGGAATTTTGGCGAAATCAAGGGAACTCTTCAAATTTTATAGGAAAACGTACAGCGATTTTGGTATTTTCTACAAGTGAAGCATTTGCGTTCAATAAGAACCATTCTACTATCAGATCTGATGATGAAGCCAAGATGACCTCGTGAATGTAGCGGGAATTCGTTGGATGTGAGATGCGTGGCACTGGATTTCGTTTGACGGAAATTATCATGAGGATGATGAAAGGGTGTCAGCTGAAGGCCTACCCATATTATCTAAGATTTAAAATATGTCACTAAAAATAAATTTTGTTTTTTTTTTTTTGCAAAAAAAAACCGACTTCAAAAATCGATAAAAGCACTAAAAATTTAAAAATAATTCTATAACCTACGTATATGAATAAACCTAACCTAAACTACGATTAACCTATAATACAATTTAACAATTTTTTGGAGTCGGGGCCGCTGTCGCTGTCGTCCCGCGTACTCGCGCCAAATCATGCAGTGGCTATTTTCACGATAAAAGAATATGATGTATTATTTTACATGCTAAGTTATAATAAATTATGTTTTCTGTAGAAGCTTGAATTATATTTTTTTGAGGACATTGTGTTGAAGCTGTAAAACGTAAAATGGTGACGAGATGTAAAATCCGAGGCCGAGTTAGTAAATTAGGTGTCAATGCATAAATAAGAAGGACAAGTCACAATAATTGATGATCTTTACTTGACGCTTTCTATAGAATATTTGGTGGGCGTTGTAATAGATACGAATTATTTTATTAGAGGCTATGTCATTTTCCTGTTGCTTAGTTATAAAATTAGAAGTTTAATCACGTGTCCAATAAATAATTTTGTGGCTAGACTTATAATTTCCCTTAAAGTTTTATATAATATTTTTATGAGTGAAAATCCCGAATTAGGGTAAGTTTTGAATAGCACACAAATTCACACATCATGATCATGTAGTTGTTTGTTTCATTTTTTATTTGCAGCTTATTATGTTCTGTGTACCACTATACCTATTTCTTGCTGTGTTACTCGTTTTATGTTGCTTAATTCATCAAGCTAATTAGCAAACAGTATTTAAGAAAAGCCTTAGTCATTGCTAAAAATGTTGCATCATTCTACCTAATTTAATTCTACCTTCAAGTAAAATGATATTTTTTAAATTCAATTTTAAATATTTTAACGTTCGATAACCGTAATTCTATTGTTTTCTTTCTTTTTTCTAAATTGCTTTATGTGTAAACTCCGTTCTGGTTAGAACCGCCACGTCAATGCTACTACATTTAGATAGGCATCTCTTCCTCGTTGTCGACGGTGGTACTCCAGCACGGAAATTATTAGGCCGAGTTCTGATTAGCTGGAACGGTGATTTCCAGGTTTTTCCACTCGGCTATAAGACGCCAGCAGCAGCCTCGCGTTCGGCTGCCTTACTACGGACCGAGGTCTCATCGACGCACTGCCTTCGGCGGACAGCACTAGGCGCACGTCCGCGCCGTCTCCATCGCCCGGGACGTCACCGTACAGCTCCGCACTGAACTTCGGCCTACTTCCATCTCCGGCCAGCGGCGGGATTATCGTCACAACTACAGGGGAGTACCTATCCCTGCAGGAGTGACTTCAGACAAATAAGTAATCCACGACCCACAAATTTTTGTGTGCCTCCGGCTGTTTTTTTTTGTAATACACATTTTTAAAGGTACACACCCGTTTTTTTTTCAAACAAACGGGTGGAGGTTACACCATATCAACTCTGTTTATAAAGAGAGGAATTTCCAATTCAGCTGCTCTAAACTTAACTTCTGGTTTTGTGATAGCCTTGCCTTCACATCCCTGCAGCCGATTTACTGACCTCTTTTTTTGAACGGTTTGCCATTGTTCAGACACTTTTTCTTTTTTCTATTCTTCCTCTGATGCTATAATTTCCGCTAACGTTTTTTGCTTGCACCACCTACTATCCGATGTACCAGTAGGCCGCTGTGACTCACTAGATGCGCGCACGCTTCGGTCACACTCGGGTACGTTCGCCGTTTTTGCATCACATTGATTTGGTTTGCTAATGAGTGCGAGCGAGCACGGCATTCCAGAAACACATACCGGTAACTCACGCGTAGATGGACTAGAGTTTTTACCCTCGTTGGCTGTCATAACTTGTTTTTTTTCTATAACTGGGGGTAGACCTATCGGCCCGCTGTCAAAACAAAAGCTGTCAATTCCACTTCCACCGCCTCTTCTGCGGTTAATATTCAAATCAAAATTATTAACGATTGAAGTCTGTTTTAAATTTTGCAGCTCATTTCGAATGTCATTTAATTGTTTCTCAGTGACAAATGTATCCTTCATGATTCTTATTTCATTTTGGATAGTCAATATTTCTTTTAGCGTCCTGGTTGCGTCAATATGATCAAATGTCACAGGTGGGAGTTTGTGCAAATCTTTTGCTACGAATATTGGTACATGCTCAGGATCCGTTTACTTGAATAGTGCTATCATGTCAAAGATATTTCGCTGTGATTTACCACTTTTCTTCCTGGCTATTTTTCGTTGCTGCGTTGAGACTGATGAAAACAGTAAATTCTTACTTGTTTCAATGTCCTCCTCCGAGAAGGCGGTAACACATAGCCTCACTAGACCCTCTTCATCCATCACGTCCACTTTATTCTGTATAAATGCCAACAGTTCACAGATGACAATATTACATGTCGTACACTTAATTACTTTCGTAGTCATTGCGCCCGGGACTGAGTCACCGACACTGTCCATAATGTACGTCCAACCGCTAGCGCGTGCGGCGATGACTGATAATATAATTAAATACTATGTATTTAGGTTACATTGTAATCAAATTATTTCGTAATTAAATACATTGTAATTAATTTCATAGCACATCCAAAGTAATCTAATTACAATGTAATTGAATAATATGTAATTAAATTTTATTATACTATATATCAATATATTTAAAAATGTGAGATCCTAAAGTAGGTTAGATTTGACTTGGCCAATTTTCATTACATCAGTCATTTTATAAAGTTATTCATATCATCTCACATATAATATACATATATATATATATATGTATTTTAATTCTGATAAAAACTAGCCAAGTCAAATCTAACCTACTTTAAGATCTTACATTTTTAAATGACAGCAATTGTTATAGGTATCCAATAAAGCAAAGAAATAGAGTTTAATACTTGTTCATAATGTTATTTTGTTCCTATAAATACATATTTGGATTTTGCATAGAACTTGGCACTCATTTAGATCTCCATTCTTTTTGTGTATTGAACTTGGCTTTCCTTTTTTACATTTATGTTTTTGGTGGGATATCATTACTTTTTGTAAAGAAAACTAGGTAGGTATTGAGATTTAATGTTATTTCTTGCGTTTCCGCTGCATGGTGCCGCGCGCCGCCGAAAACACACCGTTGTTTAACGCGTATTACAAGTTTTTTGTATAGTGATATCACTTATTTTTTGTGTGATATAAATTTTTAGTGATATAAATTGTTTTTCTTTTTCTGCAATTGCTTGTGGAGACGTTAAAAAGATTATCCTCTCTATTAAATCTAAGGCAGTGGGCTGCGATGGGATCAGCCGCCGAATGATCGTACTCATCCTTTTTTTTTTTTTTTTTTGATAAGGCGGGGGAATCCTCATGGACACCCACCCACTCGGGGGAGCGGATGGGTAGTGTCAGACTCTTACTGACTAAACCTGAACCGCCGTGCACCGTCATCCGCGTTTAGTGTTGGCGCGTGGCAATGCGTTGCAATTCATCACGCGCCAACCGCAGGGATCCACCGGCCAATAAGCCGGTGGCTCACTTTCGTGATTGGAGGCCGAAGTGTAAAAGGCTTCGGCCTCCCCGCCTCGTATTGGAACCACACCCGATGCTACGAAATGTGGCTCCCCGTCGTGGGTCCTATAGTCGGACGACATGCACCCCCGTGCCTGTCGCCCAGGGCCCTAGTTAGGGCGGGAGATCGCGCTCATGCGCGGCTCTGCGCCGCCCCACTCGACGTCGGCGTATTTGGGGCGCGTCGGGGTCGTCCTCCCGAGCGCGCTCCGCCGCCTCCTTCTGGGATATGACGGTCTCACAGAAGAAGGACAACGCGTCCCCCGCTGCGCGACTGCTGAGCGCGGATGCGACAACAGCCGACAGCGCGGAGACGTCCACGTCTCCCAGCGCCGCCTGGAGAACGGCGCGAGGCTCGGCGAAGGTGGGACACACGGCCAGGGTGTGCAGCGCGGTGTCACCACTGGCACCGCACTGGTGGCAAGCCGTGGTCCCTTCTCTCCTGGCGACCCGGCACAGGTAATGCCCAAAGGCCCCGTGCCCGGTCAGTATTTGCGTGAGGCGGTAGGTCAATAAACCGTACCGCCTCTCCACCCACGGTTGGAGATGTGGGCGGATCGCATCGATGGTGGCCCGTCCCGCCGACGGTCTCGCGAGCCGAAGCTCCCAATTCCGCATAGTGACGAGACGGGCCTGTCTCCTCCATAGCTCGCGCTGCCTCGGCACGGGGTCGGTACCCCGGGACCGGAGCTCGGTGCAACGGGTGTAAAGGTCCGTTAGCACCTTCGCGTCCAGATCCCAAGGCGGTGTCCCAGCCAAGACACACGCGGCTTCATGACCGACGGTCCGGTAGGCCCGGACGATCCTGTTGGCAACAGCACGCTGCGAACCAAGTAGGACCGCCCGGTTATCGGCCGTCAGTCTGTCACTCTAAATGGGTGCGCCGTACAGAGCCATCGATCTAATGACCAAGGCATAAAGACGGCGACACCCAACGTCGGGGCCCCCGACATTTGGCAGGAGCCTTCCGAGGGCTGCAGCGGCGGACCGAAGCCTCGGCGCCAACCGCTGAAAATGCTCCCGGAAGCTCAACCGCCCGTCGAGGACCAGGCCGAGGTACTTCATTGTACCCGACAGTGGGATCCTCGCGTCCTCCATCGTCAGGCACAAATCCGTACGTCTGCTCCGGGGGCCGTTTAGCAATAGTGCTTCGGTCTTCCCCAGAGCGACGTCCAATCCAAGCATCCGGATGCGACCTACGACGAGCTGTACGCCGCAGGTAGCACGCCGGATGCACTCCTCCTGGGTGGTCCCCCGGACCAAGATCGTACTCATCCTTTTTTTTTTTTTTTTTTGATAAGGCGGGGGAATCCTCATGGACACCCACCCACTCGGGGGAGCGGATGGGTAGTGTCAGACTCTTACTGACTAAACCTGAACCGCCGTGCACCGTCATCCGCGTTTCGTGTTGGCGCGTGGCAATGCGTTGCAATTCATCACGCGCCAACCGCGGGGATCCATCGGCCAATAAGCCGATGGCTCACTTTCGTGATTGGAGACCGAAGTGTAAAAGGCTTCGGCCTCCCCGCCTCGTATTGGAACCACACCCGATGCTACGAAATGTGGCTCCCCGTCGTGGGTCCTATAGTCGGACGACATGCACCCCCGTGCCTGTCGCCCAGGGCCCTAGTTAGGGCGGGAGGTCGCCCTCATGCGCGGCTCTGCGCCGCCCCACTTGACGTCGGCGTATCTAGGGCGCGTCAGGGTCGTCCTCCCGAGCGCGCTCCGCCGCCTCCTTCTGGGACATGACAGTCTCACAGAAGGAGGACAACGCGTCCCACGCTGCGCGACTGCTGAGCGCGGATGCGTACTTATAACTTTCGTATTTATAATAATCTTTGTACGATTTTACATTTGTATTACAATTCTAACTTTTCTCCCCTGATTAGTACTATATCTTATAAAGTATCCAAAATTTCTTCTTTATTTCACAAGGTAGTAATAAAAATATTAATAGTAAATAAAAATTAACTGACGATTAAATAAGTATCAGTAAACATAACTCAACGGATCAACATGGGTTAGTTTGACTATAAGGACAGAACGCAGCAACTCTACGCACACAGACACACGCGCATCTGTGTGAGTGCAAAGAGCGCTGCAATTACCTAATCTTGGTGCCGCGGATTTGGCGTTAACGCTCTTAAGTGCTCGCAAGTTACGTAATGTTGAATCTATCAATTTCCTTATTTGAACATGCGATTCGCTTTGAAGTGACTGAACAGTAAATAGCGCTTTTACATGATTTTGTACTAATAAACGATTATTGTGAAACCTATTTTCTAATAATTCCCATGCGTGCGAGTAGTTTGGAGCAGTGAATTCTAATGCACTACTTACATGAGAGGCAGAACCACTAAGAGATGATTTTAAATAATGAAACTTCTGTATATCGTTAAGATCTTTACGACTGTGTATCATAGTGAGGTACGAATTCCTATACTCCAACCACTGATCATACGAACCGTCAAAGGCAGGTAGCTTTATTACTGGCAACTTAATAGACACAGGATTACAAACTTGAGAATGAGAAATAGTTTGGGTTGGTTCACTATTGTTAGGGTTCACTAAGCACTACGCTTCAGCCATAATGGAAAAGTACTGCTGCTCAAATGATTCGCGGTATTCTAATTGAGTAGATAATTCGAACTCGTCAATTAATTGTTCAATTTCACCTTGAATATTATTAAAATTTTGAAAAATAGTGCAAGTTGACTGTATTCGTAAATCTAATTCAGTTTTGCTATTGGAATTTAATGATAATTTGTCTTAATTCGAAATATACTTCTCAAATAACGTAAGTCTACCTTTCAGCGTGCCTCGCTGCTTTTTTAAATCAGCGAGACGTTTATTCGACATTGTGCTATTACCTAAACGTGGAGATTTAGATCTTTCTCTAATTTTAACGGGATCCTTTACCGAGGCTAACTGAAAACACTCATCGTCACTCATTATGGAAAGCTATAGAAGGCACGAGTACTTACAGTTTCCCGCTCAGCGTCACCCCGGCGCAGCACCGCACAACACCACGAGTGACTAAAATGTTAAAATAACGATATTAACGCAAAATTGTTGGACACGGAGTAGGAGGATAGGTTTTGTGACCTGACCGGATGCGACTTGCCGACGATCCTCTTCTCCAGAGCCTTTTGATGTGACGATCCACGTGGCCGCGTGGTTCTTCGTAATGTAGGTATATCCGACTCGTCAAGGACCAAATGTTTAGACTATTCCCTATATGATAAGGGCAATGATAGTCTTGATGACAGAAATATGATATCTTTATAAATGATAGCAGTGATATTACATGATTTAAAATGTTCGACGCACACACGACCGTTTTTTGAAAAGTTTCGTGAGAGAGTGAGTTGAAGTTGGTCGCGACTGTGATGGCGACACACGACGGGTAGATTGCACGATGTTCACGCAGTAGCTTTCGTTGCGCTATTCGCCGCTGGGTGGCGATTGAGATATATTAAACAGTTATATATTGACTATGCAATGCGAGTTAACAAAATTTGTACAAGCTATTCCTTTGCAAAACAAAGAAACAGTGTCCATTGCAGATGCATTAGTTAGACAGTTTATATTAAGATTTGGTATTCCGGCGATAATAGCAACGGATCGAGGAACAGAATTTATTTCTGCAACCATGGAACAGGTTTGTAAAATACTTAATATTGAAAAATTATCTTCTACAGCTTATCACCATCAGTCGATTGGAGCTCTTGAAAATGCTCTCAAAACTTTGGGTGCATTTTTGAGGATCCAGTGTGACAATCATACGGATACATGGAGCTATTGGTTACCATTTTGGTGCTTCAGTTTTAACAACACAGTCCATTCAGAAACAAATTACACGCCATATGAACTTGTTTTTGGGAAACTTTGTCAAATACCAGATAGCATAAGTAATACCGTAGAACCATTGTATAATATAGATAATTATCCATTACAATTAAAATACAGGTTACAGTTAGCTCATGAAGATGCAAAGAAAAATTTGTTGATTAATAAACACAAACGGAAAGAAATATATGATAAGTCTGTCAATTCTGCAAAATATGAGAAAGATGATTTGGTTTTAGTAAAAAATGAAGTACGTAGTAAATTAGATGCATTATTGAAAGGTCCCTATACAGTTATGGAAGATTTAGGTTGTAACGTAAAAATAATTAAAAATAATAAAATTGAATTAGTACATAAGAATAGGACTAGGCCTTTTTGTCAATAGATTTAAATGTAAGATTTAATTTAAGTTTGCAATGTATTATGATAAGGATTTTATGTAACATTTGGTTTTTAATAAGTAATTTTATATCTGTTAAACACTATTATTTTGAAGATGATACTTCAAGTACAATATCTAGTAATAATTATGTAAGAAAAAAAAAAAGTAACCATTCTTTTTTTTTTTCTATGTCCCCGGGAGGTGAAGTGTAAGAATAATATGTATTCTCCTTTAGTTTAGTAAGTAAGTACGCTACTTTATAACCGTATGTATGCTGAGTTTGCACTATACCTTATATGCATTAGTTTAGATTATTACCTGTGCATTCATTAAATAGTACGTAACCGATGTGGTCGTTTCCTTGATAACACCCATTAGGAACCCCAACATTACACTCTAAGTCAAAGGTATCACCTATCAAGGCTTGTACAATACCTCGACTAGAGCTGTGTGCCGCATTACTTGCCGCTCGGTTGTGCAAGGTGGTCGTCAATTCTCTGAGGTTCCCAATAAAGCGCAAGTTATATTGGTGTGACTCCAGCGTCGTCCTTGCTTGGCTGCATACTAGCTCTAGAAAGTTGAAGACCTTCGTGGCAAACAGAGTTGCTGAAATCCTAGAACTGACAGAGCTCTCTTGCTGGCGCTATGTACCTACCTCAGATAATCCCGCTGATCTCGTCTCTCGCGGCGTATATCCTGAGGAACTTAAGGATCATAACCTATGGTGGACAGGACCAAAATACTTGCTTCAAGAAGAACTTTCCTGGCCTACTTTATGCCCCAATAAGTCCCAGCTAGAGTGTGAAATTCCTGAAATAAAAATAAACGTTAATACTAATGTCGATAAATTATCAATAATTCCATTTTATAATTTTAATAAACTACACAAGTTAAAACGTATTTATGCTTATGCAATAAGGTACATGCATAATTTACGATATCCTCGTTCCAAACGCGTAAACGCTTTGAGTTTAGATGAGCTAAAATATTCTTTCCACCTTTTATGTCGTACTGCACAACAGGAAGCATTCCCTGTAGAATACGGGTTTACTTTCCAAGGAGAAGACTCTTAGTTCAAAATCGAACATCATAGCACTTGCCCCTTTCATGGATCCCAATGGTCTGATTTGGGTAGGAGGCCGTTTAGATGCATCATCCATACCGTTTGACAGTAAGCATCCTATCCTTCTACATTCATCTCACCATCTCACCAAGCTGATTTTTGAACGGGAGCATTTGCTTAAATTACACGCCGGTCCACAGCTTCTTCTCGCCAGCGTTAGGGAGTACATATGGCCTATCAATGGCCGACACCTTGCTAGGCGAACTGTGTACAATTGCATCACGTGTAGAAGAGTGCAGGGTAAGACTTTATTACCTATAATGGGGAACTTGCCCTCTCAGCGCGTTACGGTGGACTTCCCATTTCGAAGTGTGGGAATAGACTTTGCCGGCCCCTTTTTTGTCTTAAATAGAAAAGGTCGCGGATCGAGAGTCACAAAATGCTATTTATGCATTTTCGTTTGTCTCAGATACAAATGTGTTCACTTAGAAGCAGTGAGCGATCTTTCAAAGGATGCTTTCATCCTTACCTTGCGTAGGTTTATATCTCGGCGTGGGAAGCCTGCTGAGATATTTAGTGATAATGGCCGCAATTTTGTTGCCGCAGCTAAAGAAATCGGTAATTTTTTTAAATGTAATCACAAGGCCATCACGGAGTTTTCAAACGAAGAAGAAATTAATTTTTTGTTTTCTCCTGCATATGCTCCCCACTTTGGTGGTATCTGGGAGGCCGGGGTGAAATCGGCCAAATTTCATATAAGACGTGTAATGGGCAATACGCACTTGACATTTGAAGAAATATCAACTTTATTTGCTCAAGTGGAAGCCATTTTGAATAGTCGCCCACTTTGTCCTTTGTCCTCGTCTCCAAATGATTCATTTTTCCTCACCCAGGGCATTTCCTGCTTGGCCGATAGTAGTATATTATTGGGCATTCTGTCCCACTTGTTCGCTCATGCTTGCGCATTCGCGACGTGGGACAGAATACCCAATAATATTTCTGGTAATTTATCATAATAAAAATGAGAATGGTCTGAACAACACCAAACCCTCTGTTTCATCGACTCAATCCGATGTACGTGCACGATATGCAATGAATTTTCAAAAAGTCACTCAAGCGATAACGAACTATTACCAAATCTGGTACCATGTATCATTTGTTGATCAGAAAAGTTTAAATGTGAACGCTATGAACATATTTTGTCATTCTTAGATCAACTCTATAACATACTTATCATGAAGTTTATTAAACAGCCCCAATCGTTGAATGTAAACACTATCTGTGATGATGTTCCTAAGACTCGGGTTCGTCATGGTGAATTATTACCTAACATAGTACGTTGTATTATTTGTGGTCCGTCAAATTGTGGAAAAACAAATTTGCTCATTGGTCTTCTTATACATGAAAACGGTTTAAAATTTCAAAATGTTTATGTTTATTCAAAAACTTTGCACCAACCTAAGTATAGATTTCTGGAAAGAGTTTTACAACGAGTTCCAGGTATTTCATTTCAGAAATATCATGGTAATGAAGACGTTTTGAGTGTTCAGGATGCTAAACCCAACTCTGTAATAATATTTGATGACGTTGCATGTGAAAATCAAAGTAACATGCGAGATTACTTTGCAATGGGCAGACACAAAAATATCGATTGTTTTTATCTCAACCAAACGTATAGTAAAGTGCCAAAGCAGTTAGTACGAGACAACGCTAACCTTATCGTACTTTTTAAGCAGGATGATATTAATCTAAAACATATTTATGAAGAACATGTCAATACAGATATGACTTGGATCCAGTTTCGTGAAATGTGTTCAAAAATTTGGAGCGAACCTTACAACTTTGTGGTAATAAATAAAGATTGCTCTAAAAATAATGGATGTTACAGAAATAAATTTGACACATTTGTTGTCTTTGAATAAGAAAATGATACTATATTTAAGACAGTTGACATCGTTACGTTATTATTCTTTTAACAACTCTTAAGCGATAACTATATATTTAACGACTATGGAAAAATCATTGAAAAAACAAATCATAGATGCCTCAGCCGCCGTAAAGAAAAAAGTACGTACCATGAGAGAACTTGAGATTGGGAATAAGGAAGCATTAGAAACGGTTTTTAAACCTATAACCGAATCACTTAATTTACTAACCAACACCAGTAATGGAACTACTTCTGATGAAAATGAAAAAATACTGGAAAGCAATCAAACATTATACAAGGAAGGTCCTACTAGCAAAGAGTACGTGGAAAGCAGTGATGAAAATGAAATCGACAGTGAATCTTCATTTCAATCGTTGGGTGATAAGAACGAAGAATGCGATACATCATCTTGGTCTCTATCTCCTGAAGCACTACATGATGTACCATTTGGTGTTCGGATAGAGCGTGGAAAACTTATGTTAGGTTCAGCTAGCATTACGATTGGTGATGATTTTATCACAGTAACGGGTCGCAAATATCGAAATACACCGGGTTTGAAACAGTTGTTGCTAAAAAAAGATGTAGACTTAAGTTTAGTGACAGATAATGATATGCAACATTATAAGTCAATGCTGATCGATACAAATGCACACCGTCGAGATTTTGAACCAAGCAAACCCATCAAAAGTAGCAAAGGGCAAAAATATTTGCAAGTCATTAAACCTCTTTTTAAATTACAAAGTACAAATCAGACCTACAATCAACCAAAGGGGAATGGACTACCGTTGAAAAAAGTGTGGAGAAAAAACGTAGATTATGTCTATTGGGATAATCCAAATGAACTAGTGGATAGATTAAAACTATTGATTGCTTCACGAGACGCTGGCAACACTGGGCTGGACAATGAAATAATATCCATCATCGAAGAGTTACGTGAAAGTAAAGTTATTAATTAATAAATATCTTTTATTCTCTGCATACGTTTCATTTTACTGTTAACCCTTCAATACAAAGCACATTCAACATGAATATAGACAAATTTGGACATTATATTCATAAAAGAATGCGATTGTCAGAATTATTCGAGAGTAATGATAATGCATTAACGAAAACAGAAAATGGTGAATTTGATTTAAAAGCTACGACGTTGAGAGGTATCAGAACTCCTGTAGAACCAGATGATGCTGTAAATAAGGATTATGTAGATCAATTTATGACAAACATAACGAAAGATTTATATAAATCCATGCTGTTAATGCGAACTCAAATTATGAATGATGTACAAAATACTTTAAAAGCAAAGATATCTGAAGTTTCCATTCATTTAGAAGATAAGTTTTACACAAAAACAGTTGTAGATAACTTATTAGCATCTAAAAAGCCTTCATAATGTCCAAACAACAAATTGTAAATGAAATTCACAAAGCGGCAAGAAAAAATTTTGATCGTCGTTCTGTAATTTTGAAAGGGATTGATGATTTGTGGCAAGCTGATCTGATGGACATGCAAAATTTAAGAAAATACAACAATGGTTACAATTATATTTTATTGGTGATAGATTGTTTCTCAAAATACGCCTGGGCAGAACCGCTAAAATCGAAAAATAAAATTGATGTTACTAATGCATTTGGGAACATACTCAGTAAAAGTCAACGCAAACCGGTTAATTTACAAACAGATTCAGGAACAGAGTTTTATAATACTTCATTCCAGACGCTCATGAGAAGGTTTAATATTAACCATTACTCAACCTTTTCTACAAAGAAGGCTTCAATTGTTGAGCGATTGATAAAAACTATTAAAAATAAATTATATAAGTGTTTTAGTATGAATGGAAACTACAAGTGGTATGAAACGGTGTTACAAGATACATTGAAAATGTATAACAACACAAAGCATCGTACTATTCAATGTAAACCTGTTGAAGTAAATAAATGCAATGAGTTAAACATAAAAGAAAATATAAAAAAATCACATAAGCAAGTTTCTTTTCGTTGCGTACCTAAGTTCAAAGTTGGTGACAGTGTTCGCATTAGTAAATACAAGCATGTTTTTAAAAAGGGCTATACTCCTAATTGGTCAACTGAAATATTTACCATAAAAAAAGTAAACAATACCATTCCAAAAACGTATCATATAGAGGACCAACGCAAACAAGCTATTTTGGGAACCTTTTATGAACCGGAACTTCAAAAAACATATTTCCCAAACGTTTATTTGATAGAAAAAGTTTTAAAAAGAAAAGGAAATAAATTGTTTGTGAAATGGTTAGGTTTAAGTAACGCAGAAAATAGTTGGATCAACAGAGCTGCGATAGTGAATTGATAAAAGTAGATATCATATTATTCATATAAACATTATTATTTCTTACATGTATTTCATTTTACTTTGAACAATGCAAGGTGGTGGACTAGTCAATAGTGTGATTAATAATTTACCCTTTGAACTTCATTTGCCTGGTTACAATTATTGCGGACCGGGTACTAAACTACAAAAACGGTTACTACGTGGAGATCGAGGTGTAAACAAGTTAGACGAAGCTTGTATGCATCACGATATTGCATATCAGAACCATACAGATTTACCTAATCGTCACAAAGCCGATTTACAACTGTTAAACATGGCTAAACAAAGACTTAGATCCAAGGACGCAGGAAAAGGGGAAAAACTAAGTTCGTGGCTGGTGAGCAAAGTCATGAAAGCCAAAATAAAGTCTGGTGCAGGGATTAAAACGTTTAACAGTTTTGTATCGAAAATAAGATCAAAAATTAGGAAACTCAAACACATGGACAGTAAGGCTCTTATAAACGCCGCTTACTTGGCTGCTAGAAAGATATTTCCTTGCGTACAGAAAGTACGAGTTCCTCGTGTCATACCCATACCGAAGACTGGTGGAGTTCTGCCTTTGATCCCAATTTTCGCTGGTTTATCGGCATTAGGATCTTTAGCGGGTGGTGCTGCGGGTATCGCAAAAACAGTTAACGACTATAAAACAGCTCAAAAAAAATTACAAGAAACTGAACGGCACAATAAAACTATGGAAGCATTAGCTATAGGAAAGGGGTTGTACATTAAACCGCATAAAAATGGTAAAGGTTTGTTTATAAATTCGTCAAAAAACTGATAAGTAAGCTACCTAATCGACCATTAACTGATGTTGACATCAAAAAGCACGCGCGCGACTTGCCATACTTTCGAGGAGTTTACATGAAAGATCGGTTACCGAGAAAACCAAAACAGATTGAATGTGCTATCGTGAATTTGGACAATTCAAAAAATGAAGGAACTCATTGGGTGGCTTATATTAAATTTAATAATTATTGTGAATATTTTGACAGCTTCGGTGATTTGAAACCGCCTCTCGAATTGATACGATACTTAAAAAACTGTAATATTTTTTACAACTATACAAGGTACCAAAAATTCAATACTGTGAATTGTGGACACTTATGCTTAGAATATCTAAGGAATTTTTGGAAAAATAAAAATGTATAAATTAATATGTTGTTCTTTAATTTTTATCATTCTTAAGATGTCCCTCACTTTGTCAATAACTGGAAAGTCATCAGATTTGTCTACTTACTATCCTAACACATTACAATTAAACGGTCAGTACGAGTGCGCATTATTGCATTTCTCCACGTTTAATTCTATTCCAAATATTGATAAAAAGAACAATAAGTTCTACTATGGATCGGAGGAAGTAATTGAAATACCCGAAGGAACTTATGAACTTCAAGATATCAGCGATTATATAAAGTCCAAAATACAAAACGCTTCGATAAAACTACTGTGCAATAACAATACTCTAAAAACTACTATACTCTGTTCTAAAAATATAAACTTCGATAAGGAAGACACTTTTCGAAACCTTTTAGGATATGATAAGCAGATCTTAAAAGCTAATAAATTGCATGTCTCACAGTTTCCAGTTAACATTTTGCCAACGACCGTCATCAGGATTGAATGTGATATTGTCAGTGGTTCGTACGTAAACGGAGAGCCCAGTCACATTATCCACGAATTTGCACTTAACGTGCCACCAGGATATAGAATCATAGAAATTCCTAAAAACGCAATATACTTTCCGATTAATCAATACAACATAAGCTGCATACATATACGGTTATTGGACATAAACAATCAACTGATAAATTTACGCGGTGAAGAAGTACAGCTTTATTTACATCTAAGAAGAAAAAATGATTGACTATAATAAATATACGCATCAACCAAAAAAAAACATCAGTTTATATAAAGCTCCCAGTCATATAAGAACTAGCTCGAAGAAAAGAATAAAATTAACGAGAGAAAATAAAGCATTTCTTAAAGCTATCGGTCTCCTAAAATGAATATCTTAGATGTTTTATCCGCACCAACCTACGACAATACTGTTGAAGGCATCGAATACCATTCATATAAACCGTACGTGACCAGTTTTAACAGGAATGACGAGATACGCATACCTATCAACCAACAGGACTTGTATGTACTACCGTCAGCAAGCACCTTGTATTTGGAAGGAACCATAGTTGTTAAGAAAAAGGATGCAAAAGAAACCGCGAGCAGTGTTCATTTTACCAATAATGCTCTACTCTATCTATTCCAAGATATAAGGTACGAGCTAAATGGAGTCGAAATTGATAAAATAAAAAATGCTGGTGTAACTACCACGATGAAGTCATTAATTTCAATGAATGAGACCGAATCAAAAATATCTAATTCTTGGGGCTGGAATATCGAAGGCATTAAAAATATAAACGGTGGTAAATTTTCTGTATCCATACCACTTTGCAACATACTCGGTTTTGCAGAGGATTTTAAAAAGATTGTAATAAATAGTAGGCACGAGTTGATATTGTTACGTAGCAATACAAACTTGAACGCTGTGAAATTAAATACTGGTGAAATTTTAGAAGACGTAATTATAAATAAAATCATATGGCGCGTACCGCACGTTAAAGTATCTGATAAGGAAAAACTAAGTTTAATTAAATTGTTAGAAAAAGATCGTCCACTGCAGATGGTATTCCGAAATTGGGATCTTTACGAGTATCCTGCGTTACCTAGGACTACTAAACATACCTGGTCTATCAAAACATCATCGCAAATAGAAAAACCCAGATATATTATTATTGGTTTACAAACAAACAGAAAAAATAGTGCCAGTTCTGACATGTCTCAGTTTGATCACTGTCATATACGAGATGTTAAAGTATACCTCAATTCAACATACTTTCCATACGAAAATTTAAACGTTAATTTTGCAAACAACAACACAGCTTTATTATATGAACAGTATACTCGATTTCAACAGTCGTACTACGGACGTCGCGCGGAACCCTTATTAAGTGAAAAACAATTCAAAGACTTAGCGCCACTATTCGTTATCGATTGCTCCAGACAAGCCGATAATCTAAAAGGAGGACCTGTTGTGGACGTTAGAGTGGAAATCGAAAGCGATTCAGACATACCTGATCAAACATCGGCATATTGTCTTATATTAAACGACTGCATAATTGAGTACAAACCGCTTAGCAGCACTGTTAAGAAAATATCATGAAATCGGATACTCTCATATTGGATGTACAAGGATTCAAGGATCTTTACAACAATTTTATAATAAAAGAATTGGCATTTGCGACTCAAAACTATACGCAATCGTTTTTAATAAAACCTCCATACTTATTTAGACATCTAACAAGCGAAGAAAAGATTCAAGTTAAATGGATAGAAAAAAACCGAGGCATTTATTGGAGTGAAGGACACATCGACTACAGAGAATTCCATCGTATAATCGTACCATATTTAAAAGATAAGAATATTATAGTTAAAGGTTCTGAGAAGGTAAAATGGGTTAAGGATCTATGTACGAATTGTAATGTATCGAAACTTGATGAGAAATTGTGTCCTAATTTATCCAAGTTGCACAAAAAATACTCCTGCGATGGAAAAGTTAACTTGTGTTGTAATAAACATTCCAAACAGTGTGCTCTTAAAAACGTATTATGTATAAAAAAGTATTTAGAGAAATAACTAAAGGTGTATCTGTTTATTAGTTTTAAGATATAAAAATAAAACATTTTTAAATGACAATAATGCGTTTATTTTATAATAACCCTATACTATTTACAGTTATGTTTATTCCTATTCTAAATATAAAAACACAAAACTATATACTATTCTTTTATAGTAAAATTGTATTTTTATTTAAAATTATACATCGTAAATACAAAAGAAATATAAATTAAACGAATAAACAATATAACAACAAAGAAATGAAAAATAGAATAATAAAAAACTGCACTAGATCTATATTATCAAAAATCACTGTCTATTAAAGATTTAGAAATCTTCTTAACTAAGGATTCTGTTTCATCCATAACACTGTCCATGGCGTCCCTTACAATGTACTGAGCGCTTATCACAACATTCTCATTTTCACTTTCACTGTCACTGGTTTGAGAATTATTGTTGTTGCAGAGATCGATAACAGAATTTTTTATTAACTTAAGACCTCGTCGTTGTAATCGGCTGACAACAAAAGATTTCGTGGCATTCTGTTTTTTTACCGTTTCTCTGCGACGCTGCTTTGGTTTTTTTTCTTTCGGTTTGAGTGCCGGTTCACTGCGACACAGCTCAGAGAATCCTTCGTAAGGATCCTGAGCATACTGGCTAAACACAATTTCTGAGTCAGATATCTGAAACAAGAAGATACACAAAAAAATCATTTCAATACTGATGTGCACATACATAATTCACAAGTACGTCAGATTAAAATGTCTCACTTACCGTTGACATGATTATGTATAATATTGTACAACCACTAGATACTAAATGATAGTAATATTCCGTAAATAATAAAAACGAAACCAACAATCAACTTTATATAAGACGCTAAAATTGTTAGCTTTGCATTTAATTAGGTCTGTAGATTAGTTGTTTGAAAACCACTCTTTTGTAAATAGACTTAGAGCTCTATATAATAAAAAAGTATTAGTCTTAATTATAAACTGCAGTCTTGCACAATATTTCATACAGTAAAGAGCAATGAACTGTCATCATTTACACAAACATGTACACAGTGTATGAATAATACCTATAATATCGAATCATTGCAATCACGAATGTTATAAAACAATTGTTAAGGAAAATAAAACACTTTAAGTAAAAGATTATATATTTAGCTTAGATAGTTCAATAAAACAAGTTGGTACTCAACAAATATTCTTTATTTATATGCATTTATTAACTAAACTTACTTTAATTTATATATACCTTTAATCTTATTTTATAAACATAAGTATTTTATTAGGAATACATATACATATATATATATATATATATATATATTTACATACTTATATATATATACATATTTTTTCTATTATTATTATATATACTATTTTTTAAATATCTTAAAAATACAAATTACATTATACCTACACGTTATATAATAAAACAATGAAACAAACATCAACTCAAATTACCTTTTAAAATAGAAGAATGCCCCCATGCTCGGGTTGCAACATTGCATTTGGATATTAAACGTTTATCATCGTTACTTGATAGTGCTATTTTATTTACACTTTGTGTAAATATTTCATGCTTAATTGATTTGAATAAGATATTTTTTCGATGGATTATGTCTCTATTAAATAACACATGCTGATAATCATCAATAGTTAAGTCACGTACCACACAAGACTTAATTCCTTTTGCTTTTTTAATGACCTTGTTCATCGTTTTTATTGAATATAACTTTGACCTCAAACCAACAAATTCAGTAATCAGTTCGCCACCCATTTCATCTTTAAACAATCCAGGGACTTTTTTATTAATTTGCGGTATCATAAATTCATTATTAATGTTGTAGTTGCTAGTATCAAAGTACTGTAAAAACTTATATTTAATATCTTTATAGAAATCATCCGTGTATATAATATATACAAAAGAATCCGTGTCTGTATAGCATAGTTGTACTCTGTTGCCGTAAAAAGGTTTAACTATATTATAATGAAAATGATACATGTGTGATTTAGATAGTTCTAAAACAGTAAAGCCTATGTATATTGGTTTATCTAATATTAAATGATCGGGTTTCATTTGTATTGCTACTAAGTTTTCCGATAAAACTGAAGCACTATGAAAATATGGATTGCTTATGAGTCTTTCAGCACAGATATATTTTTTGGTTTTATTATTCGGACTATTCCATGAGTTCACTAAATGAACAGTCACTCTTTTTTCAGTATTTTCTAAAGTTTTTCCAAAAACGCTATTGTTTAGTAACTTAAAGAAATCCTGTTCAAAGACACTTTTTGCGTTTTGTCGTAATTTTGTATTTAATTCGATATATTCCTTTAAATATGCACTTTGTCTAAACGTAATGACTCTATGTATTTTACGTAATAATAAACCATGTTCAAGACATTTCTTTAAGTGCACATAATGAATCACATAGTTATACTTATTGTAAAGATTTGAAATAAGTTTTTCGGTTCTGCCCCCCGGCGGTATGCATTTTTCCGCACAAAAAGGTAAGTCGTTGTGTAAAATATGTAACGTTTCAGGGTACAAGAGATCTACTTCTAGTATAAAACCCCATTCTGCGTTATCTCCAATATTTTCTATGTCTAACTGATCTATTTCATGTTTATTTAAAAATCGGAAACCTGAGTGAGGTAAATACTGACACATACTATAGCCGTAAAGATTGTTACAGTCTATATAACTTATAAAACTCCGTGGTTTCGTTCGATCACACGATGACATATATTGATTATTAGCTTTTGCATAGCGATGGGAACACATACATAAACCTCCCCTAATACCGCTTTGAATCATTCGCACAATAGATAGGTCTGTTATGAGTTCTAATTTAACTCCTGTCTTTAAAAGCATTGCATCAAACGATAAACTAGGAGCAGTAATATAAAACGCAGGGTCGAGCTTATAATGCAACTTACAAGTTTTTCGAAATTTTTGAAATATATCCGTAAGTAATAGTACGTCAGTCTTTAAATATAAGTCAGTATATTCACCCATTGTCTTTATGTTAAATTTGCACCATACCGATTTAGCGTGGTTATAGTCCTCCTGTGAAA
Source organism: Autographa pulchrina (assembly GCA_905475315.1). Classification (NCBI taxonomy): domain Eukaryota; kingdom Metazoa; phylum Arthropoda; class Insecta; order Lepidoptera; family Noctuidae; genus Autographa; species Autographa pulchrina. The sequence continues at coordinate 13,767,081 of FR997761.1, read as the reverse complement.
TATGTTCATTACTTAAAGAGTTGAAAAATATTTTTTTTGTTGGTAACGTTTTTTCTTCATAGCATTTCCAATTGCTCATGTAATCGTAAGGATAAATGCCTTTACGGGTAAGTAAATGAAACTGATCATTTATAGGGAAATGAAAACGCAAGCTAATAAAATCATCAATTTGCATAGTTTTTGATAGCTTATCTAAACTGGTGCCTAAGAAATTAAATGAATCTAAAAATCTAATTTGTACGTATTCATTCTCGTTGATATGCATAAATTTGGAAAATGAAATATATTTTTCTTTGGTTTTAGGGATGATATTTAACTTGCCAGGCGTTTCACCTAATTTTTTAATAAAAAGATGACAGTCGTATCCTGACAAATTATGAAAAAATATAGGTATAAACATAGGCATCTTATATTGTAAATTACAATGTCGATGAGCTGCACCACGATAGCGACCAGTAATATGACAATGATCTCTGACTTTATTATTCCATAAAAGATTATCGCATATGTGACATTTCCAAGCTTTTTCGTAATGCATTGCGTCTTTCTCAGAAAATATAATTGAAACATTTTTAGTTAATATATTATAAATTCTCTTGATGTCTTCAGTAAGTAACTCTATAAATTTGGATACACAATCAATTCCACGATAAGTTTTGAATTCATTGAAATTATCATTGCATGATGAAACAATATTATACGCGAAGGCTGAAGGAATGTGTCGTTGTAAGCGTAACGTATTAGCGGTGTCCGATTCATGGCCGGAAATCGGTTCGAGTAATGTTTCGAAATCAGCATAGATAATGAATGGAACGTCTTGTTTTTTGTTATAATTTTTAAATTGTAAGAATGTTCCTTTTTCGGGCAAAAGAGTAACACACCGCACACAAATGTTTTTCAAAACGATCTTCACTAGGGAAAAACACTAAACAGGTTTCGCAAAAATATATCTTACTATGATGCTTTGTTATTTGGCTTTTTACGAGGCGTGTCAAATCTTTAATAAGACAATAATGAGATGATTTTGAATTTTCCAAAAACAGTAAATGAATTATCTTGGATTTATGATTAATTTTATCGGATTTGTATAGAGGACCCGTTATAGTCTTACTATCTCTTAAACCGTAAATATAAATATTTAAAAAAGGATTGTTTCTTTCAAAAGTATATATATCTGAAAAAGTAATTGGAAATGATATATCATTTACGTTCAAGACGTCGCGGAAATGAGGATACGATGTTACTCTCTCAGGATGCTTATTGGTTGGATATAAAGCGGCAACTACACTCCACAAAAAACAACACTCGTCATTATTGTGAATATTCAAACATGCTTTCTTATTTTTAATATATTTCGGTAAATCTATAAATTGTGATCCACTAAGAGGTTGGTATTTATTAATATTAATTTCTAGATGTGAATTATTTAAAAACGTCCATCCGCTATCCCTTTCTTCAAAATCATCAATTTTTTTTATTAACATCGATCCGGCTTTTTCATAGATAGACTTGAAATTGTAATTGAAATGAATAATAAAATTTTTTGTTGCAAAAGACTTTAACTCTTGTACATCATTTTTAAACATTAAAAAATAAGCGAAATATTCAAAATTAATTTTAACAGAATAATGTTTTTGAAGCGAACTATCAATTAAAGATTTAACTTGATCATGAATACTTTTTAAAAAACTCTCTGGATAAATATTTATTTCGGTTTTAGGTGCGGTAATCCGATAACTTGTAATACGTCCTTTCAAACAGGAATGTATCATTTCGACGTTATCATTGATACGTATAGTACTATTATTTTTATGCTTATTAGTTCGCAGATGGTTACACCAACGACGAAAATCCACCTCAATGTTGCAAACCGAACAGAATGGCATTTTCAGAAATACGTTAACAAATTTTCTTAAAAAATAATGAGTTACCTGCTATTTCTTGATATATAGATTAAATTTGCAACTGTTTAAGTACGTATGATTACAGCAAGTAGGTTTTCTAAACTTCACGCTTTCAATTTATTGTTAGTTAGCTTGCAAACCGCCGTGCTCTGAAATCAGATACATAATTTAAATTAATATACATAAAATGATTTAAATAAACGCCTTATACTTGCGTTATAGGAGATAAATTAAGACAAAAAAAAAATTACAACTACAAATATTAATTATAATTTCAAAGAACTGTGAAACCATTTAATCAGATAAAAATTTGATCACTATCATGATAATATGATAAAACAATTACAAACCTTCAAATATTCACAAGACAACAATTTCGTCTTTTAATTATTAGATCTCCAAGTAACCCAAAAAGTACACTCTTCTTGCGTATTTTATGCTTCTGGATGCCACCTCTGCTGATCCACAATTCTTAATAAGTAATCGCCTGAAACAAAAAAAAAAAAAAAAAAAAAAACACATTTATTATATTATATTAATTCTTATAATGACTTATTCTGATAGTTAAATAATGTTTAGTAATAATGCAACATTGTAAATCAAATAAAAATTACATCTAACAATTACCTTTTAATAATTCTGCTAGCAATTACTATATATTGTAATAATTTATATTTAGTTAGTAGTCTAGTTCATTTAAAACAAAATATGTATTATATATAATACAGTTTTATAAATTAAAGACACATTTGCCAATAGTGATACCTAATGTGTATTTGCTCAAAACAAAAGTATCGTATTAATAATTGTAACCTCACACCGGAAAAATGAAAAAACTGATGATTTTCAATAGGTACTTTGATTGCGCAGTACACAACTGTATATTGCAAGAATGCAATTTCAAACAGGGTTGACATCCAAATGCAAATCAATCATATATTACTATAATTAGCTTTTCCTACATTTTAACCGACTTCCAAAAAGGAGGAGATTTAATATTCGATATTTTTTTTATTGATAACATAGATATTTTAAATTGATTGATAATATTTATTGTACCATAAAAATTTTGGAAACAAATCATATAAAGTTAAATTTTTTAATCAAATAGAGATAATTGATTATAATCTGTATATTTCTCTACATGTAATTACACCATAGTTTTGAGATGTTTTTTTTTTTAATTGTCTATCAACCCTAGTCTTCATAGAATTTACCACTACTTGATAATTAATATTAAAGTATCATATTTAAAATAATAAGTCAGATTGTAGGAAATAATTTATCAAAACGCAGCTAATTTGGTTATGGTTAGCATTTTCACACTTTAACAGTAAAAATGAAATCGTTAGTTTATCGATAATAAGTGCTATGCATGATAATTATATTGACAGCCCTGAATCCTTTTGCTGCATTAGCATATAAAAGTTCATAGTTTTAATTTTTTCTTTAAGTATAATACGTACAAATAAGAAATGTTTCATTTGTTTATTGTTTTATGAAATAAACTTCCTTTTAATTTAGCAAATTTACATGACTAATCTGACTTATAAGGTAGCGTTTTCGGCTCAATACATCGGAATCGAGTTCGAGCTTCAGTTGAGAACCAAGTACATCGCTACAGTACAAGCATTCTACAGTTCAGTGCATCCAGTAATAGTTATATTGTTTTAATTATACTTCAAGTGACTGCTATTTAAAATGTAAGTCTTTATATTTTTTTATTGATTTCTTTATTCAATTTAATTAAACTTTACTGATATTTACTTTTAATCATATGTATCTAATTCTTTGCATTTATTCTATTGAATTTTATAGTTTTCTTATAAGTCAGAACCGATTATAAGTTCAAGTATTCGTATTTATTACAACTTAGTAAATTCCAAGTCGATAAACATTTTGTTTTTCCTTTCATTATAACAATTTCAAGTGATATTACTTAAACTTATTGAAACATGTTTAATAATTTTATAGGTCAGACTCTGAGTGTGATCAACGCCGCAACTCTACAGATGTTGAACGCAATGCCGAGCTCCAACCAAAACATTCTACCGCTTCGAGCAAGCGTAAATCTAGTTCCGTCAAGAAATCCTCTGCTGGTTTAAGGTAATTATACAAAATTTATATGTATGTTTTAATGATATATATATATGTATATATGATGTATTGAGCCGAAAACGCTACCTTATAAGTCAGATTAGTCATGTAAATTTGCTAAATTAAAAGGATTTTTTTTTCATAAAACAATAAACAAATGAGATATTTCTTATTTGTACATATTATTATAGATATAGGTATATAAATTTCAACTTACTTACCTTTGATATATTCATACAGCATCGGTTAACTTATTTAACGTTCATTTTCATATTCTGATAAGTAATTTACAGCGAATTAACAATGATTTGTTTGTTTCAGAAAAAAGGCGAAGTCGTTGGACATATTCAATCTTAGTCGTGACCGTAGCGAATCTAAAGATCCTTCCTCGGTCGTATTGTCTTCGTTCTTCGTTAATAGAGTCGCAAACGGTAACGAACGTCGAACAATAAACGCGGTGGGTGACTACCTAATCGATTTAAAAGTTTACCAAACCAACGATGCACGCAATACTGATTCACTTGATCTCTGGAAGAAAGCATTGGTTCGGATAAAGTTCCAAACGGACGACGATACACCGCAATGGCGCAAGCTTCAGTCTCTAGTGCAATCGGTGGATGCAATGTGTGAGAACCAACCAACATTTATGTCGAATTAACCTGTAAATATGCTATAAGTATAATAAAATAATATATTGTACATGATGTTTCCTTTCTCAGCTGAAACCTTTCGCATAAAGTTTACTGCAGCCGTTTTGCATTGCTAGTCGCAACTATAAGCGGGTGGTGTGAAGCTAAATTCTACTGATTTGCATTCATTCGTAATTATTTATTAATTTTTCATTATAAAACTGCAGTTACGTATTCCATCCGACGTCGTGTACAATTTAATTACCAGAAATATTATTGGGTATTCTGTCCCACGTCGCGAATGCGCAAGCATGAGCGAACAAGTGGGACAGAATGCCCAATAATATACTACTGCCGATCACTAACCGCTCTGCCTTCACCGAGTTACGAAGACTGCAAGTCCACTGAGCTGAAACGCTACCAAAGGCTGGAGCAAATCCGTCAGCACTTTTGGAGGAGATGGCAAAAGGAGTATCTGGCCGAGTAGCAACAAAGGTCCAAGTGGCGTACGAAAGACACTCCCTTAAACGTTGGTGACCTAGTACTGCTGCAGGAGGAGAATTTGCCACCATTGTGTTGGAGAATGGGCCGAATCAGCAAATTGTTTCATGGGCCCGATGGAGTATGTCGCGTGGCAGACGTACAAACCACGCATGGATGTTACCGGAGGCCCTTCACGCGTTCCATTTCCTCTAATTATCACCTATGTGCAGTTGATTTGCAGATCTATCGTCATTTCCGATTATCTGAAGTGGAATCGGCTATCGATGCTATGAACAGCGACCTAGCCAGCATCAGTAGGTGGGCAAGGTCTTATGGCCAGCCGATAAACCCTGCCACAGAGTACATTTGTATATAGGGAGATAGAGACGTCACTCGAATATTTTATAGCGCCCTCTGGCAACAAGTAAGAACAACTTTCCATGAAGATATATACATATAACTACAATTACAAATCTGCAGTAGGCCTTGTATTTTTTTCTTTCCTTTTAGTTTATGTAGTAGGTTTTTAGGTTTTTTAAAATAAAACATGAGATACAAATGACAAATCCTTTATTTAAATCTTTTTTTATAATATTTAAAAGCTAACTCCTGAACCTTATCTTCAGTATCAAAATCTTTCCTTGATCCACATAACAGTTTGTTAGTGTCTCTACACCAATTGTAAATAAATAAATTAGTGCATATATCTTCTATTTTTGATATTAATTGCACTTTGTGATAGCTACATTTTATAAAACTATAATCTAATACAACTGAAAATATTGTTTTCATATATTGTCGGATGTTTTTCTTTTTACATTCTTTTCTTAATATAGCAGTGACAATATCTTGTATATTAGAGAAGCATTTTATTAATGAGATGGAAGGATACGTAAGGCACGTTTTATTTTTAAAATATTCCCTAAAGTGTAGATAGCTTTCTTTATTTTCTTTATTTTCATTATAAAATGATTTCTTGCAATTTTTGCATTTATTTACTTTTAATTTCCGCAATACGTATCCTGTCACATACTCTAATTGTGCCTTTATCTTGGGGTTTTCTCTTTTAATTTCTAAATCTACAAAGATATTGTCACTGTTTACATCGTCAAAATCAATCTCCATTGTATAACTTGACGTCTCAGGTTCCTTAAAAAAGAGGTTTTTGAGTGATTTAAAATTGATGCATTTATCAACTTCACAGTTGGACCCCGGCGAATGCGTATTACTAAAATTATTAATTAATAAAGAAGCGTAGGCTGCTTCGAAGCCAACACACGATGGCGAAGTATTTCGATATCCATGGCTTCGAATGCAGCCAAAAAAGTTTTCTAGGGGGTCCTGGTTAAAATGCCTCATCCATAGAGACGTCAAGTTATACTGCTTGGCTAAAACATCGACAAGATATTCAATATTTTCAATTGTCTGCAACCAATTTACAATTGATGGTACAACACCAGATTTGCCATTACCACGAAATTTCATTGAGTTTATAATTTTCTTAGCATTTGCCCACACCGATTTGTGAGTTGAATTTGGAGTGACTGGTCCAAGCAAAGGTTTCCCGGGCCTTTTTTTTTAATTTTCGTAGCTCCCGTTGACAGAGTCGAATAAGTCGTCGAAAAATAAAAGCAAATCTGCTGTTTCCTGACATTCCTCAGGTAGAATTCCCATATCTGAAAAAGATAATCAACATTAAATTCACTTGAAAGTTTATATTCAATTAGTTAAATTATAATTGAATTACGTTTCATGTTTATTAGTTATCTATGTATAATTAGGAGTAGATGAAGATCAAATAAACGTTGGATAAATTGTGAGGAGTGATGGGATGACGAGTAATAGAGAAGTATCAATTGAGGAGAATGATGATAGTTATCTATAACTATTTAGACTATGTACATCTAAGGGACAATATTTTAGCCACCAACTTCAAGGAGGTTATCAATTTGATCAGTTTGGTCAGAATTGCAGTTTTTGTATAATTATGTTACTCTATAGGTCAGTAGTATATGATTGGGCATTCTGGACCACTTTTCGCTCGGCGAAACAAGTTCGCCATCGCGGTGGTCCAGAATGCCCAATCATAAACGGTCGACTCGATCAATGATATTAACGCTAATGAGAACCTAACAATGAAACTCGGTTTTAGCTATAGATATGCGATGCATTTTTGTCATCGATCAGATTGGGTCGTATATCGATATTTTCGAACGAAATTAACCATCGCTCGCGACGCGATGGTGGTAAACAACGTAATGCGTCCGTGTAAAGATAAACGATGTCGTGTGTTATTCTACTGATATCGTACAACGTACGTTCTAGTTAGACAGTGACGTAGAATGTATACAACTGTGTTATAATCACAACTTTACCATATTTAATTGCGTCTGTATGAGATGTGTGTGAAATTAAGTATGGGTATGTGTAGTAATAAAAACATCCGTTGAAATAAAACCATATTATTATTCTTTATTTTTCATAAAACATAGGTTTGTCGGGGAACAAAACATCTGCAGAACGTACAAACTCCTGCAGTTTTCGCCACTGAGGAGAGTCTATGTCAGCCTGGAGTTTGATACGTACGATTGCCTTCTTCCACAGCTCCAGCGAGTCGGTGTTGCGCGCGTCGTTAGCTCGGTACACCTTGCAGTCGATGTAGTATTCACCGTCGGTGTGGGCTGTGCGTCGCTCGCACCCGTTACCCACTCGGTACACGAACAGCGATGAGCGACGACAGGCACGCTCGACCAGATGATCCCTCTCCGACTTCCGCGCCTGTTTCGCGGCCCTTATTGATACCGAATATATCGTTATCACTCAAAGATTTTTTACTGAAAAAAAAAAAAAAAAAAAAATCAACAACTTTTGTTAATTTACTAATTAAAAACCCAATATTGTTGGATACTGAACTGTGTGGTAAAAAAAGAATGTGATACAAACGTTTAAATAAATTAATAAGTTTGCGGTGGTTCTAAAAGAGTTTCGAATGTTTTATACTTACATTTTTTCCTTGATTTATAAGGAACTTACTCAACTTCAAGACGACAACAGTAGCAGCCACGATGATTTTCTTAAACTGCTGTTGGTGATGACGGTTGACGACACTGACAGTACTGACTGAATGCAATTTACTGATCGCGGATCACGAGTGCGCGACTGTTACGAACTATTACTTAGTTCCCTTGAATAATTATAATGATCATAATCAAAAACGTAGTGACTTATAAGGCTGGCAATGTCTAATATGAAAAGTTACTTAAATTCTTTAGGTTTTATCGTGTGATGGAACTTTTTTATTTAGTCGTATTATAGACCTTCAAAAAATAAATACTAAGGCAAATTAAAGTAGAATCAATTGCTGATGCATTGAAAACACTTAGGGTTTACACACCGTTTCTTTACAATTTTCATACAACGCTTATGATACAAGCAGCATAATGACAGCCCTATGTAAAAAAGCTGACTACCTAACATTAATAATGTTAGGTTGCAATAGGTGTTTGTAGGCACGTGTACAAATTTCGCAATAATATCGGAAGCGCTGAAAGTTGATATGTAGCATTAGTATTATTACGAAGCGTCGAGCGTTGTGGAATCTTACCAAAATAAAAAAAAAAATATTTTTTTAGTAAATGTATATGTTACTAGTAAATACGTATCATTACAAGTGTAATATTGAAAAGGTGGCCATTGAACAGGTAATTATTATTTTAATAATACAATTTTAATAATATGTTTTGACACTTATTGTTAATGTGTGATTTAAATAACAATATTTTTATTCTTTTTCAGCTACACATGCATCACAATTTACAATTGTATAAAACGATGAGATTGAAGATTTATCTCTAAGGAAAATATTTAGAAGTCCATTATTTTTATCCGATTATTTCTACAAGTGCGTAAGATCAAATAATTCTCAGGTAAATATATATATATATATATACAATTAAGAACCTGTAACTTAAAGTTTTTGTTGAATAATTAATCCAAGTATATATCTTATAAATCTTTGCATCTTAATTTCCAGAATATGGGTGTATACAATACGTTTAAAACTAAAAAAACAACAAATGAGGAACGGGATCTACAACTGATCAAGATTTTTATTTATGTTGATGGTTCTAACGCATTTTCGAAGCTGTAAATCTGTATGAAAGGTATATATGTGTATATACATTATACACAGCATATTATAATTTAATATCACGATTTAATATCGATACTTGTGTCTAAACGCTGAAATAACTACCGATTAATCCTTGGCCATCAATACTGATTTGTACATTCAATAACAATGCCTTACTGCAAAGTATGTTACGTATCTGTAGATAATCGTCACTGGTCTGGTCATTTACGTAGTAATACACATAAAAACAATAGCGTAGCTCCTTTTAGCAGTAATGTGAAAATAATTAAGTCCTCGTTCAAAGAACGTATTGTAAGTTATAGGATTATTGCTACTGAGGAGTTAGTCCATAAATTTCCAGAGAATTTTCTAATAAAAATCCAAGAACAAGTCAAGGATCTGATAGATCAGTCACTAAAAAAACACACGTCTGTTAAAGTTAACTTCGAACTATTTTTGATTTTTCTTTTGTTTAAAAACGATCACCAAGAAATTAAATCATTTGCTACAAAAAATTTTGTTATTAATTTAAATTACGATTTCGATACAATTTTTAAATCAACAATTTCAATACTTCTCAAAAAAATAGAAGAGTTTCAGGAAAGAGATAGCGGTTGGACCTTTTTAAATAACTCCTATTTTGAAATAAATATTAATAAATATAAGCCTCTCGGTGGATCCAAATTTATTCCTTTACCAAATTTTATAAAAAATAAAAAAGCTTGCTTGAATATTAAGAACAACGACAAGTACTGCTTTCTATGGTGTGTTGTGGCTGCTTTGTATCCCGCAACTCACCATACCGATAGAGTTTCATCATATCCTCGTTTTCAGGATGTTTTAAATGTTAATGATTTGTCATTCCCCATTACATTCACGGACATAGCCAATTTTGAAAAAAATAATCGTAACATAAATATTTATGTATATGGATTGAAAAATAATAAAACCATTATAGGACCATTATATAAAACAATTAATAAAAAATCTAGAAGCATCCACTTATTGTATTTAGAAAATGATACAAATTCTCATTACTGTCTCATTAAGAATTTACCTCGTTTAGTTAGAACTCAAATTTCTAAACATCATGGTAAATTATATTATTGCGAATCTTGTTTATTGTTTTTTTCTACTCTTAGTCAACTTGAAACACATCTGTGTGGAGGGGTTGTCACAATTTTACCAGATAGGGGATCAGTACTAAAGTTTAAAAATTTCCAAAGAAAACAAGACATTCCATTCGTAATTTATGCCGATTTTGAAACACTGTTAATACCGATTTCCGGCAATGATTTTGACACTGCTAATACAACATACACTCAGCGACACGCGCCAGCCGCTTTTGCGTATAACATAGTATCATCTTTCAATGATAATAAACGGTATGTAAGTTATCGCGGTGAGGATTGTGTTACAAAATTTATAGAGTTTCTAACTCGGGATGTAATTGAAATATATAAAATACTAACTAAAAACAATCCTATGATATTTACTGATAAGGATGATGAGGATTTTAAAAATGCAATTAAGTGTCACATATGTGAAAACTTGCTGTGGTCTGACAGAGTTAGAGATCACTGTCACATCACAGGTAATTACCGTGGCGCAGCTCATCGACATTGTAACCTACAACATAAAATACCAAAATTCATACCAATATTTTTTCATAACTTGTCAGGATATGATTGTCATTTATTTGTGAAAAAATTAGGTGAGATTCCTGGTCAAATAAAAATTATACCCAAGACAAAAGAAAAATATATATCATTTTCAAAGTTTATTCCCGTTGCAGATAATGAATATGTGCAATTAAGATTTTTAGATTCTTTTAATTTTTTAGGAACCAGTTTAGACAAACTAGCTAAAACAATGCAGATAGACGATTTTGTTAATCTTCGATCTCATTTTTCGGATAATAAGCATTTTAGTTTGCTGAAACGAAAAGGTGTTTATCCCTACGATTATATGACCAATTGGAAATGTTACGAGCAACAGACGCTACCGCTAAAGTGTTACTTTCACAATTCTTTGACAAACGAAGACATCAGCGATGACGATTATAATCATGCAAAAACTGTTTGGAATTGTTTTAATATAAATAATTTAGGAGAATACACTGATCTGTACTTAAAAACAGATGTACTTTTACTAACAGATATTTTTCAAAATTTTAGAAAAACTTGTAAACAATATTATAAACTTGACCCTGCATTTTATATAACGACTCCTAGTCTATCTTTCGATGCAATGTTACTTAAAACAGGCGTTCAATTAGAACTCTTAACAGATTTGGCGATTGTTAAAATGATTCAGGATGGTATTAGAGGAGGTTTATGTATGTGCTCGCATCGGTACGCAAGAGCAAATCATAAATATATGCCAGAATATAATGCTGTAAAACCAGATTGTTTCATAGCGTATCTAGATTGTAATAATTTATATGGTTATAGTATGTGTCAGTATTTACCATATTCAAGTTTTAGATTTCTTAATGAAAACGAAATAATTAATTTACGCGTTCAAAATATTAAAGATAATGCAGACTGGGGCTATATATTAGAAGTTGACCTTTTATATCCTGATCATTTACACGATCACCATAATGACTTGCCTTTTTGTCCTGAAAAATGCATTCCTCCAAGTGGTAAAACCAAAAAACTAATAGCAAATTTATTTAATAAGTACAATTATGTTATACACTACGTTCATTTAAAAAAGTGTCTGGAGCATGGTTTAATATTACGTAAAATTCACAGAGTTATTACTTTCAAACAAAGTCCCTATTTAAAACAGTACATAGAGTTAAACACTCAATTACGACAGAAGGCAAAAAGTACATTCGAGCAAGACTTTTTTAAATTATTAAACAACAGTGTCTTTGGTAAAACATTGGAAAATACCGAAAAGAGAGTCACCGTACATTTAGTTAATCAATGGAGTGATAAAAGAAATAAAACCAACAAATCAATATCCGCTGAGAGGCTTATAGCTAATCCTTACTTTCATAGTGCAACAATATTAACCGAAAATTTAGTTGCTATACAAATGAAACCAGATCAAATAGTCTTAGATAAACCTATTTACATAGGATTCACAGTTTTAGATCTTTCTAAGTCCCACATGTATAATTTTCATTACAATGTTATAAAACCTTTTTATCATGATCGAGTACGCTTATGTTATACAGATACGGATTCTTTTGTGTATGAAATATATACCAACGATTTTTATTGTGATCTAAAACGCCATTTCTTGCAATACTTCGATAGCAGTAACTATGATAATGAGAACGAATTTGAAATACCTCTAATCAATAAAAAAATTCCGGGTCTTTTTAAAGATGAAATGGGTGGTAAATATATCTCTGATTTTGTAGGGTTGAGGTCAAAGCTCTATTCTTTAAAAACTTCAAATAGAGTTATCAAAAAAGCTAAGGGAATTAAATCATATGTGCTCCGAGATTTAGACATAACAGACTATGAAAGCATTTTATTGGATGGTGGAGTTATTCGAAGAAAAAATATTATGTTTAAATCATTGAAACATGAAATTTTTACACAAAGTGTTAATAAAATTGCATTATCTAGTAACGATGATAAACGAATTATTTTGAAAGACAAAATAGCAACGAAAGCCTGGGGTCACTCATTCATAATTGGGTAATCAATAATGCGTCATATCTTGCAATTATTATATTATTGTTAATTTTTTAAGGTATTGATAAAATTAAGAATTGTCCTATATAAATACCGTACTTAGTTAAGTAAATAATTGTATTAGTGTTAATTAGCATTATATTAGTTAGCTTTAGGTTTTAGAAATAAATAAAGAGTTTTAGTATTGTAATTATTTGTAATAAATGTGTTTGTTATATCAATTTACTTGTTTTATTTGTTTACCAGATAAAAACCCTTTATTAAATTTAAAAATGCGAAAGCAACTTTGTTTGCTACCTATTATTAATATTTGGTATTAGAATGAAAAAAATCGAAAAAAAGAAGCTTGTAGGGAGTCGAACCCGAGACTTTCTGCATTGAAGTCCGTTAGTTTCACCACTGGGCTATCTAAGGTAAATAATCAAGTTTCATGTTAATACGTGTTGCTCAAATGTAATACGAAACTGTAAACCATCACGTTCATTGACCACAGCATCGAGCAAAAATGCATGGTTTACATTTGTAGGTGTCGCAATTAATGCAAGCTACATTCTATTGTTCGATGATTATTAAATTATTTATGTAGTCATTTCTTCACGTGTGTCTGTTTGTTAACGATATTTATATTAATTTTGTTATTTGATAAATATTATTCAGTTTAGATACTACATACGCGCTACATCACATAAACATGACTTCGGTAAGTAAATAATACTAATTAAATTTAATTATTATGAAACATTAATTAAAATATGTATGATACATTATTTATTGAATCTTGTGATTAGAGATATATATCGCAGTGATTTAAATGATTACTGCGTTGCTTGTACTCTGCTGAATGTTGTGGATTCGATACCACCCGGAACAAGAATTTCAATGGTTTAGAAAATAAATATTTATCTGAGTCAGAGTGTTATTTTAATTGTTGATTAAAATTGGTAAACCTTTTTATTGTATTAAATAACCTATTTATTGTTCTGTTTAATTTTATTTCAGATAGCAGGATCTGACATTGCGTTTAGTCAATATGCTCAGGATCCTTATGAAGAATTTAATGAGATGATTCGATGCGAACGCGAGGCTAGCAGTCAGGTTCCGAAAGAAAAGAAGTCTACGTCTCGACGCAGGGAAAAATCTAAGAAACATAATTCGACTCAATCTTTCGTCATGAGTAAACATCATCGGCGAGGCAGTAAACTAATAAAAATTTCAGTGATCGATTTGTGTAACAATTCTCCAGACAGTGATAGTGACAGTAATAGCGATAATGTTATTATCCAAGCGCAGTACGTGGTTAAAGATGCGGTTGACTTTATTATGGATGAAACAGAGTCGTTAGTTAAGAAAATATCGAAATCGTTAATCGATAGTGATTTTTAGAAGCCTTGTATAAATATTCTGATTTTTAGTGCTTATTGTAGTTGTTAAATTAGAATAAATATTAGGTTAAGTTAGTTTTTAATCTCTAATGTAACTTTGTATTTTTGTATCGTAATGTTATTTGTAAACAGGGGTTTTAAGTATATAAATTCTAAGAGAATAAATGCATGTTTTCTGTATTAAATTTGTTTTATTTTTTTAAAACCGTATTACATACTTATAGCTAACTTACAAACTTATAAAATTAAAACTTTAAAAACTTTTTTATACATAACACATTTCTAAGTGCACAATGTTTTAGATGATGATTACAATTAAAAACAGTTTTTCTATCGCAGTACTTTTTAGCTAACACAGATAGTTTAGGACAATTTTCTTCATGAAGTTCTAATACATTACAGTTCACACACATCTCTTTTATCCACTTCACTTTTTCTGAACCTTTTACATAGATATTCTTATTTTCTAGGTATGGTACGATCATGCGTTCGAATTCTCTATAATCAATATAGCCTTCGCTCCAACGTAGACCCATATTTTTTTCCAACCATTCCACTTGTCTCTTTTCATCTCTTGTTAAGTATGTGAAACCTGTCGTAACCTGATAAATTGTGAAAAAAAATTGGTACAAATACAGGTACTTTATACTGTAAATTACAATGTTTATGTACGGCGCCACGATAACGACCTGTGATATGACAATGATCTCTAACTTTGTTATTCCACAAGGGAAGATCACATATGTGGCACTGCCATGCTTGAATGTAATCGATCTCATCTTTTTGTGAAAATTTAATCCTAACATTTTCGGTTAATATCTTATGAATCCTCTTAACGTCTTCAGTAAGAAAATCAATGAATTTTGAAACACAGTCAATACCACGATACGATTTAAATTCATTAAAATTATCATCCATCGAAGAAACAATGTTATATGCAAATGCAGTAGGAACGTGTCGTTGTAAGCGGAGCGTATTCGCGGTGTCATGTTCATGGTTACAAATCTGTTCAAGTAATGTTTCAAAATCAGCATATATAGCAAATGGAACATTTTGTTTTCTTTGATAGTTTTTAAATTGTATAACCGACCCCTTATTTGGTAAAACAGTTACGACTCCTCCACATTGGTGTTTATTAATTTTTTCTTGATCAGGAAAAAACAATAAACAGGTTTCACAAAAATACAACTTACTGTGGTGTTTTGTGATTTGACTTTTTACAAGACGAGGTAAATCTTTTATGAGACAATAATGAGATGAATTATCATTTTCTATATACAGCAAATGAATAATTTTGGCCCCTTCGATTAACTTCGTTGGTCTATACAGTGGCCCTGTTATAGTTTTACCATTTCTTAGACCATAAACGTAAATTTGTATCATGGGATTGTGTCTTTCAAAAATATTGATGTCTGAAAAAGAGATTGGAAAAGCAATGCCATCAATGTTTAAGACGTCGCGAAAATGTGGATAAGAAGTTACTCTCTCCGAATGATGCGTAGCAGGGTATAGGGCAGCAACAATGCACCATAAAAAACAATAATCATCATTGTTTTGAATATTCAAACAAGCTTTTTTGCTCTTTATGAATTTAGGTAAATCTAAAAATTTTGATCCGCTAAGTGGTTGATATTTATTAATGTTAATTTCTAAATGGGAATTATGTAAAAATGACCATCCACTATCTCTTTCTTGAAATTCCTCAATTTTTTTTAAAAGCTGAACTGAAAAGTTTTGATACAACAAATCAAAATTGTAATTACAATGAACAATGATGTTTTTTGTTGCAAAAGATTTTAGTTCTTGAACATCATTTTTGTACATCAAAAAAATACCGTAATAATCAAAGTTAACCTTGACCGATGTATGTTTTTGAAGTGAATTGTCTATTAAAGAATTTACTTCTTTTTTGATACTATTTAAAAAAGATTCTGGATAGTCATTAATATTATTTTCGCACGCTTTAATACGATAACTTACAATACGTCCTTTAAAACAAGTATCTATAATTTCAATTTTGTCATCGAGGGGTACAATGCTATTATTTTTATGTTTATTAGTACGTAAATGCGTAAACCAAGTGCGAGAATTAACATCAATTTTGCATACCGAACAGAAAGGCATTTTTTATCAAAAAACAAATTGAAACTTACAAAAATATAAAGTAATCGTTACTTACAAGGTATATAGGTACTAATTTTAAAAGCTAAAACTTAACTACTGGATCTGTTGCCTGCTGCGATTAGACTTTGTTTTATTTTCATCACATTCACCACAGTAACAGCTCTGTTCTGCTTCTGAAAAAAACATGAAACTTTGATTAGAATACGTACAGAAAATGTAATTCTTACTTACGCTCGCGGTTACAAGAACCTTTTTATCTCCTTACTTTAGAAAACTATACATAAGATCATTATCTTAAAAAATACCTGATTATAATATTATTACTTGAGTAAATTTAAACCTCTAAAACCGAATGATAATGACCATTACCTTTTAATATATTAATAGGATAATCTCAGATGATCGTTGTAGATATTTCTAAATCATAAATTTCACAATCTTCTTTACTGTGCGACGATCACTGTTTCCGTGAAGGCATCAACGTAATTTATATCGTTTGAGATTGCTGAAAAATAAAATACACATGTGCTTAAGTATCAGTAGGAAACGGTCATGAAATAATAGTTAAATAGTTATGGACTTACCTTACAATGTTGAGAATAGAGTTTTTCGATTTACACGTACATTATAATATTTATTAATTTAAGTTTAGTTTAGTAAGTAAACTGCGAATAAAAATTATTTATTATTACATAGGTCCACCATACTGCAGTAATTGCGAAATTATGAATGTAACTAAGTTTCAAATTGCTTGTATTGTTGATTCAAATATTTTATGTAGGGTTGTCACTCATTGAATATTAGTAATAATATTATCATTACAGAAATAACAAGATGTCTTATTTGTTCAAACGAATAAAGAGTGAATTACTAAAGTTCACTACTAATACAAATTAAAGTTATCTATTGGTGGTGTATTATAATCATTCTTTTGTTTGGTTAAATATTAAAACATTCTCACTTTAATAAAAAATCCTAGAGTAGGTATCATGTTTTCAAGTATTTTTTTTTTTTTTACTTTAAAAAACCTATCAGACTATTTATTTTAATCCAATTTTATATCTATAAAAATGATAGCCCTTATGAATTATGCTAAATTAGCAACAAGTATAAAATCGTACGATGTAACTTGATCACGTAAAGCAATATATGAAGTCATTACTGACAAACAAATTAATCCCTTAGTCGGTACTTTTTGCGTTTACACGAATATAATACGAACCCGAGAAATGGTAGCGTCGCTTAGTATGTTTGCTTTGATTACTAACATTTTAAATTATCCAAGGAATCACATCACATTTGCTTATAAGCAAAGGCATGTTTGTTAGCGATCATTAGTTTACTTTCTAGTGCTGATATAATATTTGGTACAATACCATACCCCAGCTACTGGTTTTCAGCTAAAATCTAGATAGTAAACCGTGCATCAACACAACAGTTTCAATTCGGAGTATCTTTTGTGTAAATAAACTATACTCGTACATCACCGCTGCTCAATGTGCTAGAATTCACACCAGTTAAAATGTAAGTATTGCCTTTATTACTTGATTAATTTATATCTAGATTGTCGAGTGTTTAATGTGGTCGAGCCTTCGAATACAATGTACACAAACATTTTATTTCATATAAAATTATTATGTTACTGATATTACGTTCAATAAATAATTATAACAAATTGATTTGTTAAACTTTCAGGTCTGACTGCGAGAGTGACATCATTTCCTTCAACAATGACCGCAAAACAGAAACCTCTCAAAAACGGACAACATCTACAGGCAAACGCAAGGCTACTCTAACTACAAAATCCGCTACTATAAGGTAACGAATACGATATTTTAACTTTTGTGTATCCCAAAATCTTAACAAAACAATGTACCTAAATTCAAACGTGTTCCTAAAATAATTGTTAGTAAACGTGTACTTTGTAACATTATTATTTACTCCTTGCTCCAGCAAAAAAAATAAGCTTGATATATTCGGGCTCCGACATGAACGAGACGATGAATGTGATGGTACATCGACGCCTGTGTTGTCCACGTTCTTCGTTACAAGAATAGCAAACGGTAGCGAACGCCGGACCGCAAACACCTCCGGCGAGTACTACATTGACCTCAAGGTGTATCAAACAAATGACGCTCGTGAAACAGACTCTCAAGAGCTATGGAGGAAAGCGCTACTTCGAATAAAATTTCAGACTGAGGGTGACACCAGCCAGTGGCGTAAACTCCAAGCGTTCGTGCAGTCCGCAGATGAACTGTTTGTGAAGCCTCCAATGTTTAGTTCTTTCTAGTCTTAATACATAAACTCAATGAATTGTTATATTTTTAATACAATTGAATATATAAATCTTAATACCTTTTGTTTGTTTTTTATTATTTGCTTTGCGATAAAAAAGCATACTGCGTACACCAATCTATATCACAAACGATTATATCAGTTGTGAGCGCGCAATAACAAACACATTACAAATTAATACAATCATTGTCTGTTGGTTCCTATCGTTATTGCGATGAAAAAGCATATTGCGTACATGAATCTGTATCACAGACGGTGGTATCAGTTGTAAGCGCGCAATACAAGAGTGGGACAGAATGCCCAAGACCTAATTACCAGAAATATTATTGGGCATTCTGTCCCACGTCGCGAATGCGCAAGCATGAGCGAACAAGTGACGGTAACGTGTTTAAATATCGATATACGACCCAATCTGATCGATGACAAAAATGCATCGCATATCTATAGCTAAAACCGAGTTTCATTGTTAGGTTCTCATTAGCGTTAATATCATTGATCGAGTCGACCGTTTATGATTGGGCATTCTGGACCACCGCGATGGCGAACTTGTTTCGCCGAGCGAAAAGTGGCGGTAACGTGTTTAAATATCGATATACGACCCAATCTGATCGATGACAAAAATGCATCGCATATCTATAGCTAAAACCGAGTTTCATTGTTAGGTTCTCATTAGCGTTAATATCATTGATCGAGTCGACCGTTTATGATTGGGCATTCTGGACCACCGCGATGGCGAACTTGTTTCGCCGAGCGAAAAGTGGCGGTAACGTGTTTAAATATCGATATACGACCCAATCTGATCGATGACAAAAATGCATCGCATATCTATAGCTAAAACCGAGTTTCATTGTTAGGTTCTCATTAGCGTTAATATCATTGATCGAGTCGACCGTTTATGATTGGGCATTCTGGACCACCGCGATGGCGAACTTGTTTCGCCGAGCGAAAAGTGGTCCAGAATGCCCAATCATATACTACTTAGGTCAGCTTCTTTCATAAAGGTGTGCATGTTTGTTTATCCCCGCATTTCTCGAAAAAGGTAGATTGCAAAAAAATATTATTTACAGTTTAAAGTTTTCAAGAAGGAATCATATACATAGTATTGCTTTAAATAAAACAATTGGAAATGTCAATGTTACTTTTATTACTTACCTGCGAGGTACCCCATATTTGCTGCAACAGAGCGACTGAAAACCTGTGTTGCACATTTGACCTTCATTTTTGAGATTTTGTTTGGGATTACATGCTTATCGGTCAATTTAGGCATCAGCCTTATTCCCTTGTATGAAGGATTTTCTTTATACAAGTCTAGGACATGATCCCATTTGGCTGTTTTTTCTTGGCCATCTATTTCGTATATTAAATTTTTACTTATTAAATTGTTCCTTATACCTTTAATTAGGTGAGGAGGATCATACAGTGGTATTACTTCTTCTCCATCTACCTCAAATATTTAATTTTTAAGGACTTTTTGTTCCCTTAAATGATTTCCTCTTGTGTCTTTCAGAAGCCAATTGATTGCACTCACATTTGTAGCACCTTGGTCACATACAGTTGCTATAACTTTAAGACCAATTGCATGCAATTTTCTAATTAAATACTTTATTTGTGAAGCCAATTCCATAGCTGGTGTAGTGCTTGCACAAAATGTGTACGAAACTGCTTGCTTGTAATTTTTTTGTACGCCTCTCACCATAAACACCAAGGCGTGGTCTGCAATTTTTTCATAGACAGTAGTGCCATTATTTACAAAACCACTCACATTATCTGTTCTTCTATTGTAATCGAAATGTGGGGTAAGAGTAACTTCGTCAAAAAGCAAAATGCACAACTTTTCTGATTCTTTCATTTTTTTTTACTTTTTTTTCTAACTCTTTAAATAAGTTTTCATTAACTCCGGGATGCAATGAAGCCCGTGAGATCATCCTGGTAAGTGTTAGTGGTGACGGCAGTACAAAAAACTTTCTTAGCCAGCGGTATGCTCTAGGCCCCTGCTTATACAGGGCTAAGGCCATAACTTTTTCATCCTTATTAAATCGGCAACCTAATTTATGCTTCCCTGACTCTCGAAATTGTAACATGGTGAAAATATTTGCTGCTGGTGAAAATTTTCCAAGTGCTTTCTTAAATGTTGCATTTTCTGACAGTTTTAATGCTTTCTTTAATCTAGTCATTGCAGAATCCTTTTGTCCTTGTAACTTTTTTATTTTACTATTTAGCATGATTGTCTCTGTGTCAAAACTTCTGAAAATATTTCTTTTCACATCTTGTTTTCCTGAAAGTACAAATTATGACTTTAATTCTAGTGAGCTCAATGTAGTAAAACTACAGCAATTATACGGCTGCCCCATTTCAAAACCTAGGAAGGACCTAAAACTAAATTTTACAGGAGAGTGCATAAACGTAATATAGGTCAGAATTTAAAAAGTATTTATGTTAAGTAAAACTAAAGTTGAAGTGACTTACTAGGTTTTAAAGTGGAGTGGATAGTGCACTTACTAGGTATCGATGCTTAAATATATCTGCTTTTAAGTGAGTTTTTAATGCTGATGTTTTTGTATTCGGTAGGGACTTATTAGGTTAGCAAGATTTTGCAATAAAACATTTTTTGTTAAATGTGTCCCTTACTAAGTTTTGAAATAGCCGTATATTATTGGAGTGAATAATAGTGTGATGAGTCTCACAGTGAGGCGACACTATCATTCACTTAATTACTATAACTGCTCTAACTCCATTACTATAACTTTTCCCTGTCAATTGATTACAAGGAAGAGTGGAAGCTTTTCCCCACACTAGGAATTTCACCTGTATTGTGGGTGCTTTTACAAACATTTAATGAAACATACACAAGCATCCAGATCCGGAACAACTAGCATACAAAAATTTGTTCCATGCGGGGATCGAACCCGCGACACGCAGCGCCGCGGTCGATCGCTCAACCACTGCGCAAACGCTGTCGCCTAATTTTGCGCTGACTTTTGCGAAAACATTTAGACGTTTTTCTGTTTAGAAAAAAATGTAGTCAGTATGCTATATGTAACAATGAATTAAATAAAAAAGGTACCTTTGTATGTTGATGGGGCAGGTTGTTCAAATATTGATGGAGCTGGCTGATTTGGAGGCAGAATAGTTGGCTGCAGCACCTGTTCACATCCCTGACCCGAAAAGATAGTTTCCCTTGTCATATTAGTTACATCTTGTAAGGGCAAAGATGAGTGGATGCCTGAAATAGAATTGGTTTGCTTTTAGTTTCAAGTGATGATCTGCTGTTGAATGCTCACATTATTGCTACACTGTGTTATCCATCTAGTGAGCATGGTTTCCGCACTAAGTTCTGATGTTGGAAAATTGTGCGTGTCATACACTATGTAAATTAACAGGCTAGTTCACATGTATGAGTCTTTAAATAGTGCCATAATCACTACTATCCCTATTATTACTTAATTCTAGTATAAGTATAATACATATAGGGATCATAGTTAATTAAATATAAAGTCTATATTCAGTATAGGGTGGAATGAAGTTCATAGTGGAAGGACTACAATGGGTTTTTTTTTGTAACAACGAGGAGGCAAAGAATTTTTTTTCAATTATTGCACAAATATGTTTGTTTCTTCATTTTTTTCAACTCACATAGTAATCATAATAGTATGCTTTATGTAATAAAAAATATTTCTATTAAGCACCTTTAGATGTTGATGAGGTGGGTTGCTCAACAATTGATGGAGCAGGCTGAACAGGCAAAGATGAGTGGACACCTGAAACAGAATTGAGTATATTTTTTACTAAATGTCATGATTGTTTTAAGAAATGGTCATCTAATAACTGCTAACATTACTGCTAAAGTAAATTAACTTCATTTAATGGTGTAGACACTCCAACTGTCTATTAAAACTTTTATATGAGAAGCTATTTGTGGTTCAAAGTTGTATGGTTTCAGTTTTGTATGTGAGGGGCCAGTAAATATGCACTAAGCATACTTGAACAACTAAGAACCTAGGAGAAGAGCTCACACGGCCAATTCTGCTAATAGTATATCCAGAAACTTGCGCGCGCGCTAAGCCGTGAGTTCGATCCCAGTGACGCTCCGTGTTAAAAAATATCTAAAAATAGTTTTGTTAATATTTTTGAATTTCTTTCACTATAAAAACCAAAAGTTTGGTGTTGACTATATTTGAAGTATATTATCTAGTCTAAATAGTGAACACAAATGAAGATATAAACAGTGACTTAAAAAACATATAAAGTGTAAATTAAGTGGATACAGTGATAATATTCAGAAAACATCAATTATGGACTTAAACAAAACACTAACTAACCATATTATGTGAAAAAGCAACAATAGTTCGAAAAGTGTTAATTCAAACTACGTGACAAAGTAAACAAAAGACTGTGCAAAAAATTCCTGTAGCATGAATCACTTTAACCGCCACTGACTAATTTAAATAGTATATCAACATTGAGGCACTAAAATTCAACTTTCTCACTACTTGTTTCAATGGCACTATCAACAGTGCACTTGGGAGTGTAAACCATAAATCTCGAGTTCGATCCTAGAGACTGGAGATTCTTTTTGAATGTTATTTAGAACTGTTCCGCAAAAATTGAACAAAAAGCAAGATTACAAAACAATAATCGTCAATCACATTGTTACATTTACTAGTTGGCGCACTGCAGAGCGTTATAAACTTACGTTCAAAGGACATCGAGTTTTCGGACCTTATAAGGGGAAGTACTTTTTGTGATTTTATTATACCCACATTTCACATTGAAATTTGTTTGCGTATCCATAACAAACGCACAGTACAGTATAACTGAGGTGTCTACCTATAGTGGACGGAACAAGAAAGTGCTCGCGTGCGTCGATACAGACCATTATAAACTGACCTCTGGGATAACCCGAGCTTGTTTGCAAAGCGCAACGCTACTAACTATTTCTGCTGCCCTGGTACTTTGACAATACTGCTTAGGATGCCTATTAACCGCACGCCCCCCACCTCTCCGCTTATGGCGTCATCAAACTCTGCTTGTACGAATGAGTTGCCGCAAAATATGCAACAATGTGTCTCGACACCTGACCTTTCGACTATCGCAAGTAATGTTACTGAACGCAAGAAGCGTAAGTTTGGTTGCTGCGACCAACTAAAAGAGGGCACGATAACTTTGAGTGCATTCTCAATCTTTTCCAAGCAACAGGAGAATCGTTTCGTAGATTTACTGTGTAAGATGGATAGTATTATTATTCAAAATACTGAGCTTAAGAACAGTGTAGAAGTGATGTCAAGCAAGTACGATGAGTTTCTCGGACGGATATCTTGCCTTGAATCCGAAAGAATAGAAGATAAAAAAACTATTCAACAATTGGAGGAGAAAATTGAGTACTTAGAACGCAAATCCCGTGCAGCAGGTTTAGAAATCCGCCAAAGTCGAATAAAGAAACCAAAGACCAACTCTGCAATATGGTTGTAGCAATGGGAGATTCTTTAAACGTTAAAGTTCAACACTCAGACATCAAAGATATTTACAGAGTAAACTCGAAAGAAAATACCAGTCCAATTGTTATTGATTTAAATACAGTTATTCTGAAGGATAAAATTATTAAGGGTGTTAAAGCTTTCAATAAGTCGAAGAGCAACAAAGAGAAGCTAAATACATCACACATAGGGTTGAAATCACCTTTACAATCAATCTATGTTTCTGAAGTGTTAACATATAAAACGCAACGGTTATATTACATAGCTAGACAATTCCAAAAAGGCCATGGATTTGACTTCTGTTGGACTTCACACGGCATAGTTTATCTCCGTAAAACTGTCAATGATCAGCAAATACGTATCAACTCTGAGTCGGACATAGACAAACTTAGAAATAACATAAATTGACTAGCTCTTTCATGTCTTCAAGATTGCTATAGATTTATTTTAAACTTGTTTACTCATCTTTTTTTATTTACTTTTCCTGATTGTATTTACATTTATGTTATAGTTCCTAATATTTTAAATAAACACTGCACAATAACACACTTTACAAATAATACACATTACTCACAAATTTCTGAAACACACAAAAAGTACTACAAAGTAATAAGATTAATAAACTATTTCATAAAGTATAATTTGACATTTAGCCATTTTATTTACATACATCATAATATATTTGACCAATTTTTACCTATCACTAAAATTCGATAATTTAATAGATCTAAATAACAATATAGATGATGTATCCGTCTCTCAATGTTTTTCTTGTAATCTAGACACATGCAATGAATTTTTTACCTTTACTGAAGATAAGTTCAAAGTGATAACACAAAATATACGAAGCATAAATTGCAATATATCCGGTTTTGAAGCTTTATTATACAGACTGAAATTTAATTGTGACGTGCTTGTGCTTACTGAATGCTGGTTACAAAATGTAAGTAATATACCTGTACTTCCGGGCTATCGTTCATGCGCGACAAAGAAAAACGTTAAACAAAACGATGGTGTAGTTGTTTATTTTAAGAACAATCTAGATTTTACTGTTTTAGAGCCAGATTTCCAGGAGGGTAATTGCATAGTACTAAGTAATGACATCACTACAATTGTCGGCCTATACCGGTCTCCATCTTATAAAAATGTGGATCCATTTTTAGTATCCCTTAGTTGTACTTTATCAAAGTTACAGCACTACAAAAATGTGATAATGATAGGCGATATAAACATACCAATAAATTCTAACAAAATAGAGCTACCTGGAGAAAAATATCTCACGTTGGTTGCTTCGTATGGGCTCTTACCAGCGCATACCGAAGTGACCAGGGATGAAAGTGGTACTTGCTTAGATCACGTGTTGCTTAAAACTCAGAATAAATGTATAACCGTTGTTCCACAGACCACCTTAACGGATCACTATTCAGTAATATTATGTATGGATCTTAAGCCTGTTCGTCACTACACTACTACTACTGTTACGAAAATTGATTATGAATGCCTAAAGAATGATATAAACAACATTGATTTAATTCCCGTATATCAAGCAAAAGAACCTAATGTCGCTATAAATTATATAATAGACAACATACAACATTCCTTGGAAAAAAATTCACAACAAATAACATTGTCGAGACGTAAAAAGATAATTAAACCATGGATTACCTCTGGCTTACTGAGATGTATACAGAATAGAGATGCATTACACTTAAATTGCAAAAAATCTCCTGAAAACTTAATCCTTAAAACTACGTATTTAAGATACAGAAATTTTTGCAACGATTTATTAAAAAAAATAAAGAGAGTATATGACAAGAATCAGGTAGAGTTAGCTAAATCAAATCCAAAAAAATTATGGAATATTATTAAAACAATAACAAACACAAAAAAAGATAATAGTTGCCCATCAGAATTATTTAAAATATACCCAACTCCAAAAACAACGGTAGACGAAATTAACAAATACTTTATTAACATAGGTAAATCATTAGCTGAGAAAATAACGAACAATAATGTATTACATAAGTTAAATAATTACCCCCTTCTCGACTCCTTCTTTTTACATGAAACTACTGAAGATGAGATTGATAGGATTATAATAGGTTTAAAATCGCATTGCTCAGTAGGGTGGGATAACATCCCAAATAAACTTCTGAAGCAATTTAAAGTATTTCTCACTCCCCCACTTACGTTCATCTTTAATTTGTGCTTTGAGACGGGAATCTTTCCTCAAGCCTTCAAAAAGTCAGTAGTTCGTCCTATATATAAAGGAGGTGACAAAAAAGTTTTTAGCAACTACAGACCTATTTCAATACTCCCCTCGTTGTCAAAAATCTTAGAGAAACTGATTAATATAAGGCTCGCTAAGTACTTGGAAGCGAAAAAGATTATTTCAGATAACCAATATGGTTTTCGTTCTGGAAAATCAACTGATGATGCAGTACTCAAACTTACAAACCTTATAAGCACTAACCTAGATAGGGGGAAGAAATGTATATCAATCTTCCTTGACTTGGCTAAAGCGTTTGATACAATTTCTATACCAGTCCTTTTACAGAAACTTGAACATGCTGGTATAAGAGGCACACCGCTAAAGCTTTTTGAGAGTTACCTCTCTGGTCGTTCACAGATTGTTTGTGTAGATAGCCATTACAGTAAAGAGCTTCCTATGTCCTACGGAGTGCCACAGGGTAGCATCTTGGGTCCGACATTATTTCTTGCATACATAAATGACCTTACAAACCTAAACCTATCTAAGGGCGAAATCATCTCTTATGCGGATGATACAGCTCTCGTCTTCTCCGCTGATAATTGGGATGAAGCCTTTGACGCGGCCCAAACAGGTTTTGATTCAGTTCAAAAGTGGTTGATGAATAATGTCTTAACTCTTAATCTTGATAAGACCAAGTATATGGCTTTCTCTGTGATAAGGAATTCCCAAGTTAATGCCTATCACTGTATTATTCCTCACAATAATACTTGTATAAATAAATTGGAATGCAACTGCCGAGCCTTGGAACGCGTAAAGTTGATAAAGTACCTCGGTGTCACTTTAGATAGTCATCTTAATTTTAAGGAACACATAAAACTGTTGTCCGTTAGAATTCGCAAACTTATTTACGTCTTTAAAAACTTGCGTCACATCACAGATTATTCCCTTCTCAAACAAATTTACCTGGCCTTATGTCAATCAATTATAACATACTGCATTTCATCTTGGGGGGGTGCTCCGAAAACAACACTAAAAAGAGTAGAAATCGCTCAACGCGCAATTTTAAAAGTCTGTGCATTTAAGCCAATTTTATTTCCTACAACGGAGCTGTACCAATTTTGTCAAGTTGCTACTGTTAGACAGTTGTTTATTAAAATAGTTGTTCTAAAACAGCACATTAACCTTCCCTATGATCCTAAATTGACCAGCAGACGAAGAGCACACGATGTATGCAATCGATCTAAACCCTCCACTTCCTTTATCAGAAGGTTTTTTACATTTATTGCACCATATTTATATAATAAGATTAACAAGAACCTAAACATATACCCTCTCAATATTAAATTATGTAAGAATAAGCTACATAATTATCTTATTAACCTATCGTATGATAAAACGGAGAGTCTGTTGGGCATACAAAAGTAAATAATAAAAGCATAAACACTAATCTTTACTATCTTGGAGTAAATTATCTATGTACTTTACACTCATTTTTCCATTTGCATAACACTATACACCTTTCATAATCACCGAACATTACACTCCACAACTCATCAACAAATTTCAAAATCACACTATACTACACCTCTTACACTCATCACATTTTTATTTTATTTTTTATTAATACTGTAAAATTATACTGCACCTTTAGAATTGCAAATTTTATATACATTTCTGTAAATCATGGCTTTTAATTTCTATGCCAATAACTAGAGGGGTTTGGCGCTGTAAGCTGAGATACAGGACCTGTCCTAGTTCGGCTGCAGAGTCTCCCATGTTGTATTTTATTTAATATTAGCCTGTAATTATGCATGTGTGATTGATATTGATGTGTATTGTGTTTGTAAATAAAATAAATAAATATAAATTATCGTGTATCGTGTATTTTTGCTGAGTCTTTTGCTTGCAGTGTGAAATTTTGGGATAAAATGTGAGTGGCAAACTCTTCCATTCTTAAAAACAGACTTGGGATCCATCATCAAAACATTTCCACCAATTTTAAATATCCATATATTGTATCTATCCAACTCTTTTTCTGGATCAGGAAACTTATGCAAAATTGCATCTGGACCTAAAAAAAAACCAAAGAATTATTGCTTCACCTTACCACCGGTACTTTGATTAAATAAAAAAAACTCACAAAGCACACATTTGATGTAGTTAGCACTATACTTCATTTTAGTAGGCACAAGTCCTATCACGATTGTTTACACAAATACATATTAAACAAAGGAATATTTTTAAATGCACATCTTCATAATTTCTTAGCACACTTTGATTTTTAACTGAGTTTTTAAATAACAAGTTATCACAAGATTGATATTATAATACTTAATAAATTACATCTGAACAAAAGTCATAACAATTGTTCATTAAGATGTAAACAGATTATGAAAATAAGTTATTTGATTTCGAATTAAAGCAAACTGTTCGTAACCACGCAGGTACAGAGAACCATTATTACTTTTACACACCATATCAATTAGCAATATACCTAATAATTTGTACTTACGAGTATTTTTGCAGTTCCGTACACAACACTTGCTTGCGTTCATGTTTGTAAACAACGCAAACAGTTTTACAGTCCAGATTTGTGTGCAAGGGTTGTTCAAAAAAAATGGTGCCGTCGGTATCCAAAACTTTTCCAGGTCTACGTTTAAAAGCAGAATCGCCAGTATCCATACAAGCCAAGTCGGTAAGAAAAATCCACAAAACATTCGAAACGCATCCATTCACTCGGAAAGAGAAAAACGGACAAAACGGACTAATAATTTGAAAACGAATTGACATTTGCGTTGCGTTCCTTTTTTCCCATTTAGAGCAGTTTTAAAAGTTAATGGATTTGCATTTATGGATGATTTTACCCATTTAAACAAACGTAGTCTGATAATACAATGCATTTAAAGGGTGAAGTAACTCCCGTAACTTATTATTTATTTTAATTTCTCACAAAAATATTTTGATTTTTTAAAAGAAATCTGAGTAAAATGAATCTTATATTTGGTCTAAACCCATGAATATTTTGAGAAAAGCACCATCTACCGTTTAGTAAAACAAACTTTTGATATTACTATACGACTAAATGAAAAATCTATTAAACTGAGTGTGTACCTCCAAAAGCAAAGCCTACTCAAATTGGTTGGCTATGATTCGGTCACTTTTGTTCTAAGCTATAGCACCGTGAACCCTGCTAAGTCACAAGCTATGATAATTGGCAGCAGGCATTACCGTAACGCGCTTGATCTGTCCTCTCTGATGCCTCTCAGTCTTGACGGTGTTGTAATCCACATCACGGACACTGCTAAAAATCTTGGGGTAATGATGAATTCACATTTGTCATGGCGTGATCAGGTTAACGAGGTAAGTCGTAAGGTACACTTCTCCTTCCACTCGCTGAAGTGTCTCCAGACCTTCTTACCTTTAAAAACTAAAATTTTATTAGCTCAATCGTTAATTCAGCCGATCATTGACTACGCCGACGCCTGCTACCTTGATGCCACAGAGGAGCTACTAAATAAACTTGAGAGATTGCAAAATATTTGTATCCGTTTTGTTTTTGGACTCAAGAAGTATGATCATGTCTCTCACTTCCGCAATGAACTCAAGTGGCTCCCGATCTGCCTTCGCAAGAACACTCGCATTCTATGTCTTCTATATAATATCTTTCATAATCCTCTCTACCCTTCTTACTTGCGTGAGCGTTTTTCCTATGTCCGTTCCCCCGATGTCCTTTGTAGATCCCATCTCAAATTCCACCTCAAAATCCAACCCCATTCCACTGATTTCTATTCCTTCTCCATCTTTGTTCATGCAGCCCGTCTGTGGAATTCGCTGCCGCCTAACATACGGGAGTCTCCTTCCATTTCGATTTTTAAAAGACGTACAAAAGAACACTTTCTTTCCACTCTTGTTTAATTTTTATCCATATATCGCACCCTCAGTGAAAAAAAGTCATAAGCCAGAAATGTAAATTTTTCAGTACGGCCAAAAAACTGGTTTTATGGAAATATTTACTTCGTCTTTGGTCGTAGAAGAAAGATTCTTATATCAAAAAAAAAGGAAAAAAAACATTACACTGCGTGTTGTTTTTAAATTAGTGCTAATGTTTCCAGTTTATTAGGAATCGTAGAAATAAGTTATTATGCTATTTTTCGTAATTAAAAAAAACATGTTTTTTTAAGCATCTATACGCCAAACTTTCCCGTGAAATTAAATATATTTTTAAAAGTAAGTTCAATTAAAGCTATTATGAACTTGTATCACTGTCAATTATTGCTAGTATAAGTAAGATTACTGTGTTTTTTCTTTTGTAGAATTTGTTGTTTATGTTAAGTATCTAACACTCATGCCTATTTTCAATTTAAAGGCTTGTTGAGAGACCTTAAGTAAACAATGATAATTATTTATTCCATTATGTGTTATAAAAATTTTACATGCATATTGACAGATATTACCGGAGCCTAAATATTTACGACAAAAGGAAAAAAATGACATTCACATTTTGTATCAAATATTTTTTGTTATATCCAAAATAATCAGCATAGCTTTGGATACAATTAAAGTTTGTAACATAAAAAACAGTATTGAATAATAACTGCCAAGAATTATTATGTATTTACTGTGAAGATTACCGTTATTAATATTTTTTGCATAAATTTCTTAATATTCAGGTTTAACTTGTAAAAAATATTAAAATAACAATCTGAGCAATTTTCACAACTCCATTTATAACATATATTTAGACTCTAATAAAATTGAATGCAAGAAACATTAACAAGTCAACAAAAAAAAAACACTTTTGTATCTCTTTGAATCAAAATACTGTTAGGATAGTTTTTATTAAAAGGTAGTTGGTTGTATATTTATTGTTGACTAGTCATATGTTAACAAAATAGGGCCTTTGAGACATGGCCTGTACCTTTTGTTTTAAAATAATGATAAAAATACTTATAATTAAATATAAATCAAATATGTCATACTGAGATCATTAATTTAATATTAAATAAACTAAAAAGTTATTCTTCAGATGAATCAAATACCTCCAAATTTGTAGACTCAGTTGCTGGTAACAAACTGCAGAATGTTTGGTAATGTGGGGGTATAGAATTCGTATCACATAGGTTAATTAAATCTTTAAACAATGCGTTAGAAATAGTTAACAATTGAGTATGCGTGTGGAAGTTCATCAGAATCCACGATATTGACATTATTCGTTTTACGTGTGCGCGTTGAAGTACGATTTATCGTATCTAATCCAAAATATTCATTGCTTTCGAAATCGTATTTAAATAATAGTTTATTTGGTGCACTGGGACTTGTTTTCATTTCTTTAATTTGTGAAATAAAAACTTTATTCCCGTTTGTATCATGCGACCAATTTTTGTTTGTGGTTACGTGAGATTTAAAGCTGTAAAAGTCATTTTGAGTCATTTCTTTTATTTTAAATTTATTTTCTACTTTTGAGTTCATGATTTCTTCATACAGTTGATCAGGCGAGTACAATGTTTTATTTTTCAGATTCTTCTCTATGCAGGCATGCATTGAATCGCCTTCGTTTTGAGTATGTCCAGTTTGTAAAAATCTGTGATTCACTTCTACGTTATATACACGCGACACATAATAATATATACATCGAGAATATGAACCAGTTTCTGTTTTGCCCTGAACAAGGTCACGATGTGACTCCTGTCTGTGGTGAGGCTGCGCCCGGCAGGCCGCAGACAGCGAGCAGCAACTCGCTCTTCTCCCGATCCAGACTGCTGCTGCGCATAGGACAACTCCCAGCAGTATGTACATAATGGTGTATTGATGTATGTCGTGAACTGAAACGTCATCGACTTCTGCTTTGGTGGTTTTCAGCGTTCTGATTTGATCTCCAAGAATGGATAGAGATTTATTTAGAGCCATGTCTTCTGTTAATGTGGTTTCCGTTGGTATTGTTATGTTTACAATATGATTTATTTGATCTAGCTCTGGTACGAGCATGTCTGGCGAAAAATGTAATTGGTTTGATTGTTGTTGTAAAGAATACAGTGTGAAATCTTTACTTTTGATAAAGCATTTCTGCGTCATACTAATGACCCCTGCTCGAGTCAGCTGGCGAACGGTAACTTGACCGTCGCATATGATTTTAATGGAATATGTGTCACAGCAAAAATATAAGTATTGTGACGTGGAGTGTAATTCAACCCATCTATTTTTGCACGCCGTGGTTTCAGTTTTACACCTTTGATTAATTGGGCTTATTTCGCAAAAGTTTTCGTCATTTTTAAAATTTTGGATTGGTTTAAAGAGCTCACATATGAAAGATTGTCCGTGATACAAGCATGACATGTGTCAAGGTCATGTATCGTTGGTATGAAAAAAGCATCTTTTTTCAGGTTTACTGCGACGTAATCCGAGATTGATGTTATGGTTTTCATAGTATAGTTGATCTGTTTTGGAACTGGTATTATTCTGTATAATTGGAAACTTTCTCTTGCTATGAGTGGGAATGTAATTTCGAAAATGATATATTTTTCGGTGACCCGAGCTTTTGTTCTCAGTAGCTTGTAAATGCGTTGAAAATCTGTCTCTATGTTTTCGATTGGTAGTGTTAACTCTTGAGGCATTTGCCCATAGATAATTTGTAGTTCCCGTTTGAGTTGGGGTGGTGTTAGAAGATGCTGATTTGGCCATGGTATATTTCTGATATTAAAGTTTCTTGTATTTCTTTTAAGTTTTGCATCATATTAATGGTAGTTATAGAGATTAATGTGAAGTCTAATTGTGCAGTCATCACATCGATTTCTTTTTGCAGCTTACTATTAGCACTGTCCAAAACTTGTAAGTGTTTATTTATAATTTTGTATTGTGTTCTGCTTCGACGATAGATGTCAAGTTCTTCCATAGCTGGCTTTGGTGTTTTTGGTTACGGTGCACAAGTTCAATGTCTTGTTTGTATTTTTCTGCGAAACTTTCGTCTAATACTCCGAACAATGAGTTTGCAATTGAGCCGACAGCGTTGATAAGGCCGCGTCGTGTTCGTAAGCGTTCGCCATAATGATGACTAAGCAACAGCTGGTTGTAATATTGCAGTTCGTTGTAATTGTGACGTATTTGTAGGAGTACCATGTAACATTGACTTGATTCTATCATTGTTTCGCATGTTTTGTCAAGGTAACTTGTAAAATCCTTGATGGCTTTGTCTCCTTGCCAGTATGGAGACATGTCA
The DNA here is from genome assembly GCA_905475315.1 of Autographa pulchrina. Taxonomy (NCBI): domain Eukaryota; kingdom Metazoa; phylum Arthropoda; class Insecta; order Lepidoptera; family Noctuidae; genus Autographa; species Autographa pulchrina. Next base: position 13,733,477 of record FR997761.1, on the reverse strand, counting down.
AAATATGTGACTAGTTTCCACTTATCCCTAATTAATTGTACTTTTCCTATAGTGTCGAAGTACAATGTTTTGTTGGTATCGAATTTTGTTATATTGTATGAGGCTGTTGTTGGTAATATGAGTATGCCTAATAACAGTAACAGTGATAGCGCAATATTTACTACCTTCGGATAGGTATTGTACACTCTCGTATTTGATTGTTGGTGATTTCGTGGTTCTTTTTCGGGTTTATTATTTCGAGGTAATGGTTGTTCTTTTGGTAAGTCTGGTTCTGTTTGGTCTAAAGGTAATACTGACAACTTGACCACCGGACGCTTCATGTAGCCGTTTTTTGTTTTCAGGGTGACCACTCTGATTAGGTCATCTTTTCCTGGATGAACTTCTATCACACGACCCATTGGCCATTTCCCTGGCGGTAAGCTGTCGTCATGTATCATAACTAGATCACCTACTTTGATATTTTTCTTTTGTTTTTTTCCATTTGTTTCTGGTTGATAATTGAGTTAAGTACTCTGTTTTCCATCTCTTCCATAGGTCCTCGAATAATTTGGATACTAGATGCCACCTGGTTCTGGCGTCATCTGCTGTGTCAATTATGGTTAAACCTGGTCGTGCTGATAGGAAATGTGCTGGTGTTAGGAAGTTAAGATCTTCTGGATCTTCTGAAAGCGCACAAATTGGTCGTGAATTAAGGCAAGCTTCTAATTTTGCTAAGAGCGTTGTATATTCTTCAAACGTAAGTTTCTGTTGACCGATCACGCGTTTGAGATGATGTTTGAGACTTCTGACGGCTCTTTCCCAAAGTCCTCCCGCCTGAGGCCAAGAAGGTGCGTTGAAGTGCCATTCGATTTGAAGCTCTGTTATCTCTCTAAAGAATGACTCATTGAAACGATTTTGAAGATGATCATATTCTTCTTGCAGTATTCTGTTTGCTCCAACAAAATTGGTTCCATTGTCGCTATAGATATGACGTGGTGCCCCGCGACGAGCTGCCATTCTGTTTATTGCGGCTAAGAATGCTGAGCTGGATAAATCCGAAACCAGTTCTAGATGCACAGCTTTCGTTACCATACATACGAAAATCGCTATGTAGCCCTTGGTCGTTTTTATTCCGCGCCCTTTGTTTGATTTTACTTCCACAAAGCCTGTGTAGTCGACACCATAGTGATGGAAGGCTCTTTCTGGGTTCACTCTTGATGATGGTAGATCACCCATGAGCTGAACTTTTCTGATTGGTTCTTGTTTTTTACATATAATACATTGTCGTATGACTTTCTTGGTAGCTGAATATCCGCTGATTATCCAATAATTTTGTAGAATATTTGATAAAGTAAGACGCGCTCCACCGTGGTACGTTAGTTCGTGAGCATATTGTATTATTAGCGTGGTAAGTCGATGGTTGTGTGGTAATATTATTGGATGTTTCATCTCTACACCTATGTGTGCGTTTCTCAGTCTGCCTCCCACTCGCAGAATGCCTTCTTGGTCTATGATAGGGTGTAATGGTAAAAGTTTACTTTTTGAATGCACGTTTCCATTCGTAAGTAATTGATTTATGTCACTGGTAAACTCCATACGTTGCACACTTTTAGTAATCAGCCGTTTTGCGCGACGGAGTTCATGTAATGTGAGATAAGGCTGACGGCTTGCCTTTGTCGTAGGTAATCGGAGTATCCATGCAACAACTCGTACTATTTTTGCGAAGGAGTTCATTTTACATAATAAATGGTTTATTATATTGTGTATGGTCATGGTTGTTTCCTGACTTTTTTCTGCAACTACTACATTCGATTGTTTTATCTCTAAGCTGGTTTCATAAGTGGTTTGTGGTATCTCATGGTTTTGGAATGATTGGATCCATGATGGTCCTTGCCACCACAAATTATGATTTTTTAATTGATTTATTCTCAATCCACGGCTGGCACAGTCAGCTGGATTTTCAATGGTTTTCACATAATTCCATTTTTCTTTTGGTATTGTTTTGGTGATTGCTTTCACGCGATTTGATACGAATGGTTTCCATCTCTCTGGAGCTCCTTGAATCCATCCCAACACTGCTGTTGAATCAGTCCAACAGTAAATCTCCGGGTTATACGATTCCAAGCAAGTCTGCACTTTTTGCATCAGTTGTGATAATAGTTGAGCACCCATTAATTCCAACCTTGGTATTGATATATTTTTACTAACAGGCACTAATCTTGCTTTTGCGGCGACCAGAGTTACTTCGTTAGCATTATTTTTATTAATTACGTTGCAATATATAACGGCTGCATACGCCTTGTTCGATGCATCACAGAACCCGTGTAATTGCAAGCTATGGTTTATTTTTATTCCTAACCATCGTTTTACTTCTATGGTATTGATATCTTTTAATTCTCCTCTTAAGTTGATCCACTTGATTTTTATATCTTCTGGCAGCGCGTCATCCCAGTTAAGATTTGATAACCAGACTTTTTGGAATAACATTTTCATGGTGATAGTTAATGGTGTGAGCCAGCCCAATGGGTCGAATATTTTTGAGATGTCAGAGAGAAGTGATCTTTTGGTTAGTTTTGGTAATGATATTGGTTCCAGTTTCGAGTCAAAGATGAATTTGTCCTGCTGCGGATTCCATCCCAACCCCAATGTTTTCTTTGAATCTGTTTGTTTAAACTCGTAGATTTGCTGGCTCAACAAATCTTTATCTAAGTCAGCAAGTAATTTTGGTTCATTCGAGTCCCATTTTCGTAAATTAAATCCACCCTTGCTGAGCAGTTTTATTAGATCGGTTTTAAGCTGTTTTGCTTGTTCTATAGTACTTGCTCCGCCGCAGTAGTCGTCCATATAAAAACACTTTTTTAATGCTTTCGCTGCATCGGGGAAATTTTGTTTTTCTTCGGCAGCTAGCTGTTTTAAGCACATCATCGCCAAAAATGGTGCAGGCTTGGTGCCATAAGTTATGGTTGTAAGTTGGTATGTTTGAATTGGTTGTAATGGTGAGTCTCGCCATAGTATCTTCTGATAAGATTGATCTTCAGGATGTACCATTATTTGTCGGTACATTTTTTCGATGTCAGCTGTGTAAACGAACTGGTACTGTCTCCATTTTAAAATCAGCTCCTGCAGATCTTGTTGTAAGTTGGGACCCCGATACATGACGTCATTCAAACTGTATCCTGATAATGATCTAGCAGATGCGTTGAACACAACACGCAACTTTGTAGTGGTTGACTCAACCCTAGTGACACCATGGTGCGGTAGGTAGCACTCGGGTTTCGTACTTTTTGCTGACACGCACGGTATCATATGGTTTAAGTTATGATACTCATTCATAAATTTCTTGTATTCTGTTTTCAATTCCGTATCTTTTTCTAGCTTTTTCTCTAAGTTGCGAAATTGTGCCAGTGCGAGTGGTTTAGTAGATCCTAGTTGATCTTTGGTTTCTGGTTTAAATGGTAGGCGGACTTGGTATCTTCCATTTTTTAGTCTCTCTGTTGTTGACAGAAAATATTGCAGACATTCGTGATCTTCTGTGGACATTTCCGGCTGCTGGGCGATATCTTCGTTTTCCGAAAACCTACGTAAATCATCTGTATTGTGCAGAATGACGTTACACTTATAGCGTGGTGTCATAGTCCCACAAAGCAACCATCCTAATTGCGTTTGCTGGGCTATCGGTTGATCCTCGCTATCGCCTCTCAAAAGGCCTCCTAAAGCTATCTTGCAGTACACATCGGCTCCCAGCAGTATATCCACTGGTCGGCTGGTATTAAACTCTGGGTCTGCCAAATTAATGTTTTGAATGTGCGGCCAATTTGGTTTTATGAAAGATGTAATTGGTAAATTGTTTATAAGCTTATTCATTATAAGCACCTCCCCTTCTAAGGCAAACTCACTATAAATTGATTTAATTCGGATGATCATTACTCCCTTGCAGTTATTTTCTTTTTCGCCTATGCCAAATACAGTGCCTTTGCAAGAGCTTCTTTGTATTTTCAAAACTTGACCCGCCTTCTCACTTATTAAAGAAACTTGGGAACCCTGGTCAATCAAAGCTCTCATGGTATGGTATGTGCCATCGTGTCCTGGAACTTCCACTAGTGCTGTAGCTAAGAGTGTCTCGGACACGTCATTCCAAGATACATGAGTTGAAGCTGACGCTTGTTCATCATTGGTTACGCATGATGTCGCAAGTGTGTTCGCAGCTTTATGATTTGGTTTTGCTGATGTTTCTTGTTTATTTTTCGTTATAATTGCATCATGCAATAATGTATTATGCTTATCGTGGCATTTGCGACATGTTTTATTCGATAAACAAGGTTTATTAAAATGGTTGTATAGGCAATTTGCGCAACAGTTTAGTTTGTTGACAGTTTTCAGTTTTTGCTCATCAGACATTTGCAAAAATTGGTTACACATCCATAACCCGTGGTCAGCACTACATAATGCGCAGGTGATTGACCGCGACACATGTAACGATTTAGTATGGTTTTTTATGCTATTTGAATAATTTTTGTTTGAAGATTGATGGTTGTTATTTGAACGAAAGTATTTATTCTGGTTTGCTTGATAATTTTGGTTTGGTAGTTGGGTGTTTATCTTTTGGTTATTGGTTTCTTGTTTACGCCTGGATGCTTCTAGGGCGGTAAACTTGTTTTCCAAGAAATCTAGGAATTCTTGAAGTACTGGTAATTCCCTGGGATTCTTCACCGACTCAATATATTCTGCGAATGTTTCACTGTCAAGTTTTTGTCCCAACAGAAGGACTAATAGCGGATCCCAGGTGGTGATATCTACTTCTAGGTTCTGTATTGCGTGTAGACATTCTTTGGTCACGTCATGCAGTTTTTTTATCGCCCCCATGGATTGTTGCTGCATACTAGTAATGTTAAGAAATATGTTGAAAATTAGTCTATTGTTGCCGTATCTATGGTTTAGTATTTCCCAGCATACATCGTAATTCTCTGAGCTAATTTGAAGATGGTGGACCAGACGCTCAGCTTCTCCTGAGAGTTTACCTTTTAAAAACTGCATTTTTTGTGCGTTTGATAAAGAAGGATTTTTGTGTATCGCTTCTGTGAATAAGTCTTTAAACGACGTCCATTGATGGTAGTTGCCGTGGAATGTTGGAATATCCATCTGTGGAGTAGCTTTTTCGCGATGCGATACCGACCACATTTTAGAGCTGATGGTTTTCTTCAAATCGTTATACATTTTCTCATACCTGTTGAACTCTTCTTGGTACCAGACATCCTCATCTCCGTTTTCACCTTCTATATCCCAGTGCAGGCTATCTATAATAGTCCAGCGACTTTGAAGAGACTTCAAGGCATCATCGAACTCCCACTTGTTCTTCAATTGATCGATTTCTATGGTAGCTACTGTTCTCATGAAAGCTCTAAAGTGAATTGTCTGCTTTTTTAACATTTCTTCTAGCTTGCTGGCTTCACGCGCCTCCCTACGTTGCTGTTGCGGTTCTTGGGAATGAGACAAATCCCCCTCTTGCTTTGATGTTCCCGCCTCTACTGGCGGCTGTTGTGGTCCTTGTTGTTTGGACAACAAGTTCTCCATGGTTTTGGTGATTAATTGCTTGATCGATAAATATACCTCCTCCGCTTTATCAAAACAATTTTTTGTGAAATACACATGGCTAAAATCAGCAACTTCACAACACTTTCTATGGTTACGTTGATACTCTCTCCAATAGTTTTCTAATATTTCCAACTTCCGCTTGCAGTAATCTATGGTTTTTCGATCCACTCCGTCTTTTTTTATATAAGTGAGAAGTTTAACTAAGGAGTCAAAAATCTCCGTTTGGCTGATCGCTAATTGCTCGCACGTACAAATAAATGTGCAAGTGAAAATAAAGCGGATAAAATGGTTTGGTCTGACCTTATATTCTCCTTACGCCCCAGCTGCCAACTGGAGTTGCGGTTTCTTCAGCTGGATGTCACTGCCTATCTCTTTTACCTATTCTCCCTACTGACTGCTTCACACAAACACTGGTTGCAAGGTCCCGGCGCGCAAACGCTTTACTGCACTTCGCGATCCGAGATCCGGCTCGAAGGACCATGTAGAAATTAACGCTAGATTGTATTAGCACTAATTCCCGAGTTGGTTGATTTGATTGTTTTTATCGGACTTGTAAATGATTTGGTTATGGATCTACGATTACTGGTTTAATAATACTCAAAAATATGATTTAAAGATTATATTGAATACTACAGAACTAAGAAATGGTAAATCTAAGTTAAAAGTAGCACTAAGATGGTTTGATTAGAGTTACGCGATTGGTATTCGAACACGTACTGCCTTATGATAGTTGCAATACATGCATTTATGGAAATGCACGCAGGCAAAAGTGCTGAGCTGTTCGGTTGCAAAATATTATACCGAACAAATTCTATGGACTTCAGTGTCTGCAAATAAATGATTATTATTATTATTAGGCATGCAAAACTAATAGCAAACATTATAAAACGTGCAAACAGAAAGTAGTTTTAAAGACACATTATATTAAATCAGTAACATCTTGGTATATAATATAGCAGTATTTATAATTTGTCTTGCATAAATTCACTAACAGTATAATATAATAATATAATATCCTGAGACAACTCACACACGGTTATCTGATCCCAAGCTAAGCAGAGCCTGTGTTATGGTAACCAGACAACTGATAAACTTACTTATACACCGAGAAATTTGAATGGTTGTTTTCCCGCGGCTGAACAACTAGCAATAAGGAGTACTTTCAGAATATGGATTAAAAAAAAGAATTAAGATTGTCTTTGTTTAAAATAATAAAAAAAAATTATAAATTTTTTGGGTGATTTGGGGGTTTTTGTTTTTTTTTATAAATATAAGTTATCAGCTGATTGAAAAGCACGCGGGTCAACGGCTGCGCGGCCGGTCGGCCGGCTTGCGCCGAGCGTAGGTATCGAAAGGTAAAACGATTGGTTTGTGGTAACAATGGTTTAATCAGCCGTTTTTGGTTTCTTATATTTTATTTGTTTATAAAACGATTGTATTACAAAGACAAGATCATTTCGCCACGGGAAAACAACCATTAAAATTTCTCGGTGTATATTTCTAAATACATACATTATTATAGATAAATTACACCTAGACACCAGAACAAATAATCATGCTCATAACACAACATTTGACCTGGGCGGAAATCGAACCCACGACCTCCGGTATAGCAGTCAGGGTCAATAACCACTAGACCAACAGGCCCGTATAAATAAAATAAGCTTCTGACAATAGCAATGTTTTATTTTTTTTCTTAAATAGGTATGTCAATGTCTGCTATCTCGAGGATTGATCTAGGCAAATGGTTATATATTCGTGGTGCCAGGCAAAAAATACTTTTATTAAGTAGCGCAGTTCTTTTTTTTGGTATACATAATAGGTTACGCATTTTTTAAGAAAATTCAAAACATTTTTAATATAGTTTATTTACATTTAACTAAAGTATGTAGGTACCATTTTGTTCGATAACTTTTTGCCATCTTGTAGGTAGGGACATGATCCATTGCTATAGGAATTTTGGGGCTTCTGATCAAAATACCGCGACAGGTGGTTTTGGCAGTCCTCTCGTGATGTTAACCTGACACTGCCTAAAGAATCTGAAGAGACCGAAGCAGGTAAAATTTTAAGGTGCAAGGTCAGGACTATACGGCGGATGCATTAACACCTCCCAGCCAAACTCTCTTAATTTTTGCTGAGTGGCTAAATTTGTGTGAGGTCTAGCGTTATCATGATGAAAAACCACACCCCTTCTGTTAATTAATGAAAAAAAAATAAAAAAAAAATGAAAAAGTGTTTATTCAGAATTTTAAAAACATTACAATAATTTAATACTTCTGCCAAACTGCACAGCAGTTTGTTGGCAGACGTAGCTCCCTTGATTAAGTTATATATATTAAAATCATTGTTATCACACTTTCTCAATATAATAATACAATATAATACTTAAATCACAATCTCTTTTTTTTTTTTTTTTTTCAAAAACAAAAAAGACAGAATAATATAAATTAATTAATATCATCAACAATTACAATTACAATAATGCTCATGCTATATAAATAGATCATAAATATAATAATAATAATAATAATAATAATGTTTATTTTCACCAAGTAATACAATTTGTGTTACAAATATCTTCATAATATTATTTCTATTATAAATTATAATATTATTATAATTATCATAACTACACGTCTCATCAAAAAAATCAAAACACTTTCGTTTTTATTGTTTTTGTCCTAATTTTTTACAAAAGAGAATTAATTCCATGAAAAAAAAAACATTATTGTGTAGCTGGCAGTTTGGTCATTACAGTAAGAAGAAAAAAATCAAAATTCGAAATTAGAATTTCATTTGTTTATCCTATAAATGAAATTAATCACTGTTTTGAGACAAATGTGTATTTAGGGTACGAGAAACGTACTCCAGTACGTTTCTCGTTTAAAAACTAAAAATTAGCGCTTGTCTTTAAACTTTTTGTTTCTTATTTCATTTACTGTGACTTTGGGACGTCTGAAAAAACTTTTTTTTCTAAAACATATGGATACTTCGCCCGCAGAAGCCGCCCAAGTGGTGGCATTGCTGGATTCTGGACTTAGTCAGCGTGTTGTGGCTGCAAGATTGCATCTAAGCTTATCATCTGTTCATAGAGTCTACAAACGCTATCGGGAGACTGGTTCGTTCACGCGCCGTTCAGGATCTGGCAGGAATCGGGTCACTTCTGAGCGAGATGATCGATTTATTGTAACAACTTCTTTACGAAATCGACGCCTTAACGCTTTTCAACTGCAGCAGCAGCTTCGCGTTGTACGAAGAGTAGCTGTAAGTGACTCTACAATAAGAAGAAGGTTGAAGGAACGCGGATTGGCACCGCATAAGCCAGCGAATGGGCCGAAATTAACTGCAGACCATCGAAGAGCGCGCCTTAACTTTGCACGCGAGCACCTAACTTGGTCATACCTTCAGTGGAGCAAAGTACTGTTTTCTGATGAGTGTAAAATTATGCTGTATGGTAACGACGGAAGGAACAAGGTCTACAGAAGAGATGGAAAACGCTTTGCACAATGCTGCATTGAAGAAAAGGTCAGCTATGGTGGCGGTTCGTGGACGGTTTGGGGAGGAATCAGCGCCGACGGTAAGACAGAACTTGCCTTTGTGTCTGGGCCACGGCTGCCTGCACTAAACTCTCATCGGTACATCGAACAGTGTCTTGAACCTCATGTGATGCCCTATGCACATTTTATTGGCAACGACTTCATATTCATGCACGACAATGCTAGAGCTCACACCGCGGGCGTCGTACGAGATTATCTTACCGAAGTCGGTATCTCCATTATGGTATGGCCAGCAAGAAGCCCGGACATGAATCCCATTGAACATCTATGGGATGAATTAAAGAGACGAATTCGAGCAAGAGATCCAGCCCCAGAAACACTTAGCCAGCTGCAAAATGCAATCCAAGAGGAATGGGATAATATACCACAACATGTGATCGTGACTCTCATCTGATCGATGAAGAACCGTATGGAAGCAGTAATAAGAGCTCGCGGAGGGAATACAAGTTATTAAATAAACGTTTCTTACATTTTTTTTTCATTTACGCGTGTTGGTTTACCCATTTCCTTCATATTCCATACAGGGTAAAAATTACTCATTATACAAAATACGAAACCTATGAAGACTTAATTTGAATTTAGAACATTAACATTAGGATTTAAAAACCTCATACTACTCACTATTAAATGACATTTTACATTTATTCCTAAATATACACATTTTTTTGATAATCCTTATCAAATCATAAACTGCGAGGTGTTTCGATTTTTTTGATGAGAAGTGTATATAAAAGTTTGTAACGTTGTACCTTGCTAGCTCTAAGAATAGGTTAGAAATTATAATACTACAAATAATTACAATAAATTAATTCTAAAACTATTAATAAAACACCTTAATTAAACTAAAAGAAACACAACTTACTACTTATCAATTTAAACTACATTATAATATAATTAATTTTTACTTAAAATATACTACGGAACCCAATATTAATTGTTTACACTAAGGTCCTCGTATCTATTGCGCCTACGCATCTCTAAACGAGTTAAAAACAGGGGGTCTACTCTCTTTCTCCGAAACGAAACTTCGTAAACGAACGAAATTTAAAAGAAATTTCGTCAGTGACCCTACTCTATTTCATTTTCGGCCGCGCACAAAAAGTTCGTAACCATAGACAATTTTCGTGAACGATAATATCGTGTGGGTCTTTTATGATGTCATCTTAAGTAAATTACGGTTTTTACTTTAACTTAAAATTAATAAACTCTTTTGCTTTATTTTTACATTTTACATTAAAAATGTGATTTATTAAATATTTCTTGAAATATTCATGCAGAAATTGTAAATATATAGATAAAAATTCTATTTTCGACGACATTAACCGCGACACAATAAAAGACCCTTTCACTGTCATTGTTAACCGACTAATTTGAAGAGTTGTGTTTCATGCCAACAATGGGTTAGTCACGTATGTCAACCAAAAATGTCTGTATATTCACAATAATCATAACATGTCAACTTTATCTAACGATGTTTTGTTTGAAATTGTTTTGAATACTTTGAAAAGTTTTAAATAATTTTTCCAAGTGCGTTAAATAATTTTTCCAAGTGCGTTTTTACTTACTCCTACGTACGACGCTGCTGTATTTTGTTTTGGATTTAAAACTTTGTAAGTAGATATCATAAATTATATATACACAGTATTTAATTTTTCACTAACACAAAGTATCTCCTCGTCTAATATTCACCATTTATACATATTTTCAGTATAAAATGGCTCCACATACGGGTTCGGCTACTCCGGAACAAATTGAAACCCTTCTCAATTTCTTGGACGAGCATAGGGATCTTGCTCGCGGGAGATTGAGGGGTGGCGACGGAAGTGCCCACGCAAAGAGGCTGTGGGAAGAATTGTGCAGCATGCTCAATTCAATGGGTGGCTGCACTAAATCTGTTCAGCGGTGGCAAAAGGTACCTAGTGTTTTGTTAATGAATAACATAATAATATAGTGACATAAATATCTCATGCTTTTATATTTTGCAGGTATGGTTTGATAAAAAACATTTAGCCAAGAAAGCTGCTGCTGATGCTCGGAGGTCGGCTTCAGCGACTGGAGGTGGTCCATCGATGGCACCCCCACTCTCCCAATGGCAGTTAAAGGTACTGTCTATAATGGGAAGTGGTTTTGGTGAACGCCAAACAAGTGCCAGTGTACCAGCCTTCAGAGAGGTAGTCTTTCTTTGAATTATCAATTAATCAAAATTTTAATTGAGTCTAAATATTTTTTTAAAGAAGAGTTTAAACTCCATTTTAAGTTAATGTCATCAAATCTAATTCTTCTCTAATTTAATACATGTTCATGATGATGATGATTGATTTTTTTCAGACCGATGAACCAATTCCAATTCAAACAAGCCAACCACTGAGCTTCTCACAGCCTCTTAGTTTGGATATGCACAAGGAAGTTGTTGGAGAGTATGTCGAATCCAGCCAGGAAAATAGGCAGCTGTTGCAACCTGCGAGTCAACCACCGGTGTCACAACAATGCCTGACTCATACACTTTGTAAGTATTTGTTACTGTGATATTTTGAGTAATGCACCTTTGAGTAAGATACCTATTGAAATTGGAATATTATTTTGCAGCCTCACAACCTACACGTCCCAGAAGGAGACAATCTGCTGCTGGCTCTGATGTCAGAAGCAGATTGTATCACTATGAGGAGGGGCGTGCAGAGAGAGAAACAGTGAGGAACACTGAGCTAGCAGGCCTCAGGACCGAACTCGCAGGTCTCAGGACTGACCTGGCAGGCATCACTGCTGCCCTGTTGCAGCTGTGTGGTCTTGCTACACAATATTTAGATAGGCATTAGGATTTTGTACTCTGTTTAGTTTGTTGTGTCTCTTTGTTATATTTGTGTTTAGAACTTTTTTTTTAATTTAGTTAGGAATTAGGATTTTGTTACTATTTAGTTTGTTGTGTCTCTTTGTTAAATTTGTGTTTAGAACTTTTTTTTAAATTTAGATAGGAATTAGGGTTTTGTTACTGTTTAGTTTGTTGTGTCTCTTTGTTATATTTGTGTTTAGTTAGGGTTAAAATAAATAAAACTTTATTATAAGTATAAATTTTATTCTTTTATTAAAGTAGAAATTCAAAATAATACTACCTACTCCTTTCCAACATTTCAACTAATAAAGCTCTTGCCCTTCGACCTGCCTGTAGAGCTTGAGCTGAAGAAGAAGCGGCTGATTGAGACGGAACCTGTCTGCTTCTTTCAGCTTGGAGTTCATCTTCTGTCAACTCGGGAACATTAATACCACCCCTTATACATAAGTTATGTAAAACACAGCAGGCTATTACGATTTTACCTGCTGTTTCAGGGCAGTAATGCAGTTCCCGAGCTGCCAAAAGACATCTCCACCGACCTTTCAATACACCAAATGTGCGTTCAATGGTGGACCGTGCACGCTTTTGAATAAAGTTGTATCTGCCTTCAGGAGAGTCTTCAACAGCATTATCTATAGGTATCATCATATGCTCCCGTAGAGCATAACCAGAATCACCTAAAATTAAAAAATAAATATGTTATTATGAATTACATTATAATTCTACTTGATAATATAAATGTGAAAGTTTGGGGTACTTTTATCCCAGTAATGCAGGCAGAAGCTAGTAAAATATATTTTAAATACAATAAATTCAAACATACCTAATAGATATACTGTTTCATTCTGGAGACCCTCCATGTGGCTTCTTATATCGGACTCTCTCCAAATATATGCATCATGTGTTGCTCCACCGAATGAAGCATCCACATTTGTTATGTAGCAATCACTGTCGCATATCTGGAAAATAAGATAAATTAATGAGAATTATATTAAACAACAGTAAATGTCAACAATGAAATCATTGATATTTAGTTCTTATACTTACAACTTGAGTGTTAAGAGAATGAAAATGTTTTCTATTAAAATACTGTTCCTCATGCTCAGAAGGTCTAACAATTGCAATATGAGTGCAATCAATGCACCCAATCACACCAGGAAGCCCATATTTGTCATAAAATCTGTAACATTAATGATATACTTAGCATTCATTAAAAAAAAATTAATATAAACACTTAATAAACCATATACATGTTAGGTACATACTGCCGCTTAATAAGATTCCTTTCATTTGTATTTTGCGGGAATTTGATGAACTTCCTTATTATATGGGGTGCATTGAGGGCAGTTGTGACCTCCTGCAAACAACGAGAAACAGTCTGTTGTGCCATGGGCCCATCCATGTTTTGTCCCACAGACCCTTGGTAACTACCTCGGGCATAAAAATTCAAGGCCGTAAGGATCTGAAAAAGACGAGGATTATGAACAGTGAAATGTGAAATGCTAATTTTTATTGAAAATAATGATACTTAATAAAAAATATACACCACCTTAATTGTGGGCTCGATTCCATGACATCTTGTCTTCGGAGGTAATAAAGGCACTAATTCCTGGCACAACTCCTCAAATAATTGCCGACTGAGTCTGTAATTTCTTACAAACTCCAAGTCGGGAATTTGGTTAATATTTAGTTGATTGCGCAGGCGGCGCCGGTTTCTCCTACGCTCCACACGTTCTTCACTTAAAGCAGCTTCGATTAATAGCATTCTTGAAGCCATTGCCAACAATTTTTTCACAATATTCACAAAACAAAAATTTAAAACGAAAATCAAAAAGTAACACTTTTGGTTTCGTCAAATTTGAGGTTAAAATTACGAACAATCGTCTCTCAAACTCAAATATTCGTTCGGAACATTTCGAATTAGAGTAGGTTTAGAGAATCATAACGTCAAAAATTGTTCGTTCGTCCGAAATTTCGGAACGAAATGGAACCGTGGTAGGAAAGACGCGAAATTTCGATCGAAACTTCGTTTTTCGTTGAATAAGAGTAGACCTCCTGGTCCGTGCCGCGTCACGACCGTTCGGCTCACCTCGGGTGCATTCGTAAAATTCAACGGCAGTCCACTTTAAGTCATCAGACGTGACGGCTGTGTCACTCGGTTTCAGATGACCTACATTTGTATCGTGCTTACCTAATTAATACTTATTTATTCTAAACAATTCTAATCGGAAATCCCGCTGGGGTAAGTGTCCATGCATTGCTTAAGTGTTTCTATTGTAAGGTGTTTCTTCTATCTAAATTTCTGGCTAGAAGCAGCTGTTCTTTTTGTCTGCTGGGACACTGTGACCTTTGGACCCGGCTACGTGGTCCAAGCTCTGCTAACGCTTGCTTTGTGTCTGCGCTTCCAGGATTTATGTTCCACCTTAGGCCCTCGTGTCGTAACCTTCTACCTGGCGGCGAGTGGAAGACCAAACCTGATCCTAGTCTGGAGCTACCTAGGTCCTGCTGAAGGCCTAGAAGTACAACCTGGGAAGGAGCAGGGCCGCCGGCAGAGCTGCACCCGGTTCAGGCCAGTGTTCCCAGCGTACCTACTACCTCAAAACCTGGACGTGATTAGGGCAACAGAAGTTGGCTTAAATAGAGTATCGATTTCTACCATATTGTGTACTTATTTGGACCCCTACCTACCTACCTGTCGGCCAGCCTGACTACCAAGGCCTCCCTAAAGTGCCGCAAGTTGTAATAAATGGTTATCAATCTGAAGAGATATCTGTTACGTCAGGAGTCCCACAAGGTTCAATTCTTGGACCATTACTATTTACAATATTTATTAATGACATTGATACCTGTTTCAAGCATTCTAACTTCTTGCTGTATGCGGACGATTTAAAGATATATAAAACCATAAAACATAACGATGACTGTCTGCTACTGCAAAGTGACTTGAATTGGCTTTCGTACTACTGCACAGTGAATAAGCTGTTCTTAAGCTTACCAAAGTGTAACTGTATTAGCTTCACTAAAAATAAAAAGGTGCATCACTACATCTACTCCTTAAACGATAATCCTTTAAACAAAGTTTTTTCACTGCGTGATCTTGGAGTCACTTTGGATTCCAGCCTTCATTTTGATTTCCATGTCGAAAATATTATTAAGTCTGCTTACCGAATGTACGGTTTTGTGATGCGTAATAGTAAAGATTTTCAGCTCCCTGCTACTTATAGGTATTTATATACATCGTTAGTGAGACCATGTCTGGAGTTCGCTACAATGATTTGGAATCTGTTGGAATATACGCATTATATACGTATATACCTATACAAATATCCAAGTTCATACATAGCATACTTAAATCATTCATCAATCATTCAATCATTCAATGTTCACTTGAATCGCACTTTCTGTAACTGACATTTATTCGAAATATAACAGTCGTTGAGGACACACGTCTTTTCTTTGTCTCACCTGCACCCATATCCAATAGGTTATGGGCCCAGGCCGTTTTCTATCTAAGTTAAAAGTAATAAAATTAAAATTAAAATACAGTGATACAGTGATACAGTGATACAGTGTAAATATTAATTGCGTAAACAATGGATTCGCGCAACAAAAGAAATATCCAACCATTTAATGGCGAGAGATATAGCACATGGAAATTCCGTATAAAATCGATTTTGGAGGAACTACAAGTGTTGAATGTTATCAATAGTGCCACACCACAGGAACCAGACGCGTTTTGGCAGAAGAAAAACCGAATTGCTAAAGGTACTATTATTGAATATTTGGATGACGCATTTTTAAATTTTGCCAAAGAATCTGCAACCGCCAAGACTATATTCGAGGAACTTGACAAGATTTATGAGCGGAGAAGCTTGGCTACACAATTAGCGTTGCGAAAGCAATTGTTAAACCTGAAGTTACAGCCAGATGTGTCATTATTACAACATTTTACGAAGTTTGATAATTTGATTACCGAATTGATTTTTGCTGGTGCAAGACTTGATGGAATGGACAAAATATCGCATCTTTTGCTCACACTACCCACATCTTATGACGGTGTTATAACTGCTTTAGAAACGCTAGGTGAAGAGCAACTTAATTTGGTTTTTGTGAAGACTCGCCTACTCGATCATGAAGTGAAATTAAAGGCTCAGCCTACGACGGAACTTAAGGCCCTACAAACTGGAAATAAAAATTTTGGCGCTCAAAATTCATCAAGATTTTATAACAATAAGAAGACCTACCCTCAAAAGAAAAATTATCAACCCGGAAATTCAATGCATAAAATATCAAAAATGTATTGTGATCATTGCGGACGTCGGAATCATTTCAAAAGGGACTGCCGTTACTTTAAGAAACTGCAGCAAAATAATCAATCGGCCAACTTCAAAAAGTCTGCCAACAACATTGAATCCTGCAACAATGACGAGGACGGTTTCGCTTTTATGATTTCAAAATGTAAGTTATCTGCTAATTATAATTATCTAGAAAATGATACTGTTTCTTTTCTTTTAGATTCTGGTGCGACAGATCATATTGTCAACTCTAAAAAGGTTTTTACCTCGTATGTCGAATTACCCACACCATTGAAGATCGGTGTTGCTAAGAATGGAGCTTCAATCCTGGCGTTTGGTAAAGGGAGAATCGAGGTAACAACAAATTTAAATATTCAAGGATCAATTGATGACGTTTTGTATTCACCGGAGTTACGTTATAATTTGTTATCGGTTAATCGCATACAAAAGACTGGTATGTCGGTAAATTTTGGTAATAACGGAGTTAAAATTTATGGTAAAAATAATAAATGTTTTATGACAGGTGAGAACATTAATAATCTTTTTAGCATTACTTTTAAAATTAATAATTCTCTGCGTAATTTAAATTTAGTTAAAGAAAATCACCAAGACTGTGCAAAAGAGTATAAATGATGGCATAGTCGACTAGGTCACTAAACTTAAATAAACAAAAAATTAATATGTTAAAAAATGTAGTTGATGAAAATGATGGTAAAATTTTTGATGTGAACCTTGCATACTTGGTAAACAGGCCCGATTGCCGTTTGCTAAATCTAAAGTTAAATCTAATAATAATAACCGACCATTATTTATTATTCACTCTGATGTGTGCGGTCCGATAAAACCTTCTACTGTAGACGATAAGAACTATTTTGTTACGTTTATAGACGATTTTACACATTACACTGTTACATATTTGATGTACGCTAAGTCAGAAGTGCTGAAATGTTTTCAAGATTTTGTTGCTAAAAGTGAAAACTTATTTAACCATAAAGTAACTAATTTATATTGCGATAATGGGCGAGAATACCTTTCTAATGAATTTAAAGATTATTGTGTTTGTAAGGGAATAACTTATCATCTAACGGTACCCTATACGCCACAACAAAATGGTGTTGCGGAGCGTATGAATCGTACGTTAACCGAAATGGCTCGAACATTGGTTGCAAGTGCGAAATTATATAAAATATTCTGGGGTGAAGCTATATTAACATCTACATATTTAACAAATAGACTACCCACAAAAGCGCTCATGAATAATAAAACACCATACGAAATGTGGCACAATAAAAAACCGAAAATAAGTCATTTAAGAATATTCGGTTCGACTGCCTATGTTCATGATAAAACTAAAGTATCGAAATTTGACGAAAAATCATTTAAAGCTATATTAGTTGGTTACGACCAAAATGGTTACAAATTATTTAATACAGAAAATAATCAGTTCCCTATTGCGAGGGATGTTGTATTTGACGAGTTGAATTTCGAGTCTTCTAGGCCAGTAACTAATATACCTGTACAAATTCCCGCCGAAATTAATAAGTCCGATAACGACGAGAAATCGGCAAAGTTAATAGGCAACAAACACAAAAATAATCATACCCCTGATAATAGCTCAGAAGCTGGACCTTCATCTAGCAAACTGAGACGTAGTGAAAGAATTCTCAAATTACCCCCAATTGATTATAAAAAGATTAATGACCCTGATTTTTACTTATCGCTCACAACTGTTCAATCACTACCATGCACCTATGATGATATTTTTAATAGGGATGATTCTAGTAAATGGTTGAAAGCCATAGAAAGTGAAATAGAGTCTATTCATAGTAATAATACTTGGACTCTTGTAGAAAGACCTAAAAATGTTAACATAATAAGCTCAAAATGGGTATTTACAATTAAAAATAACGAGTTGGGTAAGCCTACACGGTATAAAGCTCGTTTAGTAGCTCGTGGTTTCACTCAACAATACTTACAAGATTATGACGAAACGTTCGCTCCAGTAGCTCGAATATCAACTTTCCGATTTATTTTAGCTCTTGCAAATCAGTTTGATATACATGCCCATCATATGGACGTAAAAACCGCCTTTTTGAGCGGCATTTTTAAGGAAGACATCTATATGGAAGTGCCAAAAGGTGTCTCAGCTAGTTCAAATCAAGTTTGCAAGTTAAATGAAACACTGTACGGTTTGAAGCAATCATCTAGATGTTGGTTTGAGCGTTTCGATCATACTCTTAAGGATTTAGGCTTCAAAAATTCTATAGTAGACCCTTGTTTATACATATTAGATAAGGATAGTATGGATAAAAATGTATACATTGTTTTATATGTCGATGATTTAATAATTTGTACAAAAGATATACACAGTTTAAAATTGTATAAAAATCGTTTATTGAAAGAATTTAGTATGACAGATTTACAAGAAATTAAGTTATTTTTAGGTATAAAGGTAGAACGATGTGAAGGTAAATTAACTTTAGATCAATCCTTGTACCTGAATGGTGTTTTAAGCAAGTTTTCCATGAGTGATTGCAATCCGTCAAAATCACCTTTTCCAGCCAAATTAGATTACAATGCTTTAAATTCAGATACATATTATGATGCTCCTTGTAGAAATGTTATAGGGTGCCTTATGTACGCAATGCTTTGTACACGACCAGATATTTGTGCTGCTATAGGTATTTTAAGTCGGTATCAAAGTAAAAATAATGAAGAGTTATGGAAGTGCTTAAAACATTTATTGAGATACATAAAAGGAACTGTTAACTTAAAGCTGACCTATGTGAAATGTGATTACAAACAACTGGTGGTAGGGTATGCAGATTCTGATTGGGGAGGCGACGTTATTGACCGAAAAAGTACAACAGGTCACATATTTAAAGTGTTCGATAATTGTGCGATTTCGTGGAATACACGGAAACAAAATACAGTCGCCGCTTCCTCAACAGAAGCTGAATATATGGCTTTATTTGAAGCTGTAAGAGAAGCTATTTAGATAAAATCATTATTACATAGTATTTCTATTCCAATAAAACAGCCAATAATTATATATGAAGATAATAACAGTTGTATTAGCATTGCTAATAATCCTACAAATCACAAACGGTCCAAGCATATCGATATAAAGTACCATTTTACCAGGGAACAAATTGCTAACAAAGTAATAAAGCTAGAATATATTTCCACAGGAGATCAACTAGCTGACATCTTCACAAAAAATGGTACACGCTGCGAAGTTTTTAGAATTAAGGCATAAGTTGAACTTAATTTAAACTTTTCAATATATTTTTTGATTGTTATTATTTAAAATTAAATGTTTTTTTTTTTAATGCTATTATGTTTTTGTTAAAATAAAAATCTAAGCTGTTAATCAAAGTTATTGTAATTGTATTGTTATTGTAATGCAGTAGGTACTAGTTACATGATTGTATAAAATACTTGAATATTTGAGGGGGACTGTTGGAATATACGCATTATATACGTATATACCTATACAAATATCCAAGTTCATACATAGCATACTTAAATCATTCATCAATCATTCAATCATTCAATGTTCACTTCAATCGCACTTTCTGTAACTGACATTTATTCGAAATATAAGAGTCGTTGAGGACACACGTCTTTTCTTTGTCTCACCTGCAGCCATATCCAATAGAATCCATTTTATAAGAAATATATTAATCATGTTGAAACAGTTCAACGCAAATTTTTACGCGGCTTACATTACAGGTGCCACCGTAGTTATCACACATATGAACATCTACTGCGTAAATATAATCTGTTAACACTAGAGGCCAGAAGACATCTCCTTGGCATGATGTTCTTACATGGTATTATTCACAATAAGTATGATTGCCTTGAATTAACGAATGAATTATGCTACATAGTTCCTCGCACATCAACTTGGAGACAAGTCCGTTCGCAGCGCTTATTAGCCACCAGCACTAGCCGAAACTGTAGAACTAATGCAGGTTCACGAACACCTATATGCCAACTTATAGATTTATTTAACAATAAGTTTGTTTCTCTTGATATTTTTAACCTTTCCACTACTAATTTAAAAAAATGTTTAGTTGATATTTTAAGAAACCAATAAGTATATATATGATATACTTATTTATGTTCACTTTTTATCTCTTATCGCATGTAGCAGTTACTTTTTATTAGTAATAGGTGGATTACGATGTTGGTAGTGTAATAAGTACATTTTTCTGTATAAACAATTGTTAGACATAAGATTATGCTACTGTTTGTAATCCCGAAATAAATAAATAAATATACTATAGGTACACTGTTTTCACTGATTATATGTAGAAGAAATTTTGTTATTTTACATTTAAAAGTCCGTTTTGTAAGAGAAGCACTTTCGATTTCTATAAGTAGACTGTTGTATATAGTTGGAACCAAATATTTATTGCATCTTTGCCCATAATAATTATTACAAGTGGGCACCTCAAACGTCTTACAATGTTTTGCACCTCGAGGTCTTAGCTGTACAGGCCTGATTTTGTACTCTTGATAGCCGTAATGATCCAATGCTACTAATAGCGCTTCTCATGCACTGGAAGGATTTTACACTCGACAAACAATTCCTCATAGTTGGTTATTTTACATCTTTGTTTTGTTTTAGTGTCTACTAATTTTTTCATAAATCTAATTTGTAAGGCGTTAATCTTGTCTAAGTATGTTTTAAACGTGCTTCCATAACATGTCAGTCCATAGGAAAGCAGCGAATCTATCAGCGCATAGTATACAACAAACAAAGTAGCCCTATTCAGTACGAGACTGAGGTGGTGGAATTTTACAAGGACAGATCGTAATTTATCACATAGTGTTATAATGTGCGTTTTCCAAGAGAAATTCGTGTTTATTACTAGGCCTAAGTACCTGTACTCCCCCACCACCCCTATAGCCGCACACTTACACTGTGAAACACTGCCGTCGTGCTCACTATGCAAACAGTCATAGCTGTGTCCTATAATTCGCGGCGAGCGTGCAATACTTTTATGATAAGGTAAGCGTATATGCATACATTTTGTTTTGCTTATGTTTTTATTTTTATTTTTATTTTATTTATTAGGGAAAATAAACAGTTACACATTAATAGTTACTTACAAACTAACACAACAAAATGAGTAAATGTGCAACCAACGACATTTTCCACAGAATACATATAATGAAAACATACTAGTTTAAATCATCATGCAAATGCTAACTTATAAGTAAAACCTACATACCTACAATAAAAACAAAAGTAACTACAAATTAAACAGATTCATAATTTAGCACTAATTAATTCAGTTATCTGCTTTTTAAATTGTTTAGCAGAAAGAGCAAACATATCAACGACATGGAATTCTGTATTAAAATGACTTGTCAGCCTTCGCAGTGGTGCGCGCAAGCCCGCGTTTGTGCGACAGGAAGTAACAGCAAACAGGGGGCGAACGCGCACCCCACGACCAATGGCTGTTCTGGGCACTATGTAACTGATTTTGTTTCGGACATCAATGCAATCGTACACACTACTGCATAAGTCAAACAAAAATACCATTTCCAGAAGAGAGCGTCTAGATTTTAAGTTCAATAAATTATATGTTTTTAGTAATTCCACATATGAACTATGAGTGCGAAAGCAGCGATAATGCATAGCTCTTAAGAACTTACTCTGCACACTTTCAATGCTATTTGAATATTTGTCATAAAAGGGGTTCCACACCGAAACTGCATATTCCAACTGAGATCTGATTAAGGTTTTATACAAGTACAAGTAGGTTGAGGGACGCTTAAAGTCTTTAGCGGATCTCATTACAAAGCCGTACATGCGATAAGCTTTTTTTGTAATTTTATCCACATGAGCGTCAAGGTGAAGTTTTTCATCGAGAAGAATCCCAAGATCACGGACGAGAGCAACCCTTGATAATAAGGTGTTGTTGAGTGAGTAGTCGTATTTAAAAGCGTTTTTATTTTTCGTGAAACTTATGCAACAACACTTGGGTAAACTTAGTTGTAGCTTATTCCTTCTACAATAATCAGTAAGCCGATCTAAGTCTGCCTGTAATAGAATACAGTCATGTAAATTCTTAATTGGCCTATATATTTTTAAATCATCAGCATAAAGTAGCAATTTTGAGTTACTGAAACAAGAGATGTCGTTTATAAATATAACAAACATTAAGGGTCCTAGAATGGATCCCTGAGGCACCCCTGACGTCACATGAATAATATCAGAGTGGAAACCCTTCACTACAACTCTTTGAGTTCTATTCTTAATATATGATGAAAACCAACGCAGTAAATCGCCTCGTATGCCGTTAAATGATATTTTTTTCAAAAGGAGATTATGGTCGACCTTGTCGAATGCTTTACGAAAGTCGGTATATATGCAATCCACTTGTATACGCGAATCCATATTATTAAATAAATAATCAACGAAAGCTACTAAATTTGTTGTAGTCGAACGTTTTCTAACAAAACCATGTTGTTGTGGAATAATTGAGCTGTGTAAAGCCGGATAAATTTTACCATGAACTAACTTTTCGAAAAGCTTCGGCAGGACTGACAGGATCGATATTGGCCGATAGTTTTCAACATCATGCTTTGATCCCGATTTATGGACTGGCGTTAAGTTTGCAGTCTTCCATGCTTCGGGAAAATTACCTAGAGTCAGGGACATATCAAATAAAATTTGTATAGGAGCACATATATTGTCTGCAGTATTCCGAAGAAAGACAACCGGAAGACCATCAGGTCCAGGTCCCTTTGCCGGATCTAAAGATTTAAGTGCCTTGAGTACCTCGTGAACACTGATATGAAGTTTACTTATTATGGAGCAATGATCAGAGAAATCTTCACTCGAATAGTCATTATCGGTTGTCGGTTCGTATACGGATTTGAAGAAGTCAGAAAATAAATTACATATACCTACAGGATCATTTGAAGACTGATTCTTATATTTCATTTCTGAAGGAATATCATTGCAGCATTTGCGATTGGCTATGTATGTCCAGAAATGTTTGATGTTCTTATGTATACCATCTTCAACCGAGTTTATGTACTTACTATAACAGTTCTTGCATTCGAGACTAAATCTTGATCTGTACAAGGAGAATTGTTCGTAATCTGATAGGTTATTAAACATCTTCCATTTAATCCAAGCCCTGTTTTTGCTTTTATATATATGAATAAGTGAGGGAGAAAACCAGATGGGGAATTTTGAAGACTTTACATTTACTAATGGAACATGCAATCTTATTAAACCAAAAATAATATGATAAAAAATCTGTAACGCTTCGTCTACGGTATGGCCTGATCGTAATCTCTCATTCCAATTAATCTTGCTTAATTCTTCGTTAATTTTTCCATAATCAGCTTTAAAGTAGTTGTGTTTTTTGCCTACATTTCTAAGTATAGATTTGCGGGTTAATTGAGATGGTATTAGTATACAGAAAGGTGGATGGTAGCTATCAATATTGAGTAAATAGTCAGTAGGCGAAAAAACAGTGCAATCATTATTATTACATCACATAATCACGCGGCGCCACTGTCACGTAAACAACAACATCTCCGTTAATAATTTAAAAAAAAATAGTTTAATTGATTATTAAGTGATTCTAAAGTGTTATTCAGTAAATTCGGACCACAATGCTCATGTGATAACGTTATCCAGATATTTAAACAACAGACAATAAAGTTATGAACAATTAAAATTCAAGTCCATCAATACATTGAAATTGTACTATTTATGGTGATAATAAGTGAATCTAAAGTGAACTATCGTTAGAAATAATAGTAAACATTAGTGTAAACAAACATTTATCAATATCAAGAACAATAAGTGTAAAAACAGTGAGTTATGAGAACATTTTTCAATATCTATTTTACACTTCAAACAAATTTTAAATTTCAAATCACCCTCCGCAACCGAAAATAAAAAACGGAATAAACTGTTAAAAACTAAAGAGCAATTTCGACTATCTAATAACATGGTCAGATGATCTAGTGGTAATCGTGTTCTACTGCAATGAATGTGTCTTGAGTTCGAATCCAACTCACTGGTTCGATTCTTTTTCAATTTTATTACCGAAAAATTTATCAAAATTTAAAATGAATATCTTTGAAAATATTACGTTCAGAAAAACTAAAACACGTTCTCGGTCAGAAATGTCCGATGATAGCTGTGATTCAAGGATAGATGGCAGCACTAGTAGTTTCCTTACGTCACATGACGAAAACAATCTTCAGATAATGGAACTTCAAAACCAAGTTGAAAGCTTAACTAAACAACTTAACAATGCACAAGATACAATAAAGAAATTAAATATTGAATACGAGGAACTCAAAAAACATATGCCGAGAGATACGCTTACTCCCAATAAATGCACACTTTCTCTTGCCTCTACTCCCTGCATAAGTTCCCGAAAAAAAACAAAGAAAAAGAAAAATAAGAGTCAATTGGATCCTGAACTAGTAGCTATAAATACGTCTTCTATGACAGATCTGGATAAAATCAGTACACAGAAGACAGCAAGTAAAACAACTCCAGCGCCTTTTATTACAAGCAGTATCTCTGACATACCATTGAAAGTTGGGAAGAAACTTCTTAATAAAATTCATGTATTTAGTCACAACAATAGAAACAAAATGCTGTCTGTAATTGAAAATACCTTTTCTAAGGATTACGCAATATGTCATTATTTAATGACAAATAGTGGAACTAAGGAACTAATACAGAACTTAGAAAACAAACTGCAAAGTTTCTCTATGGCAGATTTCTGCGTTATTCTCATCGGTGAAAAGGATTTTAACACTACTCAAGATTACTTTAATATTATAATTCAACTGAGAAAGACATTATTAAAGATAAAGCAAACTAACATAATCGTCTGTACACCGACGTATAGGTATGGATACAATAATAATTTGTATAACTGGCGTGTGGAGAATTTCAACAACTTACTCTATTTGGATATTTTAACTCATGAACACGCATACTTCCTAGACAGCAATAAATATCTTACATGTGACTATTTGTCGTTCAATAGAACTGGTACAGTCAACAACAACGGCATGGCAGCAATATTTAAAAATATTAAGGACCTAGTAAACGAAATACTATTTGAAACAAGTGATTCTGCTTTGACTCAAGTTAGTCTAGGTACACCAGAAGCTGAGCAGCTTTTTCTTGGATCAATGTTTCAACGAACATAGTGACGTATCTAAGGACAACCGTGAAAACATCGCTTCAAATTCGCCAAGGCATCCCTCTACGAAGAAAGGTATTACATTTAACATCTTTTATCAAAACGTTCGTGGTATTAAGTCTAAGCTCAATAAGTGGAGAACGAACATGCTACTCTTGGATCACGATTTTATAGCTGCGACTGAGACGTTTTTGGATTCATCTGTTGAGGACTCAGAAGTTGTGAGTGGTGGGTGGACTGTCGTACGTCGTGATAGAGGACGTCCCGGAGGAGGAGTATTACTGGCATGTAGACCTAAAATCACTCCGATTAGACTTAATCTACTTGAGACTCCCACTGGTGAAGACCTCTGGATAAAATTCAATTTTCAAAGTTGCAATGTATATGTTTGTGTAATTTACATACCTCCTAGTGCTACAGACTCAGTATATTTTGATTGGTTCTCTAAAGTTGAAAGCATCATTTACAATATTAAAGGTAGGGTACTTATTGTCGGAGACATTAATCTTAATAGTGCATCTAAAAACGTGAACAACTATTACAATTATTTTCTCTCTTTTTGCTGTTTGTCTGACATAAATTATGTGTTTAATGATTTCGGTGGTAAATTGGATGTTGTACTTGTCAGGGATATGGATTGTATTGCGCAGGTGGCCAGAGCTGAATCCGGTGGCATTGTTAATATAGATACTTATCACCCGCCGTTAGATATAGAATTTAAATTTAAAACAAAGATTTCTAAAGAAACTATTGCTCCCAGCAATTTTGATCCGATAATGGACTGGGACTTTAAAAAGGCAGATTTTAATTTACTTTACGAGTTAATATCCCAGGTCGAATGGAATGAGGTCACAAACGAAACTAATGTGCAAATAGCTACTAATGCATTTTACAGAATTATTTATGATATATTTGACAGTAGTGTACCTAAAAAAAAGAGAAATAGCTACAACAAAAATAGATACCCTGTATGGTTTTCTTTAGATATTATAAAAGATATAAAATATAAAATTAGTTTACACCGAAAGTGGAAACGCTATGGTGATATGTCTGTTTATGCTGCTTTCTCCAAATTACGCTCTGAACTACAACAACGTATTGCGTCGTCCTACAAATTATATTTAAGTAATGTTGAAAATAGTTTAAAGAAAAACCCACAAAAATTCTGGCAGCATGTAAATAATTTAAGGGCGAAGGGAGGCTTTGAGCCCAATGTGACTTATAAAAGCACGAATTTTTCTGGTACTGAGGCAGCAAATGCTTTTGCCGATTACTTCTCTAGTGTGTTTTTACCAGATAGTCCTAAGTTAGATCCTAATAATGTTCCGTGTATAATTTCACAACAGGAAGGTTATATAAATATTAGTAGTTTTTCACAATCTGAAGTAAATGAGGCAATAAACAAGTTAAAACCCCGTAGCTCGATTGGTCCAGATAAAGTACCCCCTTACATTTTAAAAGGCTGTAAAGAGTTTGTTTTACCTGCCATTCATCATATTGTCAACTTGGCATTGCAAACTGGAGATTATCCTGACCAATGGAAACTGTCCCGTGTAACACCAATACCTAAGTCAAACAACAGATCCTCGGTTGAAGAATATAGACCTATTGCTGTTCTTTCTTCCCTAGCAAAAATCTTCGAAAATATTGTCCACAAATCTATTTATCCTCAACTTAAAGCATATTTATGTGAAGAACAACACGGGTTCAGACCGGGCCGATCAGTAGAAACAAATCTACTTACAATTGTTGACTACATATCAACCAGTTTAGATAAGGGTGGACAGGTCGATGTATTGTATTTAGATTTTAGAAAAGCCTTTGATACCGTGGACAACGATGTCTTGTTGTCAAAGCTAAAGTCAATTGGTTTCACGCCAAAACTTCTGCAACTTTTTGCGAACTATCTCCGGAACCGTAAACAGTTTGTTGGTCATGGCTGTTACCTGTCAGAGCCTTATCACACACGTTCCGGAGTAAGTCAAGGATCAATTCTTGGCCCGCTTTTATTCCTTATTATGATCAATGATCTTGTTAGTGTTGTCAAACATTCTAAGTGCCTTCTATACGCTGATGATCTCAAGCTAATAATCGAAGTTGACGATACAACCTCTCAGGAACTTCTACAGAGTGATCTTGATAGTGTGCAACAATGGAGTATCAAGAACAAAATGTATTTCAATAAAAGCAAATCTTACGTTATGACCTTCAGTCGCAAACAGCAACCCCACTACTTTACATATTTATTAGGAGACAGTACTTTGACTCGTGTATCAAGCATTAGAGACCTTGGCGTTATATTTGACAGTGCGCTTACATTCCACAACCATATATCTACCCTTGCTGTTGAGTCTTATAGGCGATTGGGGTTCGTCTTACGCAATGCGCGCGACTTTGAAAACCCTAATATAATTAAATTGGTGTTCAATACACTCGTAAGGAGTAAATTAGAATCTGCTGCTTGTATATGGACTCCGTATGAGTCCTCCTATATTTTAATAATTGAGAAGGTACAAAAAGCATTTTTGCGTGCCATGTACAAAATAATCTATGGTTATTACCCCTTTTTATACCCTACCAAATTTTTATTAGGAATGTTAGATTACAACTCTCTTTCAGTACGTAGAGCCAGAACTCAAATTATAATGGCCGTAAAAATATTGCGTAGTATTGTAGATGCCCCGGAACTGCACAATATATTGTGCAAGCTCTATGTGCCAGAGAATTATCTACGCCATAGACCATCCCACCGGCACAGGCTGCTTGCTGCAGCTCACTGCCGCACTGTATCTCGAGCTCATTCTCCACTAAGTCGCATGCGTAGCGCAATCAATACCCTGCTTGATACCGAACCCCATTGTGATATCTTTGTAGATAAATGGTGCGCTATTCTAGCAGCATCCTTAAAGTTCTGTGAAACTTTTGACTAGTCGTATAAGAGTTGTTTAATGGCACTAATGTATATATTACCTACTATAAATATTTATAATATAAAAAACTTGTTACCAAATGCTGTTAACGTTGTTTCCTGTGTACTTCATATCTGTATATTTTGTATTTCTACATATTGTAATTTTGAATTACTGTAATTGGTGTTTGCCGTTGTAATTTAATAAATAAATAAATAAATAAATAAATTACTGATTACTAGGTCCAACATTTTTCCACATGAATTGCGAATGGAATTATATTGTAGGGCATTAAGACAACTCATCAGTATTCCTAATTGTGCACCGATATGAGTAGAATCTCGACAAGTGAGTCCTAAAGTTGGTGTTCTAATGTCGCTCAGGACCCAGTCAATGTCCGGTAAATTATAGTCACCTAGTGCGTAGAAACATTCAACATTGTCATTGCCGAGAAGATCTTGTAAGTAGTCGAGGTATTGGACATAAGCAAGTTCAGGTGTTCTCGGAGGTATATAAGACGCACCAATGATTTGATATTTTCCTATAACATTACTCGGGAACCTCAGAAATACGAACTCAAGATATGATTCTAAGGTCACAGAAGGAACAATTCTAATAGGACGCAAACTTTTTAATACTGCCACAAGAACGCCTCCCCCATCTTTTTTTTTTGTTGCCATACGATCACGATCACAACGGTAAACCTCGTAGCGGTTATCAATAAACTCGCTATCATTGATCTCGGGGATTAACCAGGTTTCCGTCAGTACGATGACGTCATAGTTGTTTGTTAAAATATTTATATACAATATATGCAGTTTAGTGCGAATACCCCTACAATTTTGATAATAAATTACTAAGTTATCCAGCATCAAAACATAAAATAATATTAATAATAACAGCATTACGCCTACTAATTATGTAAAAGCAATTCGTAGACACGTGAAGACAATAGTTTAGAATAAGGTGTAAAGACATTTTGTAAATAGACTTATACATGTGCCAATAGTACCCAAATATAAGTGATTCAATATAAACAAACTTAAATATGTAAATATAGAGACGCCTAAAAAGAACAAACCAGGTAGTTCTTAACTGTTTAACTTTCGATTTCAGGGATTGCATTGCTATTAACAGCGTAAGTGCTCGGCTTAATCTTGCTGATGTCCTGATGTGATCTAATAGCAAAGGACTTAGATCCTTCTGTTTCTCGAACGAGGATCGTTCCATTTTTGACCCAAAGAAAGCGATAGTTATGTTTCTTAACAGCTTCTCGGCACTCATGAAATAATTTCTTATTTTTTAATGTGAGATGCTCGTGCATGTAGATCGGTACTGAAGTGCCTGATATTCCACAGTCTTGAGCAGTGAGTCCTTTATGTAAGCGGTGAGCACTTAAGATGTTGTTCCGCAAGATGCGCGAGGTGACTTTAACTATGATGTTTTTGGGTTTATTATTATCCAGAGCATGCGGAACCCGATGTATCTCTACTATATCGCTTTGCTTAATGTTGCATTTTATAGATGATCCGATCTGTAACATGAGGGAAATCAGGTCTTCATTACGCCTTTCGGGGATGTTACAGAGTTCTATGTTACAATTTCTGGCGGATTGCTCAAGGTAATCGATTTTACTTGTCAGTTCCGTTATGATGTGCTGGGAATCAGACATAGCTCGGATCTGTTTTTCGTGTTCGCTTAATTTTGTGGAGAAGTCAGATTGTTCCGCAGCAGAAAACTGAATAGAATTTTTAATCTCGCTTATCTCTTGTGTGATGCCAACATATTTGCAATCAGATTCAGCCATTCTTTGCTTCAAAATCGATTGCTCTGTACGTAAAGAATGAATATCATTTTTAATGTCTGTTGTGACCTGCGTGAGCGTAGCGAGCTCGTTCTTTATGGACACTACATTATCGGATATTTTGTTAATACTACTTATCAACTCATGTCGCCATTCATCGAGCGTGCTTTTAAACTCCTCTGAGAGAGCGTTAATGGCCAGTGACCACTCGGGTGTATGTGTATGCTTTCGTCGACTCACGTTAACATTCTGATCGTCAGAGACATTTTGTGAGCTAGCACCATCGGGGTGGACCTTTTTTCCAGGTGAACGGAGCATTGCAATATAATTATTATTTGTATTCACGTTCTTGTATCCAATATTAATTTGGAATTGTAAATAGTAAATATTATAAACTCTCAAAACGTGTCTGCAGTTTGTGGGATCCGAACGCACGACAGCCCACACAAAAAGAGCACTCGTTGACCACTAGGCCAGCCGGGCGTTAAGATTGACTGCGGAATTATGGATCCTTTTGAGCTTTTGTGGCTAAGCTTGTTAGTTGGTGGTATTACTAATGAGCTTCTTTGTTCACTCGACGCGAAGTTATTTTGATATACCCCCGCAAAGCACTTGTCACTTCGATGTTGTCACAGTTTTTGAATTGAAATCGATGATTTATTAGATATTCAAAGGCAAGATCTATAAACTTTTTATTGCAAAATGCGACACTAAAGTCAGTCTATACAATGCACTATCACTTTAACTCAAATGGGCGTTTTTTACCACCTTTTATAATAATTATGTAGGAGAATCAAGTAAACACTGCGCTTAAGACAAAGTTCACACGATGAATGATGAATGATGTTGATAATTATTCCGTTATCATGTGCCCACTTTATAATATTTGTGAAGTCGGCTTGAATTTTATTTTCTATTATACTTAGATCGTTATCAGCGTACACCAGACATGTGTCATCTGCATACATATATATATGGCAGTTCTGCACCACATTGCACATACTGTTAACATGCATAATAAATCCGATCCGGTAGGCACGCCACAGGTGATATGTTTGGCTTCCCCAACTACTCCATCGACCACAGTTCTCAGCGTCCTACCTGTGAGGTACACGCGTGGAGCCATGTATTAAGTGGCCCCGCGACCCCGCACTCCTAATTCCGGCCGCTTTCTCTTAACTTCTTGTTTTAATCTCATCAGTTGTTCGCAGTAGAGTTCAGAATCTATGGTCATGCTTGGTGGTAACAGCTCATAATGAATAATGCCCTTCCAATCCCACCACACACACAGCATTACCTTGTTGCGAGTTAACCCGGGTTTCTCCATAGTCTGTGAAGCCTGACCGGCCTTTGACCACGACCTTTTTCGCACGTTCTTGTCGTACGTGATCCACTTTTCATCACCAGTTATCAGCTTCCTCAAAAATAGTTCGGTTTCATTACGTCGTAATAAAGAATCACAAATTACACACATTAGTACACGGTTCATTAGGTTTCTTTCAGTGATTTCGTGAGGTACCCAAATATCGAGCTTTTTTGTGTACCCAGCTTTTTTCAAATGTGCCAAAACAGTGTTGTGGTCAATCCCCAGTTCTTCAGCTACGTCGTAACTACTGATATGCCGATCTAGCTCCACTTTTAAAAAAATGGCATCCATTTTATCCGTAATAGGGCGACCAGAGCGACGTGCATCTTTGACATCAAAATTTCCGGATTGTAAACGCTTAAACCAAATTTGTGCTACTCTCACAAACACTGCACTAGGTCCATAAACATCGCAATTTTTTTTCGCGGCTTGCGTTGCATTTTTACCTTTTTTGTACTAAAATTTTAAAATGCATCGAATTTCTTCATTAGATTCACTAATCTTGACGGCATGAAAAACAAATGAAAAGCACACATTTTCCTAATTTGAATTTAGATTTATTTTCTTTAAAATTTAAACTTTCAATGATACCAAAACCAGCCAGATGCAAATAGTATAGCCAAAGATATTTTAATACAAGTTCATACATACTATAATGCGAAAAGACTTTTTCTCCAACCTAATATATTAATATTATATCTTTTACTTTTTAACTTACTAAAATAGTGCATGTTGTTTCTGACACATAATACAACTTCAAGTATATATATACATGGCAATGTAAGGATATTTAATTTTATAAAAAATGGTTTGCAGCTGCTTTATATTGGACATGGCCCGAATACATCTTGTTTATCGGTGGAATTACCCCAAAAAATAACACAATACCTTAAGGTGGATGCAACATAGCCATGATATGCTGTAAGGGTTGAGTTACTGACCGTTTGCCTAAGCTTATACAGTGCATATGAATAGGTATTAATTCTAGTGCAAAGTGAATCGATATGTTGTTTAAAGTATTATACTTATCGGTACTCGCACCACAAGGCGTTTGTGGTGCGAGTACCGAATTGCTTCTTGCATCAAGTACTGAATGAAAACTTCTAGCCTCAGAATGTGGTGTTCCGTCGCTTCGGCGGACAAGTACCACCAGAACGCACTAAGACGTAGTGCAAGGAAGATTACTAACATTCGCGTAAACCTCAGAACTCAATGAAGATTACTAACTTAATTTTAAGCAATATACAACTAACAGCTTTTGTATAAAATATTTATGTTAGTCCGTAAGGTATATTTCTATGGGCCTTAGTAGCCTGATAATAAATGATTTATTATTATTATTATTATCAATATTCAGTCCTAAAAATTTTGTAACGTCTATAATATTATATATTGCCATGTCGATCGTTTTCTTTTTACAAAAACCATTACAAGTTCGTTACAAAATAAATCATTATTTTCAAAGTAATTATAAATTCTATCATTAATAACTTTTTCAAAGACTTTAGATATGACTGGCACAAGCGCTATTGGACGATAGCAGCTCATGTCATTCCTATATTTTTTCTTGAATAAAGGTTTTAATTAGCGTTAGTTTAAGTTTTTCTGGAAATATACCGGTCGTAATACTTGGGTTAATTATGTGGTTTAGAATATGTGAAAGTTTAATGGCAACATGTTTTAAATTGTAGTTGATATGTCGTCATACCCAGTGCTGTTTGTATTCTTTAAGTCTCTAATAATCCTATAAATATCTTTTGGTACAGTTGGGCGAACAAAATATATTGAGTTTTTCTTATAAGAAATATGACATCTTGATCGGTTAGGTACGGAATTATTTGTCAGATCAACGAAAAAATTATTGAAATGGTTCGCTATCTGCTTAGGATAACTTATTATATTACCATCTATAAAAATTTGTTGTATGCTCGGTTGGTACATTTAGCTTAGTGGCATTTATTATTTTCCAGGTGGCTTGTGATTTATTACTAGCATTATTTATATAATTATCATTTCGAGACTTTTGGGTTAGAATAGAATAGAATAGATTTATTAATTTGTAAACATGAGTAGGTAACATACACAGGCATGCAAGGTCTTACAATAATGTATACAAGTAGCAATCATGTTTGGCCTTTCTGGCGTACAAATTTTGGTAATTTTACAATGCTAATTAAGGTATAAAACGTAGTCAATAAAAATAGAAATATGTCATAGTCGAAATTTGTCAGTGAGAAAATCGTTAATGTCATAATAACACTTGTCCGTTAATAAATCCCGCAATTTTATTTTAAATTGTTTAATATTTAAATCTTTATATGCCTGAGGTATTTTATTGAAAATAATCGGTGCCATACAGAAAATGCTTTTTCTCATAAGAGTAGTTTTTGCTGAGTGAAGGCAGTCTGTCCTTATCTCGTCTGTTTCAAACTACGGTATCGGACAATCGTGGAAACAGATCAGGATTTGATTTAACAAAAAATGGCGGCTTCAAGAATGTATAGACACGGTACCGTTAGTATTTTATTTTTTTTAAAGAAAGGCATACAGCTATATGTGGTTTTTAAGTTAAACATTGCCCGAATACATCGCTTTTGTGCCTTAAACGCTACGTCCTTATATGTTGAGTTTCCCCAAAACATGATTCCATAACGTAGTACCGATGCCACTAGCCCATGATAGGCTGTTATTAATGCATCTGAGTTGAGCTGTGGAGATAGTTTATATAGTGCATACGCGGAAGAGCTCAGCCTTTTTGAGAGTTTCTCAATGTGTGCATGCCAGTTTAATTTTGAGTCTATTATGATTCCTAGGAACTTTGTTGATGCAGCTTCACAAATAACTGTGTTATCGTTTATAACTTTAATGTCAGGTGTAACCTTGGTCCGTTGTTGAAAATGTATAATATTAGTCTTATTTAAATTAATGTTTAAATTATTACGATCTAGCCATGATATTATTGATGTTAAAGTTTGATTAATGTCATAATTATAAGTTTCTATACTGTTACATGTAATAGTAACAGTGCTGTCATCAGCAAAGAGAGTGATTGGGTGGCTAACTGTTCTAGGTAGGTCATTAATATACAAAATGAATAGCAAGGGCCCCAAGACAAGTTCTGCTGGACATCGCTTGGAAAAGTATTTATTCGGAAACAAGAAGGAGATAAATACATACATATAAAAAGCGAAGCTGATCTTAAACTTGAACTATCGCAGTGACTATGCCTTACTCATGTACTGCCTGTAAATTTACTACTTTTATTATTTTATCTGCAAATGCACTTTTTTTGTAAAACACATAAACATAGACCACTCAAACACACCCAACCAAACACACTCGACATAACACAAACAAACATTGACAACACGTTTTATACATACAATACTTTTTTTATGTTCAAAACATCAATTATCCAGCTTTAATGTTCACTTTCATTATAGTCTCTCGTACTCTAACATGCAATATAAATATATGTGCGCCTAATGGCTAATACGACCAATAATGTCTCAGCACAGATAGATGGCTTAACGGTGGCATCTTCTTATCATTGTGATGCGGACGCCTGTAATGAAATCCTGAAATCCTCTAAAACGTCGCTAAAAATTATAACCCAAAATATCAGAAGTATCTATAAAAATTTTGACGGTCTTCAGGCACAATTGGCAAGGCTATCCTGCGAAATGGACATCATAATTTTGACCGAGTGCTGGTTAAATGCTGAAAAGCGAATACCAACTATAGAAAATTACGTAACATACTCTACCAGGAAATGCCTTAATCAAAACGATGGTATTGCGATATTTGTGAAAAGTAATCTCCAATGCACAGTAGAAGAACCAGACCCGATAGGAGCTAATTTTCTTCTGATGAACGTTGACTCTGATACCTGTATACTAGCTTCCTATAGGTCGCCCTCCATGCACAACACTGATAGCTTCTTAAACTCACTGGAAAACATTTTAAGTAAATTAAAAGGGAAAAACTTAATTCTGATAGGAATTATATCAATATAGATATAAAACCCAATAATAGTGACAGAAATAGTTCGTCCTACTTAAAATATCTAACTGCAGAAATGGGGCTCCTACCAGGACATACTTTTCCTACGAGACTGCACAACTGCCTTGATCACGTAATGATGAGAACCACTAGCTCTGCAGTCATTGTTATAGATTCTACAGTCAGCATGCCTCCGTAATACTATGTCTAGAGGTTGCCATCAAAAACAAGAATTATAAAAAAATATACAGAACAAAAGTGGACTATGACAGTGCTGTTGAGCAATTGAGGACAATAGATTTTACCTTTCTTACTCAAATCCATGATGCAAACGAGGCAGCAACAAGGTTTGTCGATTGTCTTACATCCACGGTATCCCAACATTCCACCGTAACGAGGGTTTCTAACCGTAAAGTGGTCTTTAAGCCCTGGATCACACCTGGTCTTTTGCGGTGCATTCGACACAGGGATAACCTTCACCGGAAAGTTCTGCAAGACCCAACAAACGAAATAGTTAATGTATCGTACAAAAGATACCGTAATCACTGCAACCTATTGCTAAGGAAGTTAAAGCACGCCCACGAAAGCTGGTCTGCCTTAAAATCTTCAAAGAACAACAAAGAAACATGGAGTATTATCAAATCCATTACCAATCAAACTGGGAATCGAAACTTAGCTGACAAACTTCTACCTGCCACTGAAGTTGAGGAGGTGTCTAATGCCGTCGTTGATCAAATAAACCATTATTTTTCAAATATTGGTAAACAATTAGCTGACAATATTATTTTAAAATCCCAACATTCTTCTCGGGCTCCATACGTCAATGAGACACCCCCCGCGTGTAACTCTATGGTTCTCCTTCCTCCAGATGAGGCTGAAGTAGAAGTAGTTATTAACAACTTAAAAACTGGCAGCACCACAGGCTGTGACCTTATTCCGGTTAAAATACTCAAGTTGGGTAAAAATGTTCTAGTCCCACCCATTACTAAACTTATTGAAGTCTGCTTTGAACAAGGGGTTTTTCCACGAACCTTTAAGAAATCCTTAATCACACCTGTTCACAAGGGAGGGAGCCAGGACGATGTCAAAAATTATAGACCGATTTCAGTTCTGCCAGCACTATCAAAAATATTGGAAAAACTATTGAACCACAGACTCATGAAATACCTAGAGCACAACAAAATATTATCGAACTCACAATTTGGCTTTAGGCCCGGGAAAAGTCCAACAGATGCTGTTAACCAACTAGTTGATTACGTAACTATGAAACTTGATGCAAAGCAAAAATGTCTGGGTGTTTTCCTGGACCTGGCCAAGGCTTTTGACACCGTCTGTGTTCCGACTCTTGTGACCAAGTTAGAACATATCGGAATCCGTGGAAGGGCTCTTAGCATATTTACGGACTTTCTCAATGACCGGACACAAAAAGTTAAGATTGGAGAAGTCATTAGCAACGAAGCTAAAGTCAATTATGGCGTGCCCCAAGGCAGCTGCCTATCCCCTAGTCTCTTCTTGGTCTATGTCAATGACCTATGTCAGCAGTCGCTTAATAACGGTAAAATTTTTAGCTATGCTGATGACACCGTCCTAATATTTCACGGAGAGAGCTGAGAGGCGGCACGGGATGCTGCAGAGACAGGCTTACGCAGAATAATTCACTGGCTGGAAGCTAATTTACTAAGTCTTAATATCTCGAAAACGTCATTTCTACAATTTACTTTCGCCAAAACCAAACCACCAGAAATAAGGCTCAAAGCACATTCCTGTGATGCCGCTAAAAGTAGTAATCAATGCTCATGTCTCCCAATCACACAATTAAAAACAGTTAAGTACCTGGGGGTGATTCTGGATGAGGGACTTAGTTGGCGACACCACATTGATCAAACCGCTGCCCGGGTTAGAAAACTAATATGGGCTTTTAAAAAACTACGTGAAGTGGCCGACTTTAAGCTTCTTCGGACTGTCTATCTAGCTCTAGCACAGTCAACAGTGGGTTACTGTATTGCGGTATGGGGCGGAGCTTGTAAAACCTACATGATAAGCCTCGAGAGAGCCCAACGGTCTCTTTTAAAGTGATGACATTCAGGCCGTACCGTTTCCCCACAAAAAACCTATATGAAAGTTGCCAAGTACTAACAGTGAGACAATTATACCTTCTCAATCTTACATTAAAACAACACGAAATCACACCAATAAATCATGCAATGAAACATAAGAGAACTATCGGTAATGTATGTGGCAACATCAAACTTAAGACTGCATCGGCTAGACGGCAACGACTATATTTATCTACTTATATATACAACAAAATAAATCATATTCTTAACTTTAACCCTCTTACAATATATAAAACTAAGATTGTATTATATTCATGGCTTCAAACATTGGACTACCAGCAGACAGAAAACTTAATGAAAGAACAATATTGATGACGATTGAACAGTATAAAATGTAACTATCATAATTATGTATATTATATGTATGTTTAACCCAAGCATAAAACACACAAACACACACATGCACCCAAACACACATCTGCACACACACACACACACACTCACACACACATACACACACGCACACTCACTCACACATACGCACACTGACTCACACACACGCACAAGCGCTCGCACGCAGAACATACACCACACAACAGTTGGCTTGCATTAATTTTAGTATAAGTGATCTTCTTGCTTGATTTATTGCATAAATTGTTAACCCTAAAGAACGGATGAAGGACTGACTCCTGTAACACAGGTCTCACCTAGCTCAGGAGTCAGGGTTTCAAACTAAAATGTACCTTTTTTTTTATGTCAATAAAACATTTATTATTATTATTATTATTATTATTATGCAAACAGAGCAACAAAAATTCTGCGTAAACCAAAGTTATTCAACTGGCCAGATATTCGATAGAATGTGTCATGACAATATGGTACATAGGCATTTGAGTCGAGCACGTACGCATAAAGATAAAGATAAAGATATATTTATTTGCTTTAAACATGAGTAGTTTACAGGTAATGCATCCTATAAAAGAAGAATAAAATGTAGTATGTGTGAGTATCAACATGTTTTGCCTTAGACGGCGTACAAATATAATTACATTTTGAAGACAATTCAATTTAAATTAAAAAAAGGAAAAAAATACGAGTAACAAAATTAAAATTAT
The DNA here is from genome assembly GCA_905475315.1 of Autographa pulchrina. NCBI lineage: Eukaryota > Metazoa > Arthropoda > Insecta > Lepidoptera > Noctuidae > Autographa > Autographa pulchrina. Next base: position 13,694,768 of record FR997761.1, on the reverse strand, counting down.
GAACATAGTTAATTTAATATTAGAATGCAAAAAATTGATTATAGGTGTTCATTAAAAGAAATGTCAAGGTAGCAATGTCAAATGTAAAGATTAAAATACAGAAATTGTCAATAATAATTATAATTAATAATAAAATAATATGGGCAGCTATGCAATACTAAAATTTATCATTTAAGTAGTCATTAAGATTATAATAACATTTCTTTATTAACATTTCTTTAACTTTAGCCCTGAACAAGTTAAAATTCAAACATTTATATTCTGTTGGAAGCTTATTATAAATTTTAGGTGCCATACAGAATATACTATTAGCCAAGTGAGCAGTTTTTGCGCTGTGCATACGTAGTCGTTCATTATCACGCCTATTACGCTGAACAGTGTCTGATAGTCTTAGGAATAGTGTTGGGTTATTTTTCACAAAGAGGCATATTTCTAAGATATACAATGATGGTAGAGTTAAAATGGCATGATCACGGAAATATGCCTGACAACTATCTGTAACCTTCAGTCCGAACTTAGCACGAATACATCGTTTTTGCAGCTTAAATATTAAAGATTTGTTTGTTGAATTGCCCCAGAAAATTATCCCGAATCTTAATATGGAGGCCACCAATCCATGATATGCAGTGAGTAAAGTATCTACATTAACCGTTGGAGCCAGTTTATATAGAGCATAAGAAGATTTGCTTAGTCTATTACTAAGATTGTCGATGTGTTCTTTCCAATTCAATTTTTTATCTATAATCAGCCCAAGAAACCTAGTGTTGTTTACTTCCTTTATTGGTATATTATCATAATTCACGTTTATTCCTGACGATGTATTTATGCGCTGGCTAAAATGCATTATATTTGTTTTATTTAAATTAATTTTCAAGTTATTGTTATTCAACCACGTAATTATTGATGTTATGGTATTATTAATGTCATTTTCATATAAGTCAGGATTTTTACATGTCATTGTTAATGTGCTATCATCAGCAAAAAGAGTCATTGGTTGATTAATCGAATAAGGTAAGTCATTTATGTAAATAATGAATAAAAGAGGTCCGATTACACTTCCCTGTGGGACGCCGAATTTAATTTCGTGTTCACTAGATGAATATAGTACTTCTGTTTTAGTCCTACTGTCCAATTTCGAGATCACAGTCACTTGTTTTCTGTTTGATAGGTAAGAGTTCAATAGATTTAAAATGTTTCCTCTTATACCGTAGCACTCTAGTTTATTTTTTAAGATATTGTAATCTACGTAATCGAATGCCTGGGTCATGTCGCAATATATAGCACAAGTAGGAGTCCGTTTGTCTACATTGGTCATTATAGTTAACAGAAAGTCATATATAGCCATATTAATCGTCATGTTTCGTCTGAAGCCTTTTTGCTGGTGGCAAAGTAAGGATTTTGTTTCAAAATATTTATATACTTGGTTGTAAATATATTTTTCAAATATTTTTGAGATGATCGATATTAGTGCAATAGGCCTATAGTTCTCAATTTGATCCTTATTTTCTTTTTTATGCAATGGTTTAATTATTGATATTTTCAAACGATCTGGGTAGACACCATCAATTATGCATAAGTTTAAAATATGACTAAGGTGATGGGATATCAAAGAACCCACTGATTTAATTATCAATGTCGCTATCTCATCACGTCCCACACTTTTTGTATTTTTAAGAGATTGTATTATGTTTAAAATGTCCAAGGGTGTACATGGCTGCATAAACATTGAGTCTTTATTAGTTTTTATGAGAGATGTGACCTTTTCTCCGTAACATTGTAATGGTACAACTTTACCTATAAAATAATTATTAAACATGTTTGATAATATTATAGGGTCTGTAATATAGCTATTGCCAAGTTTTATTTTTTGTATGTCATCTTTAGGTACATTGAATTTTTTCTTATTAATTATTTGCCATGCTGTCTTTGTTTTGTTGTCGGATGTTGTTATTTTATAACAGTTTTGAGCTTGTTTAGTTAACGCTATAATTTTTTTGAACAGTTTAGTATACTTTTTATAATTAACGTAATTATTTTGTGTACGTTTGTAACGGTAGGTCCATAGAAGGTGCCGTTTCTTTTTGCTACATAGTTTAATACCATGAGATATCCACTGTGGTGTCTTATTAACGTTAATCGTAATTATACGTATCGTATCGTAAGTATATAATTATACAGGCTTATGTCTTGACAAAGAATGTGATTGAAATTCATGACCCGTGAGTTATACATATTACAGTTTATGCTATACTTATATGTAGGCAGGCATATGATGATATTTTTGTGCGTTATTTCACTAAGACATTTTCTTATATCTAGAACAAGATTAGTATATTTTTTACTGATTTTAAAGTCTTCTTCGCCCACAAAAATCACGCAGTAATCACTCATTGTAAAGTTTTTCAGTTTAATATTGATTCCCTTTAAAAGTTGACTTATATTCCCATCGGTTATCATGTAGTGACAGAAATTGTATATAGAGTTGTTTGTTTCTTCAGCGATAGACAGAACTTTGTTATGCTTATTGGCACTCAGTATGCATATTTTGTTTTGTCTGCATGCTGATGTTACTTGTAGTGCATTTTGTTTGGGTTCGACAATTGTTGCATCTAATGTCGACGTTGCTTTCTTTGTTTTTATGCTATCTTTTGAAATGTCATCTGTTGAGGGTATTATGTCATGTTTGTCTTCCAATGGAAACTCTTTTTGAATCTGTTCTGTTTTGTAGCTTAACATATTATGATTATTGTTTTTTGGAGTGTTTTGTTCAGTGTGTGTCTTTGTTAATTCTTCATTCAAGAGTTTCAACTTGTTATTTTCTATAGATAATAATTCTATCGTATTATTGGCAGATTCCAATCGTGTGATCAGGTTTTGTATACGCTCTTTGTACTCCCTTATGTGTTCGTCTTCGTCGTCGGATATTTCTGGCATACTACTACTACTTGTTGTGTCTTCTAATGTTTCTGGGACCATGTCATTGTCGTCATGTTTGGAACGTTTTTGGCTTTGAGGACGGCGATAGGTAATGTTTTCCATTATGAAATTAATGTAGACAAAGTTTTAAGTGTACAAAAAATTCCCGATATATTTGTGTGGGGCTCGAACTTTCGCCTTCGTGCACGGCGTGTAATCTGTTTTACTGCTCGACTATTTGAACAGTTACTGAACGTGTTGTATTTGTTGACTGCATACAAATATGACACTAATAATGCAGTATTGTGTCACTAGATGGCGGTTTTTTTCAATTATTGTTTCACTGCGCTAATTCTCTTCTGGTAACACTGTGTTAATTGCTATTGCAACTCAGCCTAGGGATTATTTGTATAACGTTAGATGGCACTATTTTAAGTTTTCTTATAGTTGCTTTGTTGTTATACAAAGCGAAATTCAAAATTTTTCTTCTTAACGGAAACAATTTGAGAGTTAATGTTAGTTCTTAGTTGTTACTTGTTATTATTGCGTGTTTTCATGCACTTATTTGACGAAATAGCAATATTGAGTACTTATATCGTTCTAGTCCACCTGAAATAGGTTAACCTGGTGATACGATTTAACTGTGCGGATAAAGTTACAAATTTACTTTTATTTTCATCTGTGGGTTTTTTTCTGTCCTCCCATAAAAGTTGTCTCTTGCGCTTACAGCATATTTTCATGCCTTTCGTTACCCATTGAGGCCGGTGTCTATTTGTCATTCTTATTTTAACTAAGGGAAAGCAAAGATTATAAAAAAGGGTGAAAAGTTCATAAAATTTATTAAATGCTAAGTTTGGGTCTGTGTTGTCATAAACATCATTAAATTTAAGGGAATTTAGACATTGTTTGAATTTTTTAATATTATTTTTAGAATAATCACGTTTTTCTATATACCATGACTTAAGATAGAAAGTAGGTTTGACTGGACATCTAAGCAACTGAGCGGTATGATCCGACAGCGCGAATTCAAAAACCTTCGCTGTACATCCCCTAATATTAAATATAATATTAGACGGGCCTGTTGGTCTAGTGGTTAGTGACCCTGACTGCTATACCGGAGGTCGTGAGTTCGATTCCCACCCAGGACACATGTTTGTGTGATGAGCACGATCATTTGTTCTGGTTGTCTGGGTGTAATTTATCTATAATATGTATGTATTTAGAAATATATAAGTATGTTTATCAGTTGTCTGGTTACCATAACACAAGCTCTGCTTAGCTTGGAATCAGATAACCGTGTGTGAGTTGTCCCGGAATATTATTATTATTATTTTAATGTTATCAGAGAGAGACCAGAGTCAAACATGCATTATGTTTGACTCGACAAACGCGTTGGTTCGTGTCCAAATAGATTAGCGTTAAGTCGAGCGTATAGATATGTGTTAAGGATAGCTATCTATAGATTTATAATACAGTCCACTATTTTCACTATGTTTCTATCTCAGTTGCGAATAAACATGCATACTAAATACACGTCGTTTTTGTCAAAAAATCCCGGTAAATAAAACTAAACCTTATACATTAAACATTTTGGTCCATATTCGAGCCGGATCGTGCTAATGACCATCGGGCCCGGCCGACCCGCGAGAACAAAAGAATATTACCTAAATGCGATAAGGAGTCGTCGGGACACATGTTTTTAAGACAAATGTGAAGTTATAAACGTTTAATAAACGAGTTATATTGATTGACTTTAAAAAACTGTTAAGTGCTTAGAACCGATCGGTGTGTTGTTTGCTGGGAGTGCTGTGCGAGTTTATTGGTTACTCACAATGGAGGAACTTTGGTCGTTACAAGATGAGTTGTTCGATAATTTGATTAAAGCGGAAAGAAATTATAAGAAAACGCCGAAAGAAAGAATTAAACGTCAGTACATAGAAACGAGATTGGAGTTATTAGAACAACTAAATATTTATTATTTATTTATTTCATAACTAATATTCATTTAAATTTAATCAAAAATTAAAAAAAAAAAAATCAGCAAGTACCAGGAGCGTGATAGTTTATATAGATAATAACATAAGTAATTATAGTAAATAACAGTTTAAACGTCACTTTTAAATTCATCGTTCGAGCGGTGACAGACAAGTGTGACTCATACTTAGTTGTTTGTTACCGCCTATAAAACACGCTGCGCCGACTAGTCGGGGTCATTCTTGTTTGAGACGTCGGACGGTGCGGAGCTCTCTCTGAGGCTTGATTTTGTTTATAAGTGTGGTTTACCTGAGCTAGAAGATAAGTATAATTCTCACATTGTTAAATAAATGTTATGTTTATAAAATGCTTCTTATGTGCCACCTTTACCGTAAATAAATTAATAATTATTACATAGTGTTGTTATTATTACTATATAAATGTTCCCCGATAAGACAACTATTTTAAATTCGGGTCTAATATTCCATTCAACAAATATAGAGGTATAGTAATAACTTGCTTGTTATTTGTTATTTCGATCATTGCTATCAAGCGCATAAAACATTAGCGAACGAAGACTCGGTGCGAAATAAGGATAGCAACACGCGAGACAGAAGACAGTGACGGAGCTACGTACTGTTATACGGACTTTGTTAAATGTCTTTTTAAAAAATAGAATTTATATTAAACTAGAAAATAAAACGAAAATTGGATTTTGTAAGACAACCGTCTGGATTGGGATATGGATGTAGACTGACGAGAGGTTGCGTGTAAGGAGATAGCTTGGAAGGAGAGGAAAGCAGAGTCAGGGCTAAGTCAGCAAATAGGCGAGGAATGGGAGCCTATAACACCTCCCCGGGGTAGACTAAACTTCGGGGTTGACTCTTCGAAGTTTGGGAAAAGAAAGAGAAAAGGATAGAAGAATCACAGGTGTACCCTGATACTAGGACTCGGAGTACTTACTGGAGTCTGACAAGATTTACTAATTTTGATGGGAATGACAGGTTGAGGTTCAGGTGTTAATTCGACAGGTAAGTTTACAGGAGCCGATTGGGAAGACCTTGAGAATTGGAAAGGAAGACGGTTGTGTGATTTAATATAAAAAACGCACTTAATAATAGTAAAAATACAAATGATACAAGTAACTAACACTAAGATTATAGAATAATGAGTCCCGTATTTAATTGTTTGAGATTAGTTGATAATTTCGTTACTCTTTTCTGATAATGAATTTAATTTAGTTTGGACTTCCTGAGTAAAAATATCCAAATCAATGTTCTGTAATTTGATATAAAGCTCATTATTCATTACATCCTTAAACTTATCTAAATAACAACAAGAGTCGTTTACAATGTTGAAGTCGGATCGGTACTCTTTTCTGATAATGAATTTAATTTAGTTTGGACTTCCTGAGTAAAAATATCCAAATCAATGTTCTGTAATTTGATATAAAGCTCATTATTCATTACATCCTTAAACTTATCTAAATAACAACAAGAGTCGTTTACAATGTTGAAGTCGGATCGGGTGACCGTAACATTCAACTCTATGTCATTGAGTTTAGGTACTAACTTAGTGCCCTTGCAATAGGTATGCGAAACAATCAAACGGAATGTTTACAATTCCTGTCCCGATGATGTTCATTTCTACAATCTTTTGATTAGGGCATTCTATATTTAACTTATTATTTTCTGATTGTACATAAATCCAATTATTATTACTAAGTGGTTTCCATACATTCAAATATCCATGAATGAACTTCGTTTTGCACTGCACAGGTAAGGTTTTTATCACGTTTGTAAGTAACTCACTTTCACAACTTGGGTTCGCGCTAGTCGAGTGTACCGTAATGACGTCACAAATGAATGCACGGGTATTAATCGCTCTGCATTCGTTCAGTGATTCTAGGTTACAGTATTCTGTTTTATCCTTGGTCATTGCAATGTACTTACTGCTAGGGGTGATAAAACTAAAAGAGTTCGGTTCAACACTATAATGTGGGGTAGGTAGTGCAATACTATGATATACACTATATGTATACCTTAGGGGACATTAAAGGTATCCGTAAGATGAAAACAATCTTGTTGTTTGAACTATAACATATCGATGGCCCCACAGAATAAACGTGTAAGTCAAAAACCACAACTTCTCAGGAAAAAAAATTATAATTAAAAAAATTAGGATAACGTTGTACTAATAAATCTAAGAATGCAAAAGACTTATTCTCCTCCAACTCTATAGTGAATTAAATTTTGTTATTTATGGAGTTGAGATGGCTTAAAAAGTATTTACTTGGTTGGATGGTAATATACTAAAAGTATCATTGGGGATGCGGTTTATAGAAAAAGAGCGGGAAAATAAAAGGAGCGGTTGAAGTACGACGCGTTCACACCCGACTAAAATAAAGGCAAGCCAGCCAAGAAAGCACATCCACTTACCCGTAAGCCGACCGACTCGTTCACAGTCTCATCACATGCATAGCAGCCAGCCCCAGGTGAAGAAAATGAAGCGTACGGGTGCACAAGGTCACAAACACAAATCACAAGCGTGGGAACAGCGTGTTACCCAAAGCAGTTCGTTAGTTGTTATAGTTTATAGAAATGTTCGAAAGGAGTATTAGTAATTCACAGATCTGATGATAGCGCATCAACCAAGACCAAGCGGGAGAGACACGAGGAGCACCAGCGCAGCGCTCTCGAGGAGTATCAGAGCAACACTAGAACGTTCTTTTCACTCGCGGGTCCCGTCGCCGCGTCGCGTCGGCGTCGGTGCGCTCGAGAGCAGGCGATACCAACGTCACGCAACGACCGTAGCGATCGAACCGACCTAACGGTTCGTGGATACGCCCACTAGATGGCGCCTTATTCAATCAGGTGTAAACGGCGTGAACATCCTCCCCGGCTTGGAAATCCGTAGGATTTTCAAAAGGAACAAAGGGAAATCATATGGGAAGGACGCAAGGTTAATGCGGAATAAAGTTATATTTATTGGAAATTACCAGTGCGATAAAATTAAATGCGATAAACCTAAGACTAGGTATGAATTGAAATAAAAAAGAGATATGATAAATATAGTATATAAATATATATATAGGTGTATATAAATGCGTAAATAACTGTGCTAGAATTTAAATTATTGTGACGGTAGCGGACATAACTTTACAACTGGACGTTTGAAAGTGCCAGTTGTAGTTCGCACTAACGCGACGCGAGCGACTCCATCCTTACCAGGGAATACTTGTCCAATAATGCCTGTAGGCCAGCGGAGAGGCGGAGAAGCATCCTGATGAATGAGAACAAGTGTACCTGGTTCAACAGGTACATCCGGAGTATTCCATTTTTGTCTCAATTGAAGTGTGTGTAAATAATCTACATGCCACTTCTTCCAATAACTTTGAACTAAACTATCTAATAATTTCTTTCGGTTATGGAGGCTCATAGTTTCATTAATTTCATACGTAGGTAATGACTGCAAAGGTAAGGTATTAAGAAAATGCGCGGGAGTTAAAATAGTGTGCGGCTGATCGGACAGCAAGCACAGTGGACGCGAATTTAACAGACATTCAATTTGGGTAAGTACCGTCAGTAATTCTTCATAGCACAGTAATTGTTGCCCAATGCAACGATATAAATGCGTTTTTACGCTTTTAATATTGCTTTCCCAAAGTCCTCCCCAATGGGGAGCGCGAGCTGGTATATTACGCCACGTTATTTTATTTTTATTAAATTCATTCTGAAAAGCAGAAGATGTAGATTTAGAGGACAAGAAAGTGTATAACTCATCCAACTGTCGTTTTGCACCGATGAAATTGGTGCCGTTATCGGAATAAATAACAGAAACAGGTCCTCGCCTAGCCAGGAAACGCTTGAAGGCGTCTAAAAATGTTTCGGAACTCAGGTCTGAAGCGATTTCAATATGTATGGCTTTGGTCGTTAAACACACGAAAAGACATATGTAAGCCTTTTGACTTTTGACTCCCCTCTTACGTGCGAGTGTAATATTTAAAGGTCCAGCGTAATCGACGCCGGTGTGAGTGAAAGCTTTAGCCTCTTGTACGCGCGCAGGGGGTAGGCTAGCCATCAGAGGAGTAGGATGAGATGGCGCAATTTTAAAACAAAAATTACACTGGCGAATGCGTTGTCGAATAACGTTTCGAGCAGATATAATCCAATAGCGCTGTCTTAGTAAAGACATGAGAAGATGCGAACCAGTGTGACAGTTGGAGCGATGACAGTCATCTATTATAAGATGACTATATGAAGGCGACGGGGAAGCAATATTGGATGGCGATTTTCATAAGGTAGGTTAGCGTTTGTCAATCGACCACCAACGCGGAGCAATCCGTTTTCATCAACAAACGGATCGAGTTTTCTCAATGAAGGCGAAGGTAAGTTACCTTTAGTTATATTTTTAATTTCAACAGCGAAAAAGGTGCGCTGTAATTCGCGAAGAATAACTATTTCAGCGGCTTCAATATCCGAAACCTGAATTATAGGCGAGCGAGGCAATTTCCTAGTAAAGCGTATAACGTAAACAACTACACGTAATAATTTTTTCCAGGTAGATACCCGGAGGGCGAGCTCAAGAAGAGGCGATGAATCCATATCAAGGATTGTAGTAAGAGTAACTGTATTTTTTGTTTCAGGTATAGTACCTTCAACGCGGGATGAATCAAATGGCACGATAGGCCATTCAAAAACGGGACAACGGATCCAAGTTGGACCGTGCCACCAAAGCGGGTGATTAATAATTTGTGAGGGTAATAAACCTCGCGATAAACAATCACTGGGATTTTCGGTCCCTTTAATGTGAAAGAAGCGGTCCGGCGCTAAATTTTCCTGTATCTTTGTTACGCGATTGGCAACGAATATTTGCCAACGGTGTGGCGAAGAGTGAATCCATGACAAAGCGATAGTGGAATCACTAAATGCGAATATTTCCTTTATCGGATATCGATTATGAAGAATAGTATGTACTTGTTTAACAAGTTTAGCAAGAAGCAGCGCGGCGCACAATTCAAGCCGTGCTAGCGATACAGTTTTGAGTGGAGCCACCTTAGACTTAGCGCCTACTAAATAAATATCTATATTACCGTTGGGGTGAGTCACATGCAGATAGAGAACGCAGCCGTAAGCTTTCATGCTAGCGTCTCCGAAACCGATCAGATTTACCACACAACCTGCAGCGACACCTAAGTGGCGAGGTATTTTTAAACCAGATAAAAGCGACAATTCATTTTTTGAATTTAATGAAACATTCAGCGATCTGTTTAGGAGGTTCTTCGTCCCAACCTACTTTTGCAAGCCAGAGATCCTGTATTAGCAACTTAGCGTAAAGGATAACAGGAGCAACGAACCCCAGTACGTCAAACAAGCGAGCGATTGTTGAAAGTATAACACGTTTAGTGATACCGACAGAGGGAATGGAAATAGTAAAAGAGAATACATCAGCGGTAGGTAGCCATTTTAGGCCTAAGACTTTAAGTGAGTCACTATCGTCAGTAAATTCGATAGCTGTACGATATGACTCGGGTAGGTGAGCGAGAAAATTAGCAGAGTTGCTAGACCATTTGACGAGATCAAATCCACCGCCTTTGAATAAAGCGAGTAATTCGTCTGACAACTGAATTCCATCATCGACGGAATGGACTGACGTTGTTAAATCGTCCATATAAAGCTCTTTAATGGCAACTTCTGCCGCGAGCGGAAAGCTATCGCGATAGTCCTCAGCTAACTGGCGGACAGTACGCATAGCCAAGAACGGACTGGAACGCAGGCCGAATGCTACTGAGTTAAATTGAAAAATACGTATAGATTCGGTATCATTAAAACGATACAATATTTTTTGATATTTACGATCGTTCTCTGCTAGTAAAATTCTAAGGTACATTTGACGTACATCTGCAGTTACAGCTATTTTAAAATATCTAAAATTTAAAAGAAGCGAAAATAAATCTGCCTGTAAATTAGGCCCAATATGTAATAAGTCGTTGAGCGATGTACCGCTATCAGTTTTAGCACTTGCGTCTAAAACGATGCGTGTTTTTGTTGTTGACTTATCAGGTCGAACAACAGCGTGATGCGGTATAAAATAACCTTCAGTTATAGCAGCTGAAGAATAAGGTATTTCGGATAGGTAACCATTATTAATATAATCTGTGATGACGTCATTATAAGCTTGACGTAGTGCGGGGAGATAAGATTGTTGATAAGAAGGTAATAAGATTGTTTTGAGAAGCACTATCTATTAAACATCTTATAACAAAACGCTTTCCATTATTAGGAACATATACTTGCGCAGTAGGTAACACAATTGAGCTCTGTAATTGACTACGAGATACAACCTTTTTATTACATGAACGTAAAGCGAACGAATTCGTGGAATTAGTACATTCCTTCAACTTATTATTATCAATACACGGGGCGGTCTCGGCCGGCGCAGCTGTGTGCGTATGCATACACACAGACTGTGAAGATGCCGGGAGCGCATGATTCGCGTCAGCCGGAGCGGCGGCGGCGGCGCTAGAAGAAGTGGGTACAGGGCGATTATAATTATTGTGAACACCTACGTTCTGTTGCGATTGATTTGGATCGTTATTAAAATGTAATAGCGAATGATGTTTCTTGTGACACTGTTTACAAGTGTTCCAAGAACCACAGTTGAAAGAAGTATGTTTACTACTAAAACAGTTTATACATAATCTATTATTTTTTATAAAATTAAAGCGATCTTTGACAGATAATTTCTTAAATTCCACACATTCATATAAATGTATATGTTGCGGTTTTTTACAAAACATACACGCGGATCTACTATCAACTTTATCTTCTGTAATAGCAAAACTATGAGACACTTTCGGTGCGAAAGAACGCGACCGAGTATGCATATTGGATGAATTGGAACCCTGATTATTATTATTATGCGAGGTATACTGACGAACAACATTTGTTCTTTCGAGAACTTTTATATGATGTCGTATAAAATTAACTAATTGATCACTAGTAGGTATATCTTTATCGCGTACAGATAATTCAAATTCTTAAATTAATTGAGAGTCTAATTTTTTCATAGCGAGATGAGTAAATATAAAATCTGATAAATCGTTAATTTCTAATTGCTTTAGTGCTGACCAAGATGAATGCACTCGTTCAATATAGTTATTTAGTTGAGTATGTGAATTATTAGAAAGTTTTGAATCGAGTATGTTATTTATGTACAAAGACCCAAGCAACCTTTTATCTTGGTACTTTGTAACTAAAGCGTTCCAAATAGTAGAATAGTTAGACTCGTTAGGTATAATTCCCGCGAAAACATTGAGAGCGTTTCCACTTAATTTACCTACTAAATATTGTACGCGTTGACCATCTGTTAACCTTTTGTTATCATGAACATTAGTCTTAAAACTTTGATAGAATAGTGGCCAGGTTTCTGGTTGCCCAGAAAAACCTACTAACTCAAGCGGCGGTAAACGACAAGTATAATTATTATTATCACGAGTATCCGTTTTCTCGGAACTCGCGCTACGAGATTCCAATAAAACTGTACGTGTATATTGAACCGTAGAAAATAATGATTCAAATGAGCTCCAGTCACTATAATTGAGTTTACAATCAGGGTCTTCTTCTAGTAACAAAGTGTTATATTGATCACAAAGATCGTTAAAATTCGTATATAATTTATCGATATTCGAAGAAGCGGCTAGAAATTCTTGTTTACTTCTAGTATCAATATTAGAAATAACTATTTTCTTTGCGGAATTATATAAATTATTAATACGCTCGAATACAGATTCTTTTTTAGCGATAATAATTTTCAACTTGGCTTCGGACGCCATTTTGAAATGCTACCTATAACCTACTGCGTAATTACAATGTAATGCGAAAATAAAGTATTATTGAACAAGTATTCAATAAACTGCTATGTATGTATTAATATAATATTAATAGGTACTGTAAAATAAGCGTAGGTAAGTAAATCGATTAAACGATATAGAATAATAAGTAACTAGGTAATGTATGTATACCTACGCGAACCACGCGGGCGGCGCGTGGGTCACTTAAATAAGTTCGTAATTTAACAAACAGCACAGTTATTTAAATGCAAATATTATATATATAATTAATACTTATAATAACACTGGTTAAATCCGGCTCGAAGGACCAAATATTATGGGGATGCGGTTTATAGAAAAAGAGCGGGAAAATAAAAGGAGCGGTTGAAGTACGACGCGTTCACACCCGACTAAAATAAAGGCAAGCCAGCCAAGAAAGCACATCCACTTACCCGTAAGCCGACCGACTCGTTCACAGTCTCATCACATGCATAGCAGCCAGCCCCAGGTGAAGAAAATGAAGCGTACGGGTGCACAAGGTCACAAACACAAATCACAAGCGTGGGAACAGCGTGTTACCCAAAGCAGTTCGTTAGTTGTTATAGTTTATAGAAATGTTCGAAAGGAGTATTAGTAATTCACAGATCTGATGATAGCGCATCAACCAAGACCAAGCGGGAGAGACACGAGGAGCACCAGCGCAGCGCTCTCGAGGAGTATCAGAGCAACACTAGAACGTTCTTTTCACTCGCGGGTCCCGTCGCCGCGTCGCGTCGGCGTCGGTGCGCTCGAGAGCAGGCGATACCAACGTCACGCAACGACCGTAGCGATCGAACCGACCTAACGGTTCGTGGATACGCCCACTAGATGGTGCCTTATTCAATCAGGTGTAAACGGCGTGAACAATCATCTACGTACCGTTTACAAAACCTTGGAGTAACAGGGGTTGTTTTTAAGGCTGCCTCCTCAAAGTATTCCATGAAGATGTCGGCGACTACTTTGGATACAGGCGAACTCATTGCTACTCCATCTACTTGTACATAGTATTTATTGTTCCATAATAGGTAGCCAGATGTGAGGCCAGTGTTCAATTAGTTCAGCATATTCAATAGGTAGGTCATTTTCTACTAGCTTCTTAGAGATAATTTTAGTACAATCCTTAACTGGTAGGCACGTGAACAAGGACTGTACATCACAACTAACAATTACTTCATTGTCATGTAGACGTAGGTGTATATTCTCATTGACAAAATGGTATGAATCCTTCAAAAACGCTGTCGTGTTGCCTCTAAGTGGTAATAGTATTTTCGCGACGTGTTGAGCCAATCTTTAAGTTTAAGCCGACTTGGCTGGCAATAGGTCGTAGCGGGGTTTTCGGTTTGTGTATCTTAGGTGACCCATACAGTTTTGGTGGTTTCGCGCATGTATGTGCAGTATTTGAACACTTAATACTATAAAAAGTCCGATTAAATACCGTAGCAATACTTTAATTTAACCAATGCAATTCTTTAATTTGAAATAAAAAAAAAAAAATTTGAAACTTTCATTTCACTTAATGACACATTAGGAATAAAATTTGTGTGCGTCATTACACGAATAAACGTGTAAGCTGCTATTATACAAACTCGAAGAAGTGCACAAGTCCTCTCAAACGTTTGCATGTTTATTCGTGTGAACTCGGGGACCTAAAAAGCGTTTAACAACAACTTACACTTTTATACTTGTGATAAAACTGCATGATTTTTCCCTAGAATAAAGATATCAAATGATATAATAAGCGTATTTTGGGTCAAAAGTTAATACAAAAAATTGAGAAGGTGCTGCATAGGTCAAAGAAACGAAAAATGCAAAAAAAAAAATTTTTGGGTAAGAGCACTTACACGTTTATTCTGTGGGGCCATCGATATTACATTAGAAATATTAACTAGCAAGTTAATATGACTTAATTCTAGGCTTAAAGGTAATCTTAAATCTACAGGTAAATGTCTATAGTTATCAGCTAAGTCTCGGTACAACTGCGCGGGTGGTAATATAGCCGGATGTATCACATTTAGGCGACAAAAGATGATAGCGTTTGTTATGTCTTCAAGTCTAAACGATAAGAGTAGTACAGCGGTTTCCAAACTGTTTAGTAATATATTAATATCTGATTTAATAATTAAATTATTTGATATCAATGATACGTTTTCAAATTTTGATTGTAATCTGTCGATACCAGAATTGAGCTTGGCTTCATTAATTACTATGTCACGTAGCGTTTCGTTTAATTTCGTAAAAGTAGACGTAGTAATCAAGATATTCTCTTTTATAAGGGAACTCAATTGTTTTTCGTTATTTTGACTATTCTGTATAGCGGTGTCATATTTGACTCCGTCATTTTCGTCTAGAGTTCCAAATATAGTTTTTGATAGGGTGCCTATGCCACTTATCCAGGCCCCACGTTTAAATCTACTACTAGTGAGATGAGCAATGGAGGAGTATTCGGAAACTATATCATTAAATTTGATAGTAAGTGGCCCTAATATGTTATGGCATTCCAATCCAATCATAGTTTTCATATCGAATCGACCACATAAAGAACTTATTTTGCCTAATACTGAATTAATATTATTTATGTGTGGCTCAATATAGGATATATCGACAGGGTTTACTACATCTAGGTGTCCTGTATTAATTTTGAGTTCACCGACTGGGTCAAAGTGTATACCGGGGCTTGAGTTGATCGGTTGTACATACTCTTGGTGACACCAAACCAGTGCACTGTAACGAGAGAGACTACTGTATACTATTATATATTATTACTACTAACTACTATATATTATTACTACCAACTACTATATATTATTCACTTATATCTACGGGTTTGACTTCGTCGTAATTTTCAATGGGACATAATCTCCTACTTTATATTCTTGAGGGCAACTACGTGAATCATAGTACCGCTTCGAATTTTCCTCGGATTTGTAAATAAAATCTAGGGCTCTGTCACGAGCGTGTTTCAACCGGTGCTGAAGGAGTTTTACATACTCAGGGTAAGTAGCGGTAGATTTATCATCGTATACGGAGTCCGGAATGTGAGGTTTATGTCCAAATAGTAACTCGAATGGAGTATAATGGGTTGTTGAGTGTACGGCAGTGTTGTAAGCCAACATTGACGTATACACGTATTTAGGCCAATTGTCTTGATTTTCATTAACGTAGGATTTTAAATATTCCTTGAGAGTGGAGTGTGATTTCTCCAGAGCGCCTTGGGTCTGCGGGTGGTATGGAGAGGACCACAATTGTTTAATTTTCAGAAAATCACACGTTTTTTTAAATAAATCCGCTGTAAAATTAGTTCCCTGATCAGTAAGTATTTGTTTAGGTATTCCAAACAGGGATATAAAATGGAGGAGACAATCGCTTGCTTCGGCGGCTGTGTTGCTGTGTAGAGGATAGGCTAGTGAGAATTTTGTCAAATCATCTTGTAACGTTAGTATATATTTAAGTTTTGCCGTTCCAGATTCGGGAAGAGGTCCCACGATATCGAGGGCTAGACGTTCAAAAGGAGAAGTGGAAGTAGATGCAATGACCGTGGGAGCTCTATTTATCTTCCGCAAAGCTTTATTAGTTTGACAGGCTTTGCAGTTTTTAACATAACTTTCAATATCGGTTCGCATATTTTCCCAGAAATATTTCTCTTTTACGCGGCTCAACATTCTTGTAGAACCTAAATGACCAGCTATGGGGATATCGTGGTTATCTTTTAATATTTTCGGAATTTCGCTAAGTGAAGGATATATGATCTTATCATGGTATATGTGAATCTTGATATTAGTGCCATCGAAGAGGTAGGCTAACATGTTGAAAATCTTAACAAAAGACTGTTTATCAAAGGGATTTCGGAGATCAGATACGCTTACTTTGTTAACAGTGGGATATGTCATCATAATTTCATCTCGGACGTATTTTAAGCTTTTAAATATGTCGGGATATGAGTGCTCATCGAAGTGATGCACCTTTGTGAAAAGAAAGAGGTAAGTTTTATTTCCTATCGTCAAAGGAGAACAGGTATGTAGAGTCCTTTCTAAGTTTAGAAAATTATCGCGTTCGGTTTTAGGGCAATTGTCTAACACATCC
This sequence comes from Autographa pulchrina, assembly GCA_905475315.1. Lineage (NCBI taxonomy): Eukaryota > Metazoa > Arthropoda > Insecta > Lepidoptera > Noctuidae > Autographa > Autographa pulchrina. The sequence goes on along the minus strand of FR997761.1, from coordinate 13,677,928 downwards.
TGCACATACGGTATGGATTCATCCATATCTATCGGAACAGGTAGTATTATTAATTGTTGAGTTCCTTTTAATAGGTTTTCATTGTGTTCAACTATTTGAGTACTATAAGATTCTGTGGATGATTTCAGGAAATTACGGTAGGTTTCGTCATGCGAAGGTAAGGTTTCAGAGTTCGGACAACTAGGAGAAGGTTGAGGATCAACAAGGATAGCAGGAGATGCAGAATTTCGGTCTACGGATACAGGTAAGGATTCTGGATGCGTTTCAGGTGATGCAGGGAAGGCGTTTGCCGGAGATACAGGTTTTATTAATAAATGTGGACAACTTCACATACATTGCTCTGAACCCAAAGTAAGTAGCTGTAAAGCACTTGTGTTATGGAATTCAGAAACAACGAAGGTACCACAAACACCCAGACCCGAGACAATGTAGAAAATGTGATTTTCTACATTGACCCGTCCGGGGATCGAACCCGGGACCTCAGAGCTAGCGACACCTTGAAAACCGGTGCGTACGCCACTCGACCACGGAGGTCGTCAGATGGAGAATCAGTGGGGATATAAGGATCCAGCGGGCTAAAATCAATGTCATTGTTACCTTCATTAGACACTCCTAGCAATTCGTCAAGAGTTTCTCTTGCAATCTCTGGCAAAGGGGATTCCAAGCGGAACTCAGGATTTGCGCTAGAGTTCGACTCTTCAGTAAGATGGGGATTTAAATTATTTCTATTTTCAGGAAAAACTGGATTTACCGGATATCGAGAGAGAGCATCAGCTGCAGAGTTTAACAGACCTTTACGATATACGATTTCGTATTCGTATTCTTCTAGCTTCAACCTCCACCGTTGGAGTTTGCTTCCAGGATCTTTATGGTTGAAAAGCCATTTCAACGGTCTATGGTCCGTTACGATTTGGAATTTATTGCCGTAGAGGTAAGGGCGAAAGGTCTTGCAACCGTGAAGTATAGCTAATAACTCCTTTTCAGTTGTGCTGTAATTAGATTCACTTTTATTAAGTGTGCGTGAAGAATAAGCGATCGGTTGGTCTTTACCGATTGGACCTTGGGAGAGTACAGCACCCACTGCATAATTAGAGGCGTCGCAGGTAAGGACGAATGGCTTTGAAAAATCAGGATATATTAGTAAAGGAGCCGTCGTAAGTTTGTGTTTTAGGGTATCGAAAGCGAGCTGTTGCTGATTTTCCCATTTAAAGGGAACTTCCTTCTTTAAAAGGTTAGTTAGGGCTTTAGCTATTTTAGAAAAGTCTGGTATGAAACGACGATAGTATGAAACAAGTCCAAGGAATGATTTTATGTCCTTGGGTGATTTTGGAGTTGGGAATTCAGTGACCGCTTTAATTTTGTCAGGGTTAGGCTTAACGCCTTGTTCGGTAATTACATGACCAAGATAACTAACTTCTCGTCTGAGGAACTCGCACTTGTCAGGTTGTAATTTCAGGTTAAAATCGCGGATCCTGTCAAAGATTGATCGCAGATTAAGTATATGTGTTGATAAGTCGTGGGCATAACAGACTATGTCATCGAGGTAATCAAAGCACCGGGTGCCTTGCAGACCTGTCAGAGCAGAATTCATTAACCGTTGGAAGGTTGAAGGGGCATTTTTGAGCCCGAACGGCATCCTGAGAAATTGGAAGTGGCCTTCTGGAACATTAAATGCTGTCTTAGTCTTGTCGGCGTCGTTTAGAAGGATTTGGTGGAACCCGGACGCTAAGTCAAGGGTTGAGAAGTATTTGCTATTTCCCAATTGATCCAGGATTTCTGAGATCTGAGGTAGGGGATAGGTGTCACCGATAGTTACATCATTTAACTTCCTGTAATCGATCACTACTCTCCATATCTGGATATTAGAAGCATCGAGTTTTTTTGGTACTACCCATATTGGTGACGACCAAGGAGAGTTGGAGGGCTCTATAATATTTTGTTGCAGCATTTTGTTTATTTGGTTCCGGACTTCGGCTTTGTGGACCTCGGGAAAACGGTAAGTTTTCGTGTGTATTGGCGCATCGGATGTCGTTTTTATTTCATGTTTTAAGGCATTTGTGAAGGATAAATCTTCTCCGGGAAGATAAAATATGTCAGAAAATTCAGAGCAGAGCGAAAAAAGGGCTTCTCTTTCTTCATTATTAAGATGGGACACACGTAGTGAGTCGAGGACTTCGTTTGTGCGTGACACACAATCGGTCTTTGTATGTGTATGATTAACTGGCTTAATAGCTTGCTCTTCGAATTGTGCTGGATTAATAGGTATCATTTTTAAGTTAAGATCTGACCTCAATCTTACGGACTCTTCTGAAGTGTTTGCGACTGTAACATTTATTCTGTTATTTGCTTTCACTCGTACTACACAATTGGCAACTAAAAGTGTTTTAGAAATTTTCTGGTCAAGAATTACACCTTCTTTAATTTCGGGGTTTTGGACTGAGCATTCTATAACGGTCTCAGTCCTCGGTGGAACTAAATATGTAGGATCATGGAAATGGAGTTTTAAGGATAAACCGCCGATTTGAAGTAAATTTGTGTAATTGATATTACAGTTGTGGGCATTAAGAAAGTCTGAGCCTATAATACCATTGTAAGGCAGGTTAATTCGCTCGATTACATGGAACTGATGTGATACACTGGATTTAGGTAATTTTATTTGGAGTTTGAAATGACCTTGACTTTTTATATAGTCTTCAGCCAGGTCTATGCCCTTTAGCTGAATTTTTTCGTTGGTTAACTTTGGTTGTTTCTTGATAGATGATTGTTTTAGCAGGTTTATAGAGGATCCTGAGTCTACAAGCAGTGACAAAGGAATTTCTGATACAGAAGATTCGACAAGAACGTGAGGTGATAGTCTCATCGTAGGGTTACTTGATATCTCGAACACATTAGATTTAGGCAAGACTTTGTTTTGCATGGATACAGTGGATTTCGGCAATGCACCATGTAACGGTAATTGCGAGGTTGTAGGAGTTTGTGTAGAATAAGCTCCATGTTGCGGAGCTATTCTGGATTTAGAAATAAGTGTTTGGGTGTCGTTTTTTACTGTATTTAGTCCCGTTCGACACCGGGACGAGACTCGAACTCGATTTTTGATTCATGATCGACGGTGTCGTAGCCTTCAACTGTGTCGTCTACATCTTCGGATGTGTTAGTATAATGGACACGTTGAGTGTCCTTTGATTGACTTTGGTCTACCTTAAAGCGATTGTTATTATATTCGCGTTTACGACATTGTTCCAGGGTGTGTCCTGGCTTCTTACAATATCTGCAAAATATTATAGTCGAGTTGTTGGGCTGATTTGACCTGGATTGATCGTTACGGCGCATAGGCTGAGAATTTGGTTTTACGTAGTTAGGGCTGTCCCGACGCGAATTAGAAGGATTTTGTTTAGCCAAGAATTGTTGTACTTTTTCTTCAGAAATAGCCATAATAATGGCTTCGTTAAGATTTTTAGGAGTCTTACTTCTAATCATATTAGATATACTGGGTGCCAATCCCATTTGGAAATGATGGAGGGCCAATTCTTCCATGGCCGCCGTGCGCCCGATCATTTCACGGCTCTTATGACCGTGTGTAATAGACACTTCGGTAAGGAGTTGGGATAGTAAGGTTCCTATTTTCAAGGCATAATTGCTTACAGATTCGCCAACTAATTGTTTGGAGTCCTGAAGGTCAGTAAGCAGATGAGTGTAGTGTTTGCGCTCACAAAACTGTGTTTTTAGAAATTCTTTAAGTTGTGTCCAATTGACAAATTCTTTTACAGCGCAGGCAGTTTGTGCTTTACCTTGTAGTTGACACAATGTGTATTTAAATAATATGTCTTTTTGGGATTCTGAGGCAAGTTCGTGAGCGTTATTGCAATTTACTAGAAATGAGTTTAACGTTTCTCGGCTTCCGTCAAATGGTTTAATAAATTTTAACAATGTATTAGTATCAAGCTCAAGTTTGGTCGCGACCGTGTTTTTCTTTTTCGTTAATGACCTCGTAGTCGGGCCAGGAGGTGGAGGACAAAGGTTATCATCTTCCATATCTGATACTGCTATTTCTGGTTTCTCAAATTTTGGACTTTGTGATCTACTCTCTGACATTTTACCACGTAACGAATAGTGTATAAACAATATAACAGGATATAATAAAAGCGAAATTTGATTTGCTTTATAAGGTTACAATAGAAATTTTAATATTATTACACACTAATATAAAAGTTTGAGAATCGCAATGACCAAGAATCACTTACTTGAATACGGACAAAGTGATAACGAAGGCTAGCATTTCTTAGAACTCGCGCGACGTAGATAACGTCGCGGTTGCTCGGGGCTCGTCGTCGGACCGATGCTCTTCGGGTGATTGGTGCTGGTCACAACACCGGGGTATGCTTGATGATGAGTGTAAGGCGTCAGGAACTGGTGAGAAGGTCGGCTAGCCAACCAACGGTTTGTAGAAGTTGGTTTTGGTGTGTTATTATAACTATTTTCCAAGCGGATTTAGGTGCGGCACTATACCGAGTAAATAAGTCTAGGATATTGACACTGAATCGTCTTTTGTTCACTTGTTATTTTGGACACTTGTATATTATATGTCGCGGCACTTAACTTTTGCACTCGCGTCGATTGGAAGGAGGCGATACCGGGATTTTTAGAATCCTTTTACGCTGCCACCAATAATGTTATACGGACTTTGTTAAATGTCTTTTTAAAAAATAGAATTTATATTAAACTAGAAAATAAAACGTAAATTGGATTTTGTAAGACAACCGTCTGAATTGGGATATGGATGTAGACTGACGAGAGGTTGCGTGTAAGGAGATAGCTTGGAAGGAGAGGAAAGCAGAGTCAGGGCTAAGTCAGCAAATAGGCGAGGAATGGGAGCCTATAACAGTACGCAGCCGCTGCGCCCGCTCACGTGAGTCACGCCACCCCGCCTACCGCCGCGCCGACGAACTCATTCAAGAATCACTCGGGACCACTGCGTTTGTCGCTTGTCATAATTCATAAGCGTTAGCGATAAGCGGCTCCAACTTAAGGGCTTGGTCCAAGTGTTCATAAGAAGTATACATCCTAATTCATTTAATTTTTCCTTGTAATTATGATGCCGTTAGCACGCAACCTCCCACCCCAGTAAAAGGAAAAGAAGACTCCGGCTCTCGTGTTACGTTACAATCTGGCTCTTCCCCGGATCTTTCTTCGTTGGGACAAGACACTAATATAACTACTCGACTCAAGCGTAAGCGCGCAGATTGTGATTGTTCGTGTCGACTGGACGAAATACGTGCAATGTTAACTGCTTCAACGGCGTAGTCGGAAAATAAGTTTGCCGAAATTATCTCACAAAATGAAGAGATAATGAAGTCTCTGATGACCTTGACTGCCGAATACGACGACATGAAAGTCCAATTAAATACCATGGCTGCTGAACGTGAGTCTGATCGTCGGTATATTCGCGAACTAGAGGAAAGAGTCGACCGTCTGGACCGACAACAGTGTTCAACTAAAATAGAAATAAGGAATGTCCCCATAAAAGAAAATGAGAATAAGGAAGACTTGTGTACAATTGTAACAGAGACTGCCATGGTACTTGGCCATACGTTACAGAGCTCCGAAATAACAGACATTTTTCGCACGAAAACTAAAAATTACTCTAATATAATTACAGTCGAGCTGACAAGTGCAATTACGAAGGATGCTTTTATAAAAAAAGCACGTATATTTAATAAGGACAATAAAGATAACAAGTTAAATTCTACGCACTTAAAAATTTAAGGACCAAAGAAGCCTATACATATAAGGTGCTATAAAAATATCTGCCACGGCTTTAATGGGAGGTAGTATTGTGTTTATAGATTACAATAGTGAAGAACTTTCGTACCCCGGAACAGTTAATTAAATTTGAGAACATAAAATAGTTAAATTAACATTGACTCTATTCTGCGTAACGTGGTTCACAAATTACGCGCAATGTGACGCTTCGTCAATGAAAACAACTGCTATCTCTTTCCATCTTTTCTGTGAATGAAAACTGTAATCAGCTGACTAGTTCGTCACTACATAATCTACTAGGTACGCAATAATACGCAGGCATACAAGTGTTTTACAAGTGCAACTACTTACCAGCTACAGCATTCTTTAAAAAAAAACTGACGCAGGTAAATAAGATGATAAACTTGTGTGACTGTCAAGTTAGTGTAAGAATAGCATTTTTTTTTCGTATTATTTATAAACAGTAGTTATTGAAATAAAACTACTTTTTACGGATGTTGTCGCGGTTTTATTAAAAGTCCGTAAAAAAGTAGTTTTATTTCAATGTCTAACATTCGCGTAAATCTAAGAAACCAAACAGTAGGTACTTAGATTAATATCGAATAACGATAAATTACAGTAACTTGGCGTGTTTAAAAGTTAATCATTTTATTTACAACGATTGCACCGTATTTACAGTTATTTACTCACTCCCTACCTAGTACCTACTTATCTACACTGCTGCACACAGATGAAGGCACGCTTGCATACATGTCTCTTCACTTTATTTAATGTGTCCGTTTCACTTTTCACTTGCCTAAATGCACGTTCGATGCGCCTTTTTAGTTCTACCACACTTCTTTCACCACACCAAGGTCTTTCACACGACCACACAAAAAAAAGTCTAGAGGGGTTAAATCCGGCGAGCGAGGAGGCCACGGCACTTGTGAAGTGGTAAGGATGGAGCCCTTCACGATTTAAAAGTCGCCACACGTAGTTGTCGCTCACGTCGAAGACTCGAGCAACATCCCTGGTGCTCGCAAGAGGATGAGACTGAAGCACTTCCTCTTCGAGTTCGGCCGAGTATGAAGGCCTGCCTTTTTTTTTTTTTTTTTTTTTTTTTCGGGGGGAAATCCTCATGGACTTCCTCCGCCTGGGGAGAGGCGGAGGGGCGTGCCGGACTCTTACCGGCTAAAACCCCCCGGTGTCTCCTCCTCGCACGTGCGCGTGGGGCCGCGGGAATCCGGATTCTTCCCACACTGGTGCCGGCCCGGTCTGTCCGGGCCTCAGCTCCTGCACGGGGTAGTGAGGTGTACAACTACCCCGTGCACCGCCTCAGGGGCGCGCGCCGACACCCGCGCGCGCCTCCGCCTCGGGTCCATCGAATAGGGGGCGGGGACTTCCCCAAGTCCCTCGCCCCTGGACCCATTCATGGGGGGCGGAGAAGGGCGTTGTCCGCCCTTCCCCTGCGCCCGGTGCGTCTTCTGCGGCCGGGGAAGGGAGTCGAGATCTCCCTCTCCCGTTCCGCAGTCTCCTTCTGCGACATCACGTCCTCGCGGAAGGACACCACCGCGTCCCACGACTCTGCGCTACCGACCATACTCCGCACTACGGCCGGCAGCGACAGGTCGCCTCCTACTTCATTTGCGAGGACACGGCGCTGCTCCTCCCAAGCTACACACTCAGCGAGCGTGTGTTGCGCCGTGTCCTCCCCGCACTGGACGCAGTGGTGGCACCGAGCGTCCGGCTCCCTGTCTATGCGACACAGATACTTGCCGAAGCATCCATGCCCCGACAGCACCTGCGTCACCCTGAACGACAGGGAGCCGTGCCTTCTCCCGAGCCAGTCGTCGAGTACTGGCCGGATCGCCTCGACGGTAGCGAGGCCGGCGGCAGGGCGCAAAAGCCTTTGCCGCCATTCCGCCACCAAGACCTGACGGAGCTCTCCCCGGCGCAGCTCGATCTGCCGCTGCACCGGCATCGAGCCCCGTGCCCGCTCTTCCTCGCGCCATCGGTACAATGACGCGAGTACTTTCGCCTCTAGGTCCCAGGGCGGAGATCCGGCCAGGACACAAGCCGCCTCGTGGGAAATCGTGCGGTACCCGCGGACGACTCTGACGGCCATCGCCCTCTGCGGCTTGCGCAGAATGGCGAGAGTGCTGGCCGTCAGGTCGAGCGCCCATACGGGAGCCCCATACAGGGCCATGGACCGCACGATTCCCACGTACAACCGCCTACAGGCGGCGCTCGGGCCCCCCATGTTGGGAAGCAACGTTGAAAGCGCGCCCGCCGCGCCCATGAGCTTGGGCGCTAGCCGCCGGAAGTGAGGCCCGAATTCCCAACGGCTGTCGAGCACCAATCCCAGGTACTTCATGGTGAACCCGACAGCTATCCGAGCCCCACCGACCACGATGTGTGATCCCGGCGCCGGCGCCCACCGGGGGCCATGAAACACCATGGCCTCCGACTTGTTTAGGGCCACCTCCAGGCCCAGGCGCCACCACCTGTGACACCGCAGCCGTGGCCATCAACGTCGCTTCCCTGTGCGAGCTCCCCCGGGCAGTGACAAGCGTGTCGTCCGCATAACACGTCAAGTCTGCGCCCGACGGGAGCTCGCCTCTCAGCACCCAGTCGTAGCCGATGTTCCACAGGAGCGGTCCTAAGACCGATCCCTGTGGGACACCGCACGACATGAAGTGCTGACCAGCACCGTCACGTCCCCTGTAGGTGACGCATCTGTCCTCCAGATAAGCCCCTACTGTACGGCGGAGGTAGGGAGGCACGCGATGGTATACCAGCGCCTCCCGAATGCAGCTCCAGGGTAGGGTGTTGAAAGCGTTGGAGATGTCTTGTGGTGTGGTGTGGCACGATAGATTAGAAGAGTTGAAATAATACGTCCGTATAGTTTGAAGGTTCGGTTTATTGTGTTTTAATGTTAATTACAATACAGTATCCAATGACAGTAGTGCTGAAGAAGCACTTTAAATAAGGCTGTTTACATACATGAATGGTTACATATATCATCTACACACTACATCATCCCCGTTATTTGAAAAAAAAAATAAAAAATGATAGCATGTTTTTTTTTTTTTTTTTTAACAACCCACTTAAAATTAATATACTTAACTATGGTTCCGTATACAATTTTGTCCTATTCTTATGCACTATTACATTTTTTCCATTAATATTAATTTTAACATTAGGCGCAAGGTCTTCTATTACAATATATGGGCCGGTGTACAAAGTATCCAATTTATTTCCTATCTCATTTTTCAACAATAGTGCATCACCTGATTTGTAAACAATAGGTTTACTTGACTTATCATAATTTAATTTTCTACGTTCTTTACTTATAATTAAATTATTTCTTGCATCTCTTTGAGCTTTTTGTAATCTATACTTAAATTCCAATACATAATTTTCAAAATTATACAGTGGTTCTACAACATTACATAGATTATTAGGCAACCTGCATACTTGTCCAAACACTAACTCGTACGGTGTATATTTAGTCTCTGAATGTACAGTAGTGTTATATGAAAAACACCAATATTGTAACCATGAACTCCAACTTGAAGGATGATTATCTGTTTGGATTCGTAAATAGGCTCCTAATACTTTATGTGAATTTTCTAATGATCCAATACTTTGATGATGATAAGCAGTCGCAATTGTTTGTTTTATATCTAAAATTTTGCATAATTCTGACATAATATTAGAAATAAATTCAGTACCTCTATCACTTGCAATTTCTTTTGGAATTCCATATCGTAAAATAAAATTCTCCACGAATGCTTTAGCAACTTCTTTTGTAGTTTTAGTTTTTAAAGGGTATGCTTCAACATATTTGCTGAGCTCACATTGTAATGTTAGTATGTAACTGTAGCCTAAATCATCTCTATCTAATGGACCTACAATATCTAAGAAAATTTTCTCAAAAGATGATGATGCTGTGGATGTAATTTTTAATGGTTCCCTATGAATTATTGTGTATTTTTGTTTTTGACACTTGCTGCATTTTTGTACATAACACCTTACATCTTTTTCCAATGATGGCCAATAATAATATTTTTTAATTTTACTTATCATTCTCCGAACTCCTATATGTCCACTACTAGGTAATAAATGAAAATCGTTCATTATTACTTTTTTATCGTCGTCATCATAAATTCTTTGGACGTCCTTTACAACACATATTCGAGGAAAATCACTCGTTTTATTTTTAGCAACATATTTGGCTATACTTTCAATGAGCTCTTTATTTTTACGCGTTTTCATAATTATTATTTCTTCTATATTTATTGATTTGCAAAATAATGCCATCTCTTTCAATAAATCGTCTCGCGAGTTTACTGATAAAGAAGATGAGCTTGCAAATAAATTATTTTTACTTTTATAATACACAAAAGTCCTATTCCTTGAAAACAATAAATCGTCGTTTTTTAATAATCTAAGTAATCTGCGCAGATTTCTTTCCGGTAAAATAATTAATTCTACGTCTGTATCACATTTCTTAAGTACTTCGGCAACTTTAGGCTGATCAGACCTATTGTCATTCGAAGTCTCAATACTAGTTGTCAAATCAGTTGATTGCAAATTTTTTTTTAATTGCGCTCTAGTAATCACATTTAATACTTTGTTACTCATTTCTTTTAACTCGTCTGATGTTAAAATAACTCTAGATAGCGCGTCAGCAACTACATTTTCTTTTCCTCTGACATATTCTACTTTAAAGTCGTACTCCTCTAATAAAAGACGAAATTTTGTTAAACGACTAGATGGATTTGACATGTTAAAAAGATAAAGCAAAGGCCTATGGTCAGTTCTTATCACAAATCTTTTTCCATATAAATATGGCCTAAAATATTTTATTGACCAAACTATGGCCAGAAGTTCCTTTTCAATCGTTGCATAATTTAACTCTGCTTTATTTAAACCTCTACTTGCATATGCGACAGGTTTTCCGTTAGAATTACTTAACACACTGCCAATAGCAAAACCGGAACTGTCTGTTTGTAAAATAAATTCATTTTCTCTAGAAAAATTTGGATAATCTAAGACAGGTGGACTAGATAGTAACTTTTTAAGAGTTTCAAAGGCATTCTGACATTCTGTAGACCATTCAAACTGAGCCTTCTTTCTACATAATTTGTTTAGTGGCACAACAACAGCTGCAAAGTTTCGAATAAATTTCCTGTAATAATTACTAAATGCAACAAAACGCTTGACGTCATCCGCACATGTTGGTGTCGGATAACTTTCAATTACTCGGATCTTTTCAGGGTCAGGCAAAATACCTGAGGATGATATTACATGACCTAAGTAAAGAATTTGTCGCTTTAGAAACTCACATTTAGAGGGATTTAATTTTAAATTAACTTTTCGTAATCTTTCGAAAACAGACATGAGATTTTTATTATGCTCCGCCAAATTTCGACCAAAAATAATTAAATCGTCCAAATAAATAATACATTTTTCATAATTTAGACCTGACATAGCAACTGTCATTAATCTACTAAATGCGGATGGGCTAATTTTTAATCCCATCGGTAATCTACACATTTGGAACTGGCCTTTGTCGGTAGTGAATGCCGTATACTTCCTAGATTCTTTAGATAAATTACACTGAAAATAACTACGACTTAAATCACAATGGCTAAAATAAAAAGCACCCGATAAGGACTCTAAAATGTCTGTAATATTCGGAAGAGGAAATTTGTCATCCTGTACTCTCTCATTTAATTGTCTGTAGTCTATCACTACTCTCCATTGACGTTGACCGCTCCTATCTAACTTCTTAGGTACTAGCAACAAGGGGCTGGACCACTCACTGCTAGTTTTTTCTATAATCCCATCTTGCAACATATCATTAATCTGCTTATTAAGTTCCTCTTTTTGCATAAATGGTATTCTGTACTGTTTTCTATACACAGGCGTAGCATTATCTTTCAAATGAATAGACTGTTCATAAACGTTAGTAATACTTAATTTATCGCCTGGTAATTGAAATATGTCTGAATATTTGGCACAGATTTGCTCGATAGACAACTGTTCCTCCTCATTTAAATATGAACCTACATTAAGTAATGAAAGCAATGTCTTAATTCTCTGTACGTTAACATTTGGCCTATCAAAATTACAAAATTCGTAGTTTTCCAATTTATCGACCTCAAGCTCATTCAAACATAGAGATACTTCTTTGTCAGTAGTATTCAAAAGTCTCACAGGAATCTTATTATTTGTAGGCCTAGCTACTGCACTTGCCAGAAAAATACCTGGAATAATCTCCTTAGGATAAATTACGCAATCATAATTAATACGTGTAGGTATAAATTTAATAACTTCACATCGCGGTGCGATAGTTAAATAATAGTTATAAAAATGTAAAGGTAATGTGACTCTACACTCGGCTACTTTCAAAGATAAAGTATTTGAGTCATAATCTATAATTCCACAGTACCGTTTAATAAAATCTTGACCTAATATACCTATCGACTTACATGGTAAATTCCTAAATACGTAGAACTTATGTTTAAAAATAATATTCTGGAACTGTAGAGTTAAATAAACAAATCCTACCGCCTTTAAACTTCCACCAATACCGTGGATATTTAAATCACATTTATGCAACTCTAGCTGAGCTAAATCTAAAATATCAAAACTAACACATGATAAAGAGGCCCCTGTATCTACTAAAAATTCTAACTGTATGTTATTTAAACTTAAATTAACCCAATTAACGCTATCACAAGTAAGAACTTGATTAGGAACGAAAAAATGCTCCCAAATTGTCATCCGAAGAAACATCATTACTACTATTTTCTAAAGTCGGTAAATCATGTCGTTCATTTGCAGTGAAATGATTTAAATTGCTATTATTAGAATAGTTTGCGTAATTGCCACGATTTCCGCGAACATACCTGGTACCGTAACTTGACGCTCCTCGTCGATGTACATTAGTACCGCGGCTGCCCCGCCACGTGTTCCTTGGCGCAGCAAAATTTTGATGCGCACCATGTGGCTGCCTACTACCTCGAAAATACCTTGAAGAATTTCGGCCACGAAACCCACGATGACCAAAATTATTAGTTCGATTAGACTGTCTATTATATGACATAACGGTCTGACGCTCCGCAGTTAAGCTAGTTTCATCTTCGGCCACCCTAATGGCATCCTTTAACGAGGTCAAATTTCTTGCTGAAATAATTGTTCCTAACTTTCGACTTGTTAACCCTTCAGAAAAACATCTAATGGCGTTCCTTTCATTAAGCGGACGTAACACCTCATACGCTTTATCATCACCATTTGCTTGAGAAACAGTTAATTCTACAAACAACTTCTCTATCTCTTGAGCAAACTCTGTAACTGACCTTTCACCTTGCCTAGCCTTTTGTAATCTAGACTGTAAAGCAGTATCTGACTTACGAGTCAGTAAATATTTACGCATATCTTCTAATAGCAACTCAATAGAACTATAAGAAGTAGCTAAACGCATTTTTGCTCCGCTTGTTAATCGACTCTTTAAAACAAAATTTATTAAAGTCGCCTTATCACCATCAGCAAGCATTGAGTCATACAATTCAATCGCAGAAATTAAATCACTAGTCACCTCTTCATCACCGGTCATTTTAGGCAATAGGCTTACAGCCGTCTTTAAATTGAACTTTTCACCTGGCACTGACATTGTGGTAGATTTATTTTGACTCTGACTATCACTCGAAATTGATTCAATCTCAAATTTCAAAATTTTATCATAGCATTTGTTTATACATGAACACAAAAATAATAATTCTTTAGACACATCTTTAGGTAAAGTACTCAAAATATTTTTAAACGACACATACAAGTTCTTAGCTTCTAAAATCTTATTCTCAAAATTACTACCTACTCTTCTTGAAGGACCTAACTTAGAAATAGAATCCACACAATGTTTTAATTGCTTATAAATATCTGATAATTTTAATTCTACACTCATAATCTAATTCAATAAGTAGGTATTAATTGCCTCAACCTAACAAAAATAAACAAAAAAAAAACTAGGTAAAATCACTAACTAAAACAATTATTTAATAAAAGAAATTAGATGCGCGTAGGTATCGATTACGACTTACTTGTTGGTCACTCTTACACTTTGGTTTCTGGATCCTCATGCTCTCTGATTTCCTTGCGACGTCGGTAGCTAACACGTGCGAGGACTCGTTCTAAAGCTTCACTCCTCAGCTGTTTCTGCATCCAGTTGGTGTGGCATCGCTTGTACATACAGAAGAATCCGATCAACACCGCCAGTAGCATACAGGCGCATATTATGGACAAAAGGATATTGTTCGTCTGAAGGTGTTCCGCCGTCGCTCGTGCGTGGTTGCTCCCAGCTGCAGATTGCGCAATAACCACTTGTTCTTTGCTTTGCGTTGTGCCCATGGTCCGCTCTTTAATTTCAGTACTCCAGCAAAAGTAAAATCACGTTGTCTCGAATTGTAAATATCTCGATGCGGCTCAAAATTTGTAATATTGAAGTCTTGATGGCAAAATTCAGAAGAAAGAAGAATGTCGAAGGCTATTGCAGTAAATAGTTAGAGTGTCGCGTAGAATGGCAGGGTCGCCATGTGGTGTGGTGTGGCACGATAGATTAGAAGAGTTGAAATAATACGTCCGTATAGTTTGAAGGTTCGGTTTATTGTGTTTTAATGTTAATTACAATACAGTATCCAATGACAGTAGTGCTGAAGAAGCACTTTAAATAAGGCTGTTTACATACATGAATGGTTACATATATCATCTACACACTACAGTCTAAAGACACCGCCAACACCACCCCACCCCGGGACACCGTCTCCTCCGCCAAGCCCCTCACGTGCATGATGGCGTCTATGGTGGAGCCGACGAAAACCGAACTGGTTCTCGTCCAGGTCCGGCCCCTCTCTGCACAAGTGGCTGACGAGGCGATCTGCGATAACTCGCTCAAATAGTTTGCCCGCCTCGTCGAGCAGCACTATGGGCCGATACGCGGACGGCGAGTCCGCGGGGCGCCCCTCCTTCCTGAGCAGGACCAGCCTCCCCTCCTTCCATACACTGGGAAACTGACCCCGCTCGAGACATGCCGTGAAGAGCCCCCTCAGCTGGGGCTCTAGCTCCTTCAGAGCCAAGACGAGAGCTCGGCCAGGAACTCCGTCGGGTCCGGGCGCTGTGCTCTTAGCCCGGAGCCGCGACACGGCCGCTCTCGTCTCTCACTGCGTCACCTCGGGGACATCGGTGCTCTCCTCTTCTGGAGAGTCTGTGGCTGAGGGCGAAGCCATCGCCGGGGGAACATGTCTTCCTCGCACAGGGAAGAGGGTCGATACCACCACCTCTAGCAGCCGGGGCTGCATGGTCTGCACCAGTGGGGGCGCCCAGAGACGCAACTTGCCCCTTACCCAGCGGTAGGGGCGCCCCCACGGATCCCGATCCAGGGACCCCAGCAGCTCCTCCCTGGCACGCGACTTTGAGTCGCCGATGGCCAGCCACAGAGTCTCCTTGGACGCGCGGTACACCTCATACAGCGCGTCCTCCTCGGCGGAATCCCGTCGACGTCGTCTCCGGTATCGGGTGTACCGGCGGCGGGCCGCAGCGCACGCTACGCGCAGTTGCGCGATCTCGGCGATCCACCAGTACACCTGGCGCCTTGCGGACTGTTGGCGGACACGGGGCATGGACGCGTCGCAGATCCGCGTCATCGCCCCGCGAAACCACAGCGCCTCCGCTTCGACGTCGACGGGGCCGTCCGTCGCCGACTCCCAGGTCCAGGACTGGACTAAGGCAGCTTCCTCGAGTAGTTCCCTGTCGATGCGCTTAAGCGCCCAACGCGGGCCGTCGTTCATCGGGGTTGTTGGATGGCGGCCGCCTGCGGTCTGGGCAGAGACGTCGAACCGAACATACCGATGGTCCGATAACGTCTCCACCTCCACAGCGACACGCCAGTCGCGGACCCGGCCGGCGACAGAGGGGCTAGCGAACGAAACGTCCACTATCGACCCGCCCCGCTGCCGCACGCACGTGAATTCCGAACCCCGATTCAGGACGACCAGGCCAGTCGTCACCGCCCACTCTTCCAACACCTCGCCCCGAGGGTCAGTGACCGGAGATCCCCACGCCGATGACTTGGCGTTGAAATCCCCGAGCACAAAAACGGGACGAGGGTGGTAGCGGCCTACGACGGCGCCCAACTCGACAAGGAACCCCTCGAAGTCGGCGAGACTCTTGTTGGGGGAGAAATACGCCCCCACAATGACGATGCCGCCCGAGACCGCAGCAACCCAGCCACGGCCCCTGGACGGGTCGATCAGAGCCTCGCCAATAATGGCCACCAAACCGTCAGCGCACCCCAGCCAGTTGTCCCGGGCGGGGATGAAGTACGGTTCGGCGACCACAGCCACGTCGATCGACCACTCTGCCATGCTCTGGAGTAAAAGATCCTGAGCTCTGGCACAGTGGTTGATGTTGCCCTGGAGGAAATGTAGTGGTGCCATTATTGACACTCCATTCCCTCCACTCCAGCCCTGGGCCGGGAGTCGGCCGCGGAGCTACCAGCCTGCGGGGGTGGCGAGGTTTCCCCCGCAGGCTTAGAGCTCCCCTTCTTTTTCTTTTTGGCCTTGGCCTTGCTGGCAGGCGCGCCACAGGCCCCTCCGCCCACTATGTGTCCCGCTCGCTTCCTCGCAGCCGAACACAAGCTGCAGTTGGGCGCCGCGGAACACTGGGCCGCCTTGTGGCCGGGCTGACCGCAGCGATAGCATAGATCGCTACGGTCGACCTCGGCGGTGCACTTTGCCCGGACGTGCCCCTTTTCCAGGCACCGGAAGCACCGCAAGGCCCGGGGCTGCAGGAGTTTCACACTCGCTGCAACCCAGCCCACCAGCAATTCGCCTTTTTCGGCGATCTTCTTCGCCGACGCCACAGGGCACCGAACCCAGACCGCGCCGAGTTCAGTGGCGTCGGCGCGTATGTCGCCGGCCCGCACCTTATCTGGCGGACACTCGCCACTTCGGGCAACGGCCGCCACCACCTCCTCTGAGGTCACCGAGTCGTCCAGACCAGCAATCCGCACCTCTGCGGTTTTCATTGGCCTGGAGACCCGGACGTCCTCAGGGTTGAGGACCTCCCTCATCTTGGCGGCCAGAGCGTCCGCCTTTTCGGCACTGCCGCTCGCAGCACCAGCCACCTCGAATAGCCGCGCACCCGTGGCAGCCTGCCTGAGGGTGACGGACTGTAGGCCAAGATCTGATAATTTGATCTTGGCCTTGGCCTCGGCAATGACCGACCGGTACGTCACACCGCGCTCCGCCGCTCCTGGCTGCAACGTGAGCGTCACAGCCTCGGAACGCGGGGCATGCACCGTCGGTCATTTCCTACCGCCTTTGGCAGTCCGCCTCGCAGGCTGCGCAACCGCCTTTGCGGTTTGGGCGGGAGCGCGTGCGGCAGCCGCAGCCTTCTTGGCGGCTTTGCGGGCCTTCTTACGGCCCACGACTTTCGCCCAGGTCTCACCCTTAGACCCGGCAGTCGTGGGCTGATCGCGTGGTGGGGCTCTCTCCGCGGGTTTTTTAACGCCCTCCGCGGGCTTCCCCTTCTGAGGTGCGAGTCTCGGCGGCTCCCCAGTCCTCCGTTTGTCAGCCGCTAGAGGCGGACGGAGGATTTCCGGTGGGAGACGCCGAGAGATCGCCTCCAGCCGAGCGTTTACCATGCTCCCGCACTGGAGCATGCAGATCCGGACGATGCGCTCGACCTCATCATCGGTACGAGCGCTCGCCGGTCGCTGTGCGGGAGCCGGGGCCACTGCAGGTGCGGCATCGGCGGACGAGCGTCGCTGCTGCTGCTCGCTCAGCGCAGCGACTTGCCGCCGGAGGTCCTCCAGGTCATTTCGGAGGCGGCTGTTTTCCTCCTGCAGCTTTGCGACCTCGTCGGAGGCCGTCCGGCTGAGGAGGATGCCAACCGCCTCCCTGATGTCAGCGGCAGCCTCCTTAAGGCCACGGGTGAAGGTGCCCTTCAGGCTGCCGGACTTGGTGGCCACCTTCAGGACCAAGTCCACCCCGTCCAGAGCCAGCTGGCTCAAGGCCACCGCCGATGGCTCACCCCCTTCCGCCGCCAGGGTAGCTCGTCGCTCGCGCGCGCGTCGGGCCATTTCCGACACTTCGTCGGCCGCGACGGCTTTGCGCTGCTCCCTTTTGGCGGCGTTGACCTCCGCCTTCGAGCTCCCCAGCGAGGAACAGCTTTCGCCGCCATCGCCAGGGCCCTCCGCAGTGACCCCCACGTCACTCTCTGCCTCACTAACCGCCGAGGCATTGGAGCGTATAAAACGTCCATGCTTATCCCTCCGCGGCTGTGAGGCGCTCGCCCCTCTCGAAGCCTGCAGACCCCTCCTGGAAGTTGGCAACTTGGGGGCCGGTAGGCCTTCCTCGTCTGAGGACCGGCACACCGGACGCTTCCTCACGGAAGACGCCCCGCGCGACCGGTTTCCAGGGGCCTGGTCGCCTACTTCTGCGCGTTCTTCGGTTACCAATTTAACACTCGCAGGCCCGGATACCTGCGAGCGCCGGGCGTCAACCGGGTCACATGACGCAACATCGCTTCCAGTAGCCATATCCGCTACAGGGGCCTGGTCGCCTACCCCTGCGCATCCGTCGGTAGTCAATTTAACACCCGCAGGCCCGGATACCTGCGAGCGCCGGGCGTCAACCGGGGCGCATGACAAAGTTATTTCTTCGTCGGACATTTCTCATATTACGATGGGTGGTACGCACATCGCTTCCCCAAGGCGATGCGGCTGCTCTTTTTGGGAGGGTATTTAGGCCTCCCGAGGCCCGCAGATGCCTCCGGTGCAGGATAAACCGCCCGCTGCTCGGTATCTACAAGCTACTATAAATCTATTTTTTTTTTTTTTTTTTTTTTTCCCCTAATCTAATCTTACGAACTAACTAAACCTACCCACCACCCGGCACCGTGGCTCCAACACCTCGCCACGGATGCCCCAGGACCGCAGGTTGAGGAGCAACCCACGGTCTTCCCCATCTCGGTCACCGCGACGATCGCCGCGGAGACAACTCGACCTCGGGCTGTAAAAACGGCCCGCGGTCTACCCCACCTCGCTCCCTAATCGTGCACTCTGCAGCTGCAGAGCGCAGATAGGGAGCCCTCGGGAGCGACTCCTCCGCTCCGGCAGAAATTAGCTACGGACAACAATCTCCTCCTTCCCACCCCTCGCGAGGAGACTGTTGCCCGCACCCAGGGTGCACCGGCCTAGCACCTGCTCGTCCCCAAGACACCAAACGGACAAGCAGCCACTGAGCACACGAGGAGGTTTTCTGCCAGGCACCCCATGAAGACCTGCCTGCGTCAACCGGAGGCGGGTCAAAGCGGCCGTGTTACACCGAGTTACACTCGCGGTAGCACAATACCATTTCAAGATATTCTTGATTGGAATACCGACGTCTGGGAGGCATTTTTAATAATAGCGCGCGCGATATTCCTGACGTTAATCGCTGGAACTACCTTCCGAACGCGCGGCCGGGGGGCGACTGGCCGCTGGCGTATTGGCCGCTTGGCTTATTATTTATTTATTTATTTATTATCAATAATTTATCTTTACTATTGTAATCTATAAACACAATACTACCTCCCATTAAAGCCGAGGCAGTTGCTTTAATAGCACCTTATATATTTGTCCGAGAAACTCATGCTTAAAGACCAGCGACTTTATTACCTGGCTCGGCGTTTTGCAGAGAGCCACGCCTAATTGTTCCTTTGGGAAAGTTCTGCTTCGAAAGAAGGAATGAGATCGGCAAATCATCATAAAAAAGAAGCTGACCTTGACAGTCTTCAACGAAAGGAATGACAATTAATACAACTAGCTACGCCTTGTAAAATCCGAGGATACTTTCGCATGTTTTGTTTGCTTCTATCATTAGGTAATACTCTTATGGCTTATATCTTTAGTTTTCTTAACTGTAACTCATTGTTAAATACTAACCACTTCAACGCTCAAATACTAACACACACTCACACACACACAATCAATTCACACACAATTCAAGAACATACTCAACACAGGTATTTTTTATTATGCTGTCTAAGTGCAATCTTACATAATTTTACTGGAAATTTTTTAATGACATTTGAATTTTTTATTAAAACTTAAAATGATGAATATTGATGAAATTTCTCAAGAACTTGATAATATTTCAGTTGCAGACTCTAAACTATGCACACCTGACGAGTGTATTAATGTAGCAAAACTTTGCGAGTATAACCTACGTATTATCCATATTAATATTAGGAGCCTTAGATGAATGATTGGTCTCGCGCGCTCGACTAGATACCGCCGTCGTACTCGTTAAATGCGGCGAAAATAGTACGCCCGGATAGGCGTACCCGTGCCAGTCACGTTGACAGCTTTGTTTGACTTAGACGTCCCGAACATTTTATTATATTTTGGTCGCAATTCGAAGTAAAATGGCGGTTTGCGTATTAAAACTGTTTAAAAACAACACTACAAATAATAATAAAGGCACTGGGATCACATAGCATCAGTAAGTATCGTATAATTTCAAAATTACACTCTCTCAAATTCTGAACTGAATCAAACTCTGAACGTCATTCAGTGTTGCCGTGTATGCAAGAATCAATTTCCCCATGGTTAAGATATTAATAATGTGAATTTATTGTAATTGTATTTTTATATAGAGAAATGCACCAAGGAAGAAATAGAACTTTTCTACGCAACAATGCAGTCCGCTTTGGATTGTATTCAAACAAAAAATGTAATAATACTCGGAGATTTCAACGCAAGGATTGGAAAAGCTCAAGAAAATGAAGGAAAGAATATAGGGAAATATGCACACGGGAAGCGAAGTTCCCATGGCCAGAGATTAGTAGAATTTGCAATAGAAAACGATTACTACTTCATGAACAGTATGTTCCCATGCAAACCACACAAAAAGTGGACATGGCAATCCCCAAATAGTAAATTGTTTATTGAAATAGACTATATACTAACAAACCAACCTACACTTATTAAGAAATTTGATATAATTAAAAACCTAAACTATAATACAGATCACAGGATGATAAGATGTGAGCTATATTCAGCTTCAAAACCTAAAAGAAGAAAAATAAAATCTGCTGACTACACTATAGACATACCATCTATCTCAGAAAACGCAAGTAATTACTGGGAAAACAAATTCATACAAGCTATAAGCACAAGTTCAACAGTTCAAAATCAATATGACAAGTTACAAATAGTAGTTCAAGAGTTTCTGCAACAGTTACCTTGGAAGAAAAAGCATAAAAACAATTGCATAGACGAAGAAACAAAAAATCTATTAGAACAGAGAAAATATCTATACACGGAAAGGAAAACAAAAGAAATAAAATGCGAAATAACAGCAATAAGCAAACAAATAAATAGAAATATTACACAACAAAAAAGAAAAATACGGCAGAAAACCTTCGAAAAATTGATAGGTAAATTAGGAGCTCTGCGTAAAGCTTACAGGAAGCTGAACGACAAATCAGAGTGGACACAGAAACTTAAAAACAAGCAGGGAATTATAAAATCGAGACGTCCTGAAATCATAAAAATCTGGCTGAAAAAATCACAGACACATGTACATCCTTACCACAACATTCCTATGATCTCCCAATGTATCACAATAGTTTTGTCATGTTAGATACGGATGAATTAGAAATGGATATATTGATCGGAGGGTTGAGAGGCGATTGTGCGGTGGGTTCTGATGGCATATCGGGCACATTTATTAAGAAGTTTAAAAATTTTCTCATTCCACATCTCACTCATATATGTAACTTGGTATTTGCCACCGGAATCTTTCCAGATGCGTTTAAGTTGGCAGTAGTGCACCCTGTGCATAAGGGAGGGGATAGTGATCGACCAAATAACTATAGGCCTATATCCATTTTGCCTACACTCTCAAAATTAGTTGAGAGGCTCATGAATAACAGATTGGTTAAATACCTGGAGCAAAATCACCTTCTTTCTTCCTCTCAATATGGTTTCCGATCCGGAATCTCCACAAGCAATGCTGTATTGGACCTTACAACTAACATCTTTTCCAATCTCGATA
Organism: Autographa pulchrina; assembly: GCA_905475315.1. Taxonomy (NCBI): domain Eukaryota; kingdom Metazoa; phylum Arthropoda; class Insecta; order Lepidoptera; family Noctuidae; genus Autographa; species Autographa pulchrina. The sequence goes on along the minus strand of FR997761.1, from coordinate 13,656,080 downwards.
AAAAGCAGAAGGTAATTGGTATTTTTTTAGACCTGGCAAAAGCCTTCGATACGATCTCGGTCCCCAAACTTATTGCTAAACTCGAAAGGATTGGGATTAGAGGCATTCAACTTGCTCTTTTCGAAAGCTACCTCACGGGTAGGCGACAATGTGTCAGGATCGGCGACTGGATTAGCAGCGAGCTTCCTATAGCATATGGTGTTCCCCAAGGCAGCATCATCGGTCCGACCCTTTTTCTCATTTATATTGATGAACTCTGTCGTCTAACTCTTCCGAATGTGTCCATATTCACCTATGCCGATGATACTGCCATATTATTCCACGGAGACTCCTGGGAGCGGGTGTTCCAGATTGCACAATTAGAACTCAACCGTGTCACCAACTGGTTGACTCAAAACCTCCTTACTTTAAACGTTGATAAAACCACTTATCTAACATTCTCCTTTAATGCCGCTGGGAAACCTTCCTCTCACTATTCCTTGGCAGCCCACTCTTGTAGCTCTCCGCACCTCTCGGCCTGTAATTGCCCCAGCCTTTCCCGTAACAATTTGGTTATATATCTAGGAGTACAAATTGACGATTGCCTGTCCTTCACTACTCACATACATGCACTCACCTCACGAACGCGCAGGCTGATTTACATTTTTAAATCCCTTCGACACGTTGCGGACTCTAAGGTGCTAAGGCTAGTGTATCTCTCCCTCTGCCAATCGCTTATCCAATACTGCATTGTCGCCTGGGGCGGATCAGCAAAAAGTCATTTGCTGAAATTAGAACGAGCCCAGAGAGCACTCTTGAAGGTCGGTTGGCGGCTACCGTACCGCTTCCCCACCATCGATCTCTATAAAACCTGCAAGGTGCTCTCTGTTCGTAAACTTTTTATCCTGAACCTAGTTTTAACAACCCATTCTGTTACTCCATACACACCATCTAAGTTCACCTCGCAACGACGTAAACATGCTGTCTGTCCCACCACCCGTACAAGTTGTCGATCGGTCCAACGTAGTTTCCCGTTCCTTAGTGGACACATCTACAATAAGGCAAACAAGATTCTAAATATTTACACTATGTCCAGATCAAAATGCAAAAGATCTGTTTCGAGTTGGTTACTTGAGCTGGATTATGCAGAGACTGAGAACATCCTTTATGTTTCGAAATAATTTCATTATCGCGTTTGACCTTCTGGAACCTTGTCAAAGACACACTTCGCATGTGACCACCTTTTATTATTGTAATTAGTCATCTCTCTCTCAGTACGCAGAGCTTTCACAATTTTGTACACGCACATAAGTGCAATTTTTATATTTTAATTAAAAGGGTGTGAGCCTGGAGTTCTGTCATACAGGTCCCGTGCCCAGTATAGACTCCAGCTCTCACAAAGGTTTGAATATGCATGTAAATTTAATTTTATGTACCAAATTGTACCTTTTTGAGAGAAATAAACGTATTATTATTATTATTATTATTATTATTATAAGTGAAGCCACGCAATTCTACAGTCAACTTTACGCTACCCCAGATAATTATTGCAATCCTTCATGCACAAAGTGTAACTACTATAACGCTGAGGAAACAAACACAGAGCTACCAATCATCCTGAGATCAGAAATAGAACATGCGATACAATCTCAAAAAAACGACAAAACACCAGGAAACGACAACATCACCAACGAGGTCCTTAAGGCGTTATGCACTTCACTTCTAAAACCCCTCCAAGAACTATTCAATAACATCCTTAGAACAGAAACAACTCCAGAACAATGGTCGAAATCTACAATCGTACTGCTGCACAAAAAAGGAGACAGATCCGATCTAGGAAATTATAGACCAATTAGTCTGATGACAAACCTTTATAAAATCTTCTCAAAAATCATACTTAAAAGGATAACAAACAGCCTCGATGAAAATCAACCGCGCGAGCAAGCAGGCTTTCGCAAAAGTTACTCGACTATAGATCACATACAAGTCATAACGCAACTAATAGAGAAAGTAAAGGAATATAAGAAGACGGTATATATGTGCTTTATAGATTATACAAAGGCGTTCGGTTCTATACATTTTGAAGCTATATGGTCATCACTAAGACAACAGAATGTGAATCAAAAATACATAAATATAATACACAGTATATATTCAAAGTGTCATGCGAAAATACGTTTAGAATGCGAAGGTGCGGAATTCCACATACAAAGGGGTGTAAGGCAGGGGGACCCCCTCTCCCCGAAACTCTTTTCAGCCGTACTTGAATCTATATTCAGACGTCTAGATTGGTAAAAGAAGGGAATAAAGATAGATGGGGAACTCCTGAATCATCTTCGATTCGCTGATGACATTGTCGTCTTTGCAGAAAGTGCTGTAGAACTGGAGAGTATGATTACTGAGCTAGCTAGCGAAAGTCAAAAAGTGGGGCTGTCCATGAACATCAATAAAACAAAAATTTTATCCAATGGAGCACACCGAGATATCAAAATAGGACACGATAAGATAAAATACGTGAAGGAATACGTATACTTAGGGCAGCTAGTATCATTACAAAGCCATACAAGAAAAGAAATAGAAAGAAGAATCACTCTAGCCTGGCGGAAGTATTGGAGTTTAAAAGAAATTATGAAAAACAACTCTATAAACATAAACATTAAGAAGAAACTCTACGAAATCGTTTTATTACCATGCCTTACCTACGGTTGTCAAACGTGGTCACTACGAAATAAAGACGAAGAAAAAATAGCTATATGTCAACGTAAAATGGAAAGGAGCATGCTTGGCTTTAAACTTGCAGATAAGGTCAGTAACGAAAACATTAGAAAGAAAACAAGGATAATAGATGTAAGGAAAAGGACGAGAACACTGAAATGGCAATGGGCAGGACACATTTGTAGAACGAAGAATGACAGATGGACAAAACGTGTTACAGAATGGGTACCAAGAGACTTGAAAAGGAAAAAAGGGAGGCCAATCAAAAGATGGAGAGACATCTTTAACCAGAGATGTGGTTCGCATTGGATGGGATTGGCGCGCGTAAGAGATACATGGAAAGGTTTAGGAGAGGCCTACGCCGCGGAGGCGACTACTACAAAAAATGTTTAATTTAAGAATGCATGCAAACATTTATGTATTTAGTAGAAAATAAAGGCTATTTTTATTTTATTTTTTATTTTATTTTATTTTATTTCATTTATCTAACCTTCTTATTTAACATATAAATAACCCATTTCTATATTATTTTAAGTTAATATATGTTATCTATTGTAATATAATAATATGTTAATATATTGTATACATAGGTGAGCAAAAGGTGTAAAATTAAATTAAAATTTTTAATATTATTTTTTTTGCATTTTTTGAGCTTCATTTATAATAAAAACAAGTAACATTTTTAATTTATATCAAGTAACAACTTCCATAGCATAAAATATTTTCCCATTAACTGGGGTAACCGTTAAGCAGCCGGTAACACTATTCTAGCATACTGAGCACAATTGTTGCCGCAGCGACGGACATTTTGTTTGTTGACAGTGCGGTATCTAGTCGAGCGCGCGAGACCAATCATTCATCTAAGATTAGGAGCATTAAAAAGAACTTCGAACAATTTATGATAATGCTAACATTAACTAAACTTGAATTTGATTTCTTAATATTCACCGAGTGCTCGCTACAAGTGGCTGGATATCTTCCAATTTTAAATGGTTCTGAATCATATTTTACAAAAAGTAACCCTATAAAAAATGATGGTATTGTAATATATATTAAAAATTCAATTAACTGTACCACGTATGAGCCAAAGATTCTCGACGCTAATTCTCTGATATGTTGTTTTAAGAAAACTGTCGTCATTGCAGTTTATAGATCCCCGTCCTACTTAGCCCCAATAATTTCTATGCCAGTTTACACGAGATAGTCACGACCCTCGAATCTTATAATAGTGTTATACTTATAGGAGATATAAATATATTTATTTATTTATTTATTTATGGTTTACCAACAGATGTTACAGCAATGCATACATAAAAATACATAATAATAGATCTTAGTTCTACTGCACACCCAATTACAGGTAAACACAACATGCTATTATTCTGTGTTACAAAGGACAGGAATTGTACAATTTTACTAAATCTAAGTGCCAGTATGAAGACAGGCTTAAACTATAACTTAACTTATGATATGTTAGTATTACGGATGAATGTTACTAATGTTTCAGTATGGATGTCGTTGAGATAACTGTATTCATTTACTAATTTACACATCCGTGGAATAGGGGAACTAGTACCAAACTTAGTTCGACGGAAAGGTGGAGCTAGAGGAGTGATCGGCTCACGTGGTAGTCTACGTGGGACTCGAAAAGAGACTTTACCTAGAAGTTTAGGGCAGTCAATTTTATTCCTGAGTAGCTTGTAGATAAACCTCAGATCCAGTATATCTCTCCGTTTCTCAAGGGACTTCATTTTGAAAAGGGCCAGCTTATAGCTATATGATTTTCTTTTGATTTTTTCTCTACTGAGAATCCGAGGTAATTTAAAAATCTTTTTTGCACTCGCTCTATCCTAAGGGAATAAACAGCATAGTGCGGCCGCCATGCAGTACTACAGTATTCCAGAATACTGCGAACCAAAGTGGAGTACAGCACTATTTTCGTTTCAGATTTCTGGAATAGTTTGCTGTTACGGATCACAAATCCCAATGCACGTAACCCTCTTTTTATAATACTAATATAGATATTAAAACTGGTAACTCTGATCGCCTGGCACATGACTACCTAAATCTGACTTCTACCCTTGGTCTGCTTCCTGCTCATACAATCCCTACTAGAATATCTAACTGCCTTGATCATGTCATGTTACGGACCAAGAATCCTGCCACAGTTATTGTAAAGCGCAAAAGCGCTTTGTCTGCGGCCCGGCGGGCTCAGTGTGTATTGCGCTTTATAGACACTCATGTTACGGACCATTTACCAGTCGTACTGCTCAAGAGCTTACGTAAAACTGCCGCAACTCCAACAACAAGAAAATCTTTACGTTACGATTATGACGCTATTAAAAAAGCGCTAGATAATTTTGATTTCAATCACATATTCAGTATTTTAGACCCTAATCTAGCAACGGACACTTTTATCTCGGACATACATTCGGTTTTAAATAAATTTTCTAAGACTATTATAATTCCTAATCGAAAAACTATCATTAAGCCTTGGATGACAGCAGGTTTACTTCGTTGCTTACGCAATCGTGATAAAATGCATCGCAAAGTTAAAAAAACCCAGATAATTTAACATTAAAAATAACATATTCTCGATATCGTAATTTTTATAATTCGCTTATAAAAAAACTAAAAAGGGCCTATGAAAAAGCAAAGTTTATTAAAGCTAAAAACAATCCAAAGGCTACATGGAAAGTAATAAAGACCATTACACACAGCCACCAACAACGACATTCTCCTAACGCTTTGTTAAAATTATCCGAGAATCCTACCACATCTGTTAATAATGTTAATGACTTTTTCATCAACGTAGGTAGAAATCTAGCCTTAAAAATTCCTCACAGTCAGCCTGTCTCCATCGACCCGTACCAAAATCTCTCTCCATCCCCGGTTAATTCTCTCGTAATTCCACCAGTTGACGAAACGCAAGTGAAAAGTTTAATTTTAATATCGAAATGACTGCGCAATTGGATGGTCCAATATATCAGATAAAGTATTAAAACTTTCTTGTGACACCCTGTCGCCGTTCATAGCTCATATTTGTAACTGTGCCATTAATTCTGAATCTTTCCTAGGGCTTTCAAACGTGCAATTGTTCATCCTATTTATAAATCTGGGGCTAAAGATAATGTGTCTAATTACCGCCCCATTTCAGTACTTAGCTCCTTATGTACTTAGCTCCTTATCCAAGATTTTCGAGAGAATTCTAAACACGAATCTTACTAATTTTCTATCGAAAAATAATTTAATTGCAAAAAATCAATACGGCTTTCGCTCATGTGTCTCCACTGAGGATGCTGTCATCGATTCCGTCAATACCTTGGTCAATAAAATAGACAATCGCTTAAAATGCTACGGCGTCTTTCTAGATCTGACCAAGGCTTTTGACACCGTCTCTATCCCTAAACTAGTGTCTAAGATGGAGCACATGGGAATCCGTGGGGTAATACAAATTTACATTAACGACCTATGCCAATTATCTCTCGATAACTGTGACATATTCTGCTATGCCGATGACACAGCTCTTCTAACATACGATAAAGACTGGACCACTGCTAAGTAGAGTGCCGAGACTTCCTTAGAACGCGTAATGAAATGGCTTACACTCAACCTTTTAACGTTAAATGTTACCAAGACCAAAGTAATTCAATTCCTACCACCTAAGACATCCAAATCTTCATCGGTTCCAAATAACTTAATTGCTCACACATCATGTCAAAGTGCTCCTGGTTGCAACTGCAGAGAACTGGATACGGTCAGTTCTATAAAATATTTAGGTGTTAATATCGATGAGAAACTAGATTGGCGTGTGCACACGGAGGCTGTATGTTGCAGGCTCCGAAAACTGGTCTATTTATTTAGTGACTTGAGGTACTCTGCGGACCAGAAAACAGCATCCATGGTCTATTGTTCTCTGGGTGAGTCAATAATAAATTATTGTATACCAGTGTGGGGAGGGACCTTTAAAACTGTTATGTTACAAGTGGAACGAGCACAGCGAGCAGTCCTTAAAGTAATGAGCTTCCGAAAAAGAGACTATCCCACTGTCCAGCTGTACTCGGACACTCAAGTTCTTACAGTAAGGCAACTTTATATCCTCCGCACTGTCTTACGTCGACGTTACTTCTACATCCTCAAATCGGCGCACTGGTTTTTCCATTTACAGACCTATTAGATGTCGCTCTGCGCTAGCACAAAGACACTTTTTTGCACAAAGCTTATATTTATACAATAAAATAAATAGGAAACTTTCAATCCATGTGGATTGAAAGTTTTCTAATCCAGCAGTTACCCACAACGCAAACAATAATTGCAGTGATGTAAAATTACCCCGCATACAATTACCTACATTTGCTGGTAAATATGAAGAGTGGCCAACATTTTACGTGTTCATGATCATATTCAGGAGCTCAGGGAGATGAAGAAATGAGTAGACTGTATGCTCAATTAACAAATATATTAAACAATGAGAAATAAGTCGCGGTACAGAATCGTTGCTTGGGACGCGAATGTCGTTGAAGCCGTCTGGTAGTGAAGTGATCCCCACCGCCGCCGCCGCTTGCCGCTCGCCGCGCGCAGGTGGTTGACCCCGCGCCCGCGCCTCAGCCGCCGGTGTCGCCGTCCACATGCTCACGCGTTTGGTGCGTGAACATCCTCCCGCCTGTTGACGTCTTCGTTTAGCAGACCCTACATTTAATATTCCTACTGTCATTGACATATTAGTAGGCGCAAAAATATTTTAGAGCGTTATAGGCACTGCTACCATTGATTTAGGTAAGCGCATGCCTAAGCTATATGAAACCAAATTTGGTTGGATAGTGTCTGGTCCAGTTTCTCAGCTTCGTTCGTCTTTTAAAGAGGGCTCACATTTTTGTAATTTTGCCCACTCGACCGAACAACCTGATTTGTCAAGGTTTTGGGAGCTGGACTCCATCTCTCCTAAGCACGCCCTGTCTCAAGAGGAACGGGATTGTGAATTAAGTTTCAAACAAAAAACCATTCGTTATGATAGCGGTAAATTTATTGTTACTATGCCTTTGAAAGCCGATCCAAGCGTATTAGGCGACTCGTACAATATGGCGAAACACCGTTTTCTTTCGCTAGAACGTCGCTTTCAACGGGAGCCAGAATTCAAGGTCAGATACATCGAGTTCATGGATGAGTACGAAAGCCTTGGTCACATGACTGAAGTTAACAAGTCAAGGCCTCATTCAAACAAGAACACCGAGTATTTTATACCTCATCACGGGGTAATTCGCGAATCCAGTACGACAACGAAGCTGAGAGCTGTGTTTGACGCATCTGCCATTACTTCCTCCAAGGTATCTCTTAACGATATTCTAATGGTAGGGCCTAAGGTACAGGATGATTTATTTTCTATTTTGCTGAGATTTCGTCAACACAAATATGTTGTTACTAGTGACATTGAAAAAATGTATCGTTGCATAGAAGTGGCTCATTCACAACGATCATTACTGCAAATTATTTTTAGAAAAGATCCCAAAGAACCGTTAAAGACTTACAGATTAAATACAGTCACTTATGGGACATCAGCTGCACCTTATTTAGCAACAAAATGTCTGGTAAGTCTTGCGGATGAAGCTACCACAGACAACGTGAGGTCTGCAATTTCACGGGATTTTTATGTAGATGATTACTTGGGCGGTAGTTCTACAATATCGGAAACTATAGACCTAGTGAAACAAGTTAATTCCATTCTTTCATCTGCTCATTTTTTCTTAAGAAAGTGGCAATCTAATAGTCCGGAAATCCTCAAAGCAGTAGGTAACGTAGGGAAATCTAGTTCATTAGACTTGTCCAGTCACTCCCAGTCATCTAAAACTTTGGGTTTACACTGGTTTTGTGATACTGACACCTTATCCTTTTCAATTAACATTTCCACAAAAGAAAAAATATCAAAGCGGCACATTCTTTCTGTAATCAGTCAGGTGTTTGATCCCCTAGGACTGGTTGGCCCGTGTATCGTGGAAGCTAAGTTAATAATGCAGCGATTATGGGTTGAGCAGTCCGAATGGGACGATGAAGTCTCACCTGAGGTCATCGAAATGTGGTCTACGTTTGTTCGCACACTTCCCAGTCTGAACAGTTTAAATATTCCACGATGGGTCTGCTGTAATCTAGCGGTGGAACATGAACTGCATATTTTTTGTGACACCTCAGAAAAGGCATATGGCGCATGCATATATGTTAGGTCAGTATGTAGTGACGCATCAGTAAAGGTACAACTTTTAGTGTCCAAAAATCGTGTAGCACCAATAAAGACTGTAACCATCCCGCGCCTTGAACTTTGTGCTGCACTATTAGGTGCAAGACTGTGTATTACCGTAATAGAATCCCTAACTATGCCTATAGATAAGCGACTATTTTGGAGCGACTCGATGATCGTATTGGGGTGGCTTAACATATTGCCTAATCAACTAAAGCCCTTTGTACGTAATCGAGTCGCTGAAATTCAGGAAAGCACTGCTGGAGACCGGTGGAGGTATGTACCATCGAAGGACAATCCGGCGGACCTTGTTTCTCGCGGGGCGAGGGCCGATTCCATCGGTGAATGCTCGTTATGGTGGACGGGCCCTAGTTTCTTGCAAGGCTGCGAAAGTGTCTGGCCTATTATGCCCTGTAATAGCGTGAAACACGATCTACCTGAAGTAGTGTGTCATTTCACTGATCAAAATAACACTAATATTAAGTCTAATCAACCATCTAATAATTCAATAATTCAGTCATTAATTCATACTCATTCTAATTTCAATCATCTTCAAAGAATCATTGCCTATATCAATAGATTTATTTACAATTTAAAAAACTCTAATTGCAAATTGCATGGTTCGCTTTCTACTGATGAATTAGATAACGCTTTAACATGTTTACTACTTAGTGCACAAGCAGAGATGTTTCCAAAAGAGTGCAATATTTTAAAGTCGGAAAAATCTCTGCCTCGTAAGAATCGTTTAATTTCATTGACACCATTTGTAGATTCAAAAGGAATTATACGCGTTGGAGGCAGGCTTGATAACTCACCTTACGATTATAATACAAAATATCCAATCTTGCTTTGTAGTAAACATCACTTCACTAAAATTCTATTTCATATGCAACATCATCTTTGCCTTATCGTCTAAACGGTCAACATACACATAAATTTGCTCTGTGTTTATTAATATTTTATTAGTGTAAATTTGACTTTAAAACTATAGTACAAAATCAAATAGTGACTTCTAAAACTTGGTGAAGTGAAATACAGTGAAAAAACATAGTAAAAAGACTAAATAAAGGAACTTCTAGTGCAAACTTATAATACTTTTATAAACCTACCGACATAACCAGTGAGTGTAGAACAAGACATCGACGGCGTAGCGCAAGCAATCCGCACGGTTAGGTAGTGCGTATAAGAGACATAACTGCGTGCGCCCGCGTTCCGTTGACTCACGCGATCATAAGCTTTGGTCTGGTGATCATGACGCACAACGCTGCGGTATGCGCCGCAACGCAGCGTCACGACGCAGCATTTAGCGTCCCTGCGGAGAGGTGGTCAGTTGATTTTGCCGCAGCTACCAAGGTAGACGTGAACATGAACAATTTCCATATTAACTCAGTGACGCACACCCGTGACGCACACCGCACACCGCAGCGTTGAACCGAGAATGACGCCGCGCTGTGCGGCAGTACACCTCCCCACTTCACCGCGCTTGCCCCTCGTCGCTGACGCATACTGCGACGGAACAAGAGAACATTCTCGACGTTTTTCATATGATTTAGTGTCCGGCAACGCATACCGCATACCGCAGCGTTGTGCGTCATGATCACCAGACCAAAGCTATAGCGGGAGCTTGCGGCAAAGCATAAGCGACCTATATTTTACCTACGCTGCATTGCCTCTGGGAGGACTAGAATCGAAATTTTTGAAACTTAATAATTAATATGGCGAGCAAATTTGCTCCGTGGGGTTGTTGTACTAATGAGGCTGAATCGACCCCGGAGGACGAAAACGCTATTAAATGTGTTACCTGTCAGAAGTGGTATCACTATGCCTGTCTATCTCTCAAAAAATCTCCTATTAAAACTGGAACACGTAAAGCCTGGAAATGTCCGTCATGCCAATTAAGCGCACCTAAAACCATAAGAAATGATTCAACTCCCATCCGAAATGTATCTACGAACAGAGGAAACAAAAGATTGGCAACTGAGTCTCCAACTCTCTCTCCTGGATGCAACAAGGAGGATATTCGTAGTATGATCCAAGATATAATTAAAACTGAGTTTGACGACATGCTAACTGAGTTCAATAAGAGCATAGCCAACACAATCAACAGCAAAATTGGGCCCATTAGTAAGGAAATACAGGAAATCAAGAAATCTATAATTTTCATGAACGAGACATTTGAAGATGTAAAGAAAGAACTGCACTCCGCTAAAGAAATAGCGAAGAAAATAGAACAAGAAAATATAGATCTGAACAATAAAATTGGTGATCTTCAAGTACGAATCAATATCTTGGAACAACAATCCAGATCATGTAACGTGGAAATACAATGCATGCTCGAAACAAAGAATGAGAATTTATATAACATAATTACCCAACTGGGCCAAGTAGTTAAATGCGACATTAAAGAAACAGACATTATGCATTTATTTATTTATTTATTTATTTATTTATTTCGGGATTACAAACAGTAGCATAATCTTATGTCTAACAATTGTTTATACAGAAAAATATACTTATTACACTACCAACATCGTAATCCACCTATTACTAATAAAAAGTAACTGCTACATGCGATAAGAGATAAAAAGTTACTAATTGGTAAGTAACTTATTGGTTTCTTAAAATATCAACTAAACATTTTTTTAAATTAGTAGTGGAAAGGTTAAAAATATCAAGAGAAACAAACTTATTGTTAAATAAATCTATAAGTTGGCATATAGGTGTTCGTGAACCTGCATTAGTTCTACAGTTTCGGCTAGTGCTGGTGGCTAATAAGCGCTGCGGACGGACTTGTCTCCAAGTTGATGTGCGAGGAACTATGTAGCATAATTCATTCGTTAATTCAAGGCAATCATACTTATTGTGAATAATACCATGTAAGAACATCATGCCAAGGAGATGTCTCCTGGCCTCTAGTGTTAACAGATTATATTTATTCAGTAGATGTTCATATGTGTGATAACTACGGTGGCACCTGTAATGTAAGCCGCGTAAAAATTTGCGTTGAACTGTTTCAACATGATTAATATATTTCTTATAAAATGGATTCCAAATCATTGTAGCGAACTCCAGACATGGTCTCACTAACGATATATATAAATACCTATAAGTAGCAGGGAGCTGAAAATCTTTACTATTACGCATCACAAAACCGTACATTCGGTAAGCAGACTTAATAATATTTTCGACATGGAAATCAAAATGAAGGCTGGAGTCCAAAGTGACTCCAAGATCACGCAGTGAAAAAACTTTGTTTAAAGGAGTATCGTTTAAGGAGTAGATGTAGTGATGTACCTTCTTATTTTTAGTGAAGCTAATACAGTTACACTTTGGTAAGCTTAAGAACAGCTTATTCACTGTGCAGTAGTACGAAAGCCGATTCAAGTCACTTTGCAGTAGCAGACAGTCATCGTTATGTTTTATGGTTTTATATATCTTTAAATCGTCCGCATACAGCAAGAAGTTAGAATGCTTGAAACAGGTATCAATGTCATTAATAAATATTGTAAAAAGTAATGGTCCAAGAATTGAACCTTGTGGGACTCCTGACGTAACAGATATCTCTTCAGATTGATAACCATTTATTACAACTTTTTGCGTACGGTTTGTTATATAAGATACGAACCACCGCAGAAGATTTCCTCGTATACCGTTAAAGGCAATTTTGTAAAGAAGCAACTCATGGTCCACCTTGTCGAAAGCCTTCTGAAAGTCCGTGTAGATAGCGTCAGTTTGTGAACGATTGTCCATATTTACGAAGAGATGGTTAACAAATATCATGAAGTTACTATAAGTTGATCTCTGCCTGACAAAACCATGCTGTTGTTTGATAATTATTTTGTGAATAGTTGGATAAATTTCATTATAAACAATTCTTTCAAAAAGCTTCGACAAGGTGGACAATATGGATATCGGACGGTAGTTTTCCACGTCATTCCTGGAACCCTTTTTAAAAACAGGTGTTAAATTGGCTTGCTTCCAACCCGCCGGAAATGTACCTTCATCGATACACTTACGAAAGATTAGAAACAGTGGTATACATATTTCAACAGCCACTTGTTTAAAGAAAAGGGGTGGAATTCCATCAGGACCAGGACCTTTCGATAAATCTAAGGACTTAAGTGCATTAAGAATTTTAGAGGAACTTACACGGATATCATTTATAATTTCGCTACTATTATTATAATTATCCGGCTGTACCCATTTATTTATATCAAATGTGGAAGGTTCATATACTGATTGAAAAAAATGTGAGAATAATTTGCAAATTTCAAGTGGGTCGCTTGTGGAAACATTCTTGTAATATACACTAGATGGAATACCAGAATTGCCCCTTTTACCAGCTACGTATCTCCAGAAATATTTAGGATTTTTGTGAATGTTCTGCTCAGCAGTTTTCAAATAATTTCGATAGCATTGGATACATTTACGATTGAAACGACGGCGATACAATGTAAATTGTTCGTAATCTGATATATTATTGTATACTTTCCATTTTATCCAGGCTTTATTTTTATTCTTAAATAGTCTTACTAAGGGTTTAGAGAACCAGATAGGAAAATCATTATTATTTTGGAAGACTGTTTTCTGAGGAATGTGACTTCTGATAATACCAAAAAGTTCATTGTAAAAAATGTTAACCGTTTCTTGACTAGTTGAATCTTCAAAAATATTACTCCAGTTAATTTTTATAAGGTCAGATTTGATTAAGTCGTAATTCCCTTTATAATAGTTAAATTTAATTATCGGACAACGTTTCATGGCTGAATAAACCATATACGGGGAGGACAATGCAGAGAATGGGGGGTGATGAGGGTCTGCCGGAACTAAATGGTCTAGAGGCTGAAAAATGTCGCAGTTTTCATTGGAGATTAATAAATCTAAGGTTCTTTAATTTTTATTGGGTAAATTATGGTATTGAATTGCATTTACTTCAGATATAAAGTTCAGTATATATCCATTTACACCTGTTTGGTCAGTCACGAAAGTATTATGTTGTGACCAGTTAATGTTGGGCAAATTAAAATCTCCAATTATGTAGAAACAGTGAGTGGAGGAGTTATTAAATATTGCGGAGAGCATGTCTAAATATGAGACATAGACGTCATCAGGTGTTCTCGGAGGTATGTACACAGCACTGAAGATATGTTGCCTGCCACAGTCACGGCTTGGGATTTGTACTAACAAGTACTCTATATGGGCATATAGTGACCAAGAAGTTTGTGACGTATTGTCAAAATACGTAGGGCGTAGTGTGCGTAGGATGGCGATAAGAACACCGCCTCCCTCTTGTTTACCAGTAGCATGGCGATCCCTATCACAGCGAAAAATATTATAACGCTGATCTATGAACTCGTTGTCAGCTATGTCTGGGAAAAGCCACGTTTCTGTCAACACTATGACGTCGTAAGTATTACTTAAGATATTTATGTATAGTGTCTGAAGTTTGCTACGGATACCTCTACAGTTTTGGTAGTAAATATTTAAAGTATTAGCCATTGGGTAAAAGATATGTGTCTATAATTAATTTGCAACAATAATTAAAGTTTTTACTCAACAAAACAGGTGTCACCGCGAAGCCCGAATCCTTTATGGTTACAGTTGTTTCAATTATGAGTATGATAAAATTATATGCCAACCAATGATACGTATGAACGAGAATTAGTTTGAGTGCAAAGAAATAGAAAGTTATTATACTATAATAAGTTAACAAAATATTAAACAAGTAAAAGTTATTATTCGGGTGACTTCTTGTCGCCGTCGCTAACCTTAAACTTGGTAAAATCATTTTTACTACGAATAGAGAATATTGAAGAAACATCAGTGCGACGTACAAGAAAAGTCGAATGTTTAATCCAGCAATGTTTAAAGTTATTTTTGCTAGCTTCAAGGCGACTTTCTCGAAATAAATGTTTTTAATTTAAGGTTAGGTGTTCATTTAAATATATAGTATGGGGAGTGCCCGATATGCCCAACTGGTCAGACTTTAAACCCTTAGCCAATCGATAAGCGCTTAATATGTTATCCCGAAGATGCACCGAGGTAAGCCTCACCACTATATTTTTAGGTCTGTCTTTGTTAGTAATCTTTTGTGGAACTCGATGAGCTGATATTATGTTATTTTGTGTAATTGGAAACTTAATTTTTTGCCCAATGGATTCCACGAGAGTGATGAGGTTCTCCCCACGCCTTTCCGGAATATTACAAATCTCAATGTTACATGTCCTGGCTTGCTGCTCTAAATTGTCAATTTTGGCTTCCAGTGAAGAGATTACAGTTTCAGCACGTTCCGCGGAGGTAATGCGACTTTCTAACGAATTCATCTTCTTCATTATATCTTCACAATTACTAGAAGTAGACTGTACCGAGGCTTCAAATTCAACGAGCTTTTGTGTGTAGTCCTTATTTTTATTTTCTAAGATACAAATTTGTCGTTTGAAGTTTTCTTGTTCCGCACGAAGAGTATTCAAATCATTGCGTATTTCGGTAGTGTTCGCAGTAAGCAATTCTAAATCATTTTTCATTCCGGTAATATTCGAATTGATGGTCGCCAAACTCGCATCGACGTCACTTCGAAAGGACTTCAAAGTATTTCTTAGCTCAGAAGCCAGCGTATTTAGGCTTTCGGTGAAACGACATTCTGGTTGTTTACGCTTTCTAAGTGTTACTGCTGAGTCGTGTTCAGATGTAGTCGTTAAATCGGGTATGGAACGGGTCTTCTGAGGTGAGAGAGACATCTTGCATGTAGCACTATATCCGTGTATAATTACCGAACAGCATACAGTTATAAAATCGTGGTATAGGGTGACGATACTGTTTACTTTGCACGTCACGTAGTAGCGGGCGGTGACTCACGCGCAGGTAGCAAGCGGTCACGAATTTCGACGCGCGCCACTCGTGTTCGCTTGGCTCGGCGGCTCGAGTATGTGCGTTCGCGCGGGAGTCGCGCGTTCGAACCCCACAAATATGTATATTTACTTTGTGTACTCACAGCAATTGTTTCAAATATTTGTTTCTCGAGCAAGCAATGAGTGAAACAGCAACACCAATCCGCAATATGGCCGCCGGCTTATATGGTCAACTCCACAAGATAATAAGAGAGGGACCGATGTAATGGGTTTGGTAGGCAAAATTAAAATAAAATACAAAACTTAAAACACAAAGACTGATACTAAAACACACGCCCGCACGTAGCAAGTTGCGAAGAACGAATGTGATCATTGCACGCGAACTGCCAAGATCAACTCATCTGGTACTCGTCCACGGTCAATAATTGTTAAACTCGTATCACCAAGGGTACGAGATCAACTTCTAGCCTCAATTATCAAACACAATCAAGATAACCCCCTAGATAAGTTAAACAGCACACATCTTGGACTCTCCGGACAAAAGTCTCCTGTCTATGTAGCTGAACACCTCTCACCCGCTAACAGATCTCTACATGCAGCAGCCAGAATAAAAGCCAAGGAAAATAACTATAAATATGTATGGGTGAGAAATGGCAAAATATTCGTAAGGAAAACCGATGGTTCTGAATATTTACTTATTAAAAATATCAATTGCCTAACTAAAATTATATAATTTTTAATATTTATATTTATATTATAATTTTTTATTGCATGTATCAATTTTATTCTATTTTTTAAATTCAATAATCTAACAATTTACTATCAAAACTGTAGAGGTCTCCGGACTAAAACGAATATTTTTTTATGTAACCTGTGTTGTGTGAATTATGACGTAATAATACTTACCGAAACCTGGCTAAATAGCAATATACTTAGTAGTGAGCTTTTCGATGATAGATACATAGTGTACAGAAGGGACAGAGAGACTACAGGCTTTCATTATAAAAAGGATGGGGGTAAGGTGTTGATCGCTGTTTCAAGGAAATTTAACTCAAGGCGTATTGACAAATGGCAAAGTAAATGCGAAGACCTTTGGGTCACTATTGATGCCTCCACTGCTCATAAATCACGTCAATTAGCACTTTGTGCGATCTATATTCCGCCGCCTGTTAATCTCTCAACTATTGAACATTTTATAGACCACTGTAATTATGTTGTGGAGACAACAGATTTGCCAATCTGCATAATCGGTGATTTTAATTTGGGTAAACTTAACTGGGACATATCAACTGATAATAACACTTTGCCTAAAACATGCCAAATCTTAGTTGAATTTCTGAATACTAGTAAATTTACTCAACATAATAAAATAAAGAACGTTTCCGGGCGTGTTCTCGATTTAATCATGTCCACAATTTCCTGGTGTTCGGTTAGTGAGTCAATAAGTCCATTGACTGTTATCGACAAACTACATCCTCCACTCGATGTTACTATATCTTTGACGAAAGAACATAATCTTCCATATAATAAACTCAATACTCGAGTTAACTTCTTTAGAGCTAATTATGATCAGATAAAGGAAGAATTAAACGAATACGATTGGCATCAACTTTTTGCGGGAGTTGACGATGTAAATATCATGGTTAGAATATTTTATGAGGTACTGAATAATGTAATAGAAAAATCCGTTCCAAAACGCAAGTCAACAGCAAACCGCTTTCCTCCCTGGTTTAATAAAGCATTTATACGATGCTTAAAAGAAAAAAATAAGTTAAGACTACGTTTTAAGAAATACAAGAACCCTTTGGATGAAAGAGAGTTAAAATTAATTACGAAACGGTGTGAAAAATTTAGTATAAAATTGTATAACGATTATATAGTCAAATTAGAATCTGAACTCAAAGATAATCCCAAACTTTTCTGGACACATATTAAAACAAAGCGTGAAGGATCTAGTTTATACCCCTTAACAATGACTGACGGACAGACTACATCTTCAAATGGTTCTACTATATGCGATCTGTTTGCTCACCACTTTTCATCTGCTTACAGTTTTGATCAACACGTGGAACAAGATCATAACTCCAATTATTTGCTTTCAGTAAAAATGAATAGTCAATGCCTAACCCTTCCGGAATTAGATAGTGAAGAATTACTTAAAAAGCTCAGATCTGTTAATATTAGAAAGGGAGCAGGTCCCGATGGAATCCCTCCTTTTTTTATATCATCCTGTGCATCAGCTCTGGTTGTACCTTTATTAAGTATTTATAACAAGTCATTGGTTACGGGTACATTTCCGTCTGAGTGGAAAAAAGCTAAAGTTGTTCCCGTATACAAGTCTGACAAAAAAGATAACGTCGCCAACTACAGGCCCATTTCAATTCTGTCTATATTTGCCAAAATTTTTGAGTCAACAATCTGTCCGCATCTAAAACGCCATTTTGCTCTCTATATCAGCGACCACCAACATGGTTTTGTTTCCTCTAGATCTACAGCCACAAACTTGTTGACTTTCTCTGAATTTCTAGTACAATATATTGACGCAAACAAACAGTGTGATGTAATATATACTGATTTCAGCAAGGCCTTCGACAAAATTTCCCATTCCATACTTATTCAAAAGCTCTCGGCATATGGTGTCACAGGACCCTTGCTGGAATGGATTACATCATATTTAACAGATCGAGTATTCTATGTCGTTGTAAATGGTTACAAATCTGCCAATCATCGCATTACCTCTGGAGCCCCGCAAGGTTCACATTTAGCTGCAATATTATTTAACATTTTTATCAACGATCTTCCCCATTGTTTTCGCTTTTCTGAATGTTTTATGTACGCCGATGATTTAAAGTTTGCCAGGCGTATCGAATCATTACAAGACGCTGACCTCCTCCAACAAGATCTAGAACGTCTAATCAAATGGTGTACAAACAATAGAATGGAACTAAATCTCAAAAAGTGCTATCATCTGAAGTTCTCTAGAAAACATAAAGATAATAATATACACACGAAATACCATATAGATACTCAAATAATCCAAGAGGTCGATTCAATCAGAGATTTGGTAGTACAGTTTGATAATAAGTTAACCTTTATCCCCCATATAGATCAAACAACCAAAAAAGCATCTAAAATGTTGGGGTTTGTGATGAGAAATGCCAGGGGTTTTAAACAAAGTAGCACGAAAATTATGCTGTACAATTCCCTCGTACGGAGTGTTTTGGAATACTGCAGTATTGTGTGGAGACCACACTACGCCACGCATATGCTTCGCTTAGAGCGTGTACAAAAGAGGTTTCTGTGGCACCTGGCATTCTCCGTTGGGAAAGCTAAAACCCTGCACTCCTACTCCACCCGCTTGCAGTATTTCAAAATGCGCACGTTATCTACTCGATATAACCTCATAGACGCCATTTTTCTTTACAAATTGCTTCGAAGTAAGATAGATTGTTCCAAATTGCTTGGTCTAGTAAGATTCCGCGCTCCATCCAGATATCCCCGTAATACCATCACTCCCTTATGCCCGCCGCTGAGAAGGACAGTTCTCGGTGCAAATTCGCCTATTCCTAGACTATGTAGATTGCTGAATGGCGTCAGTGATTTAGTTGACGTACACCATGATAGTATAAGCAAATTCTATAAAACCTTTATTAATCTTCACTCACACAACCCTGTGTAATTTTATAGAACCAATGTATTGAATTATTTTAATTTTTAAATGATTATAGTTAAACTTAATTTTTACAAAAATTATGTTTATAATTTTATTTTTATAAAAATAGATTGTATTGTAATAATTTATCAAAATTTATTAATAATTATAATTTTTTATCTTTTTTGTAATTAATCAATTGTCATAATTTTATCTTGTTTGGCCGTTACTCCATTTGTGCATGTTGTGTTAGCCTGTAAGTAATTGTTGCACTTATTCTTGTTTACTTTAAATTATATTATGAATGTATCAGTGTAAACAATTGTTGGCTAACCTAATAAACTAATAAATAATAAATAACATAAAAAATTGCTCAACGCTGGTCCGCAATCGTTGTTGGCAAATATGCGACTTAACTATTGGCCTTTAGGCGGCAGGAACCTTGCTAAGACTGTCGTCAAACAATGTATGAAATGATTCAGATACAAGTGTCAAAATATACAACCACTTATGGGTCAACTTCCATGCTCTAGAACCAATATTAAGTTTCCATTTTTTAACTCTAGTGTTGATTATGCTGGCCCAGTACTGGTAGCTGACCGAAAGGGTCGCGGTTGTAAGCTAACAAAGTCGTATGTATGTATCTTCGTTTGTCATGCAACGAAGGCGGTCCATTTGGAGCTCGTCACCGACCTTACAAAGGAAGGCTTTATTGCAGCCCTGAATCGTTTCACGTCTCGTCGGGGTAAACCTCAAAGCATATTATCGGATAATGGCACGAACTTTGTAGGTGCTGATAATGACTTACAAAGAATTATTAATGACTCTGATGTTGCATCTGAAATGGCACAGCAAGGCATTAAATTTGTTTTTGTTCCTCCTTATTCCCCGCATTTTAATGGCATGGCGGAAGCTGCCGTTAGGTCCACTAAGAACCATCTTAGAAAGTTGCTAAGCCTCACCAACTTCACTTACAAGGAACTGGCAACCTGTCTGTGTCAAATAGAGGCCGTTCTAAATTCCCGTCCTTTAACTCCTTTGTCCTGTGACCCATCCGATTTGTCTGTCCTCACTCCTTCGCATTTTTTAACTGGACGAACACTCACGTCTGTACCGTCTTCACAGGTTCCTGACAAGACAATCAGCTGCTTAGACCGCTTCAAAAGGATTGAGTACATCCGTCAACACTTCTGGCAGCGGTTCACTAATGAATATGTTTCCTTACTCCAACAGAAAACCAAATGGTCAGTTGCTTCAGACAGGAAACTAAGAGAGGGAACACTTGTGCTCATCCGAGACAAGGCGCTTCCACCACTTGTTTGGGCACTAGGTCGTGTAGTACGAACATATGCGGGCGTCGACGGCATCACACGCGTGGCAGACGTAAAGACAAAGAGAGGAGTCATCACAAGAGGGTTCAACAATATTTGCCCTCTTCTCTTCGAAGACGTCAACAGGCGGGAGGATGTTCACGCACCAAACGCGTGAGCATGTGGACGGCGACACCGGCGGCTGAGGCGCGGGCGCGGGGTCAACCACCTGCGCGCTGCGAGCGGCGAGCGGCGGCGGGCGGCGGTGGGGATCACTTCACTACCAGACGGCTTCAACGATATTCGCGTCACCCTTAAGCAACGATTCTGTACCGCTACTTATTTTTCATTGTTTTCAATATAATTGTTAATTGAGTATACAGTCCACTAATTTCATCATCTCCCTGAGCTCCTGAATATGATCATGAACATTACGACATGTTTTCTTCATTAATACATAATAATCAGAGCATTTCATCGGTTCAGAAATTACATTACCTCAAGTCCAATTTGAGTGAAGAAGCATTAAACTTATTATGTAACTATTCGACGACTGACGCGAATTATGAAGAAGCATGGAAGCAGTTAGTTCGGCGATACAATAATAAGCGTTATAACTGCAATGCAATTCAAATCAAGTCAGCCACTGCGATCAAAAGTTTATTGGATACGACATCAACCTGTCTTAAATCTTTGCAAAATTTAATAATAATAATAATAATATAACTTTTATTTCAGACAAAGTCCATAGGGTTAGTAACAATTGACTTAAACTCTAAGGGCCTTATTACAAAAGATGGTTTAAACCAAAACTAAGGTAAACCCAGGTTTAAAATATACCCATCACTTTCTTATGTCATATAACAAAAAGAGACGGGGCTATTCCAAAACCTCGGTTTTTCTTAGACCATCTTTTGTAATAAGGGGGTAAGTGTTAGTAGGTACATACATATAAAACTAAAAACAAAACTATACTACAGCATGGAGTTTCATCCATCTCCGCATCATCGGCGAATCCCACCTATCTGCGAACACACTGAGGATAGTGTTGGTACTGGCGCGCACACGCGTCATCAGTGAGGCACATCTCTTTCTAATAATGGCGGCGAAACCGTCAATGCTTGTGTCCGCAAACATCCCGGAAGCACTGCAACGCCACGACAGCCCCAACAGTACCCTCAATGCATTATTATATTGGACACGTAGGTCGCTGTATGCCCGCTGCGTGAAACTGACCCACAGGCTGCACGTGTAGAAGGACTGACAGTAAGCTTTGAAAAGCGTTACTTTAACAGCCCTCGTACATCGCGCAAACCTGCGGGCCAGCATGTTACAACGAACAGCCAGCGACCTACGCTCCCTTTCTATGTCACAATTGTCTTTCAGATCATCAGTGACCCAGTGGCCTAGGTACTTAAATTTGTCAACCCTTCGCAGAGGTTCACCACACAGTATAACATTTGGAACATTAGAATACGTCACACTGCCCGCTTTAAAAACTAATAGCTCGCTCTTAGCGACATTATACTTTAGCCCATGACTCACCGCGTATGATTCGCATATAGCGACTAGTTGCCTGAGCGCACCAATCGATGGGCTCAGCAACACCATATCATCAGCATAACTAATATTATTAATACACACCCCATCAATATGACAACCAATATTGATGCTGCTGAGCTCAACGATTAGTTGATTTATATATAGGTTGAAGAGCCGGGGTGAGCTAATCCCCCCCTGCCTCACCCCGCACGTCAGCCGATACACATCAGAGTTCGAGCCAATCCACTTTACACTATTGTGTTGATTACTATACCATTATTTAAATATTGATACTATTTCAGGTGGCAAAGTAGTATCACATTGTAGTTTACGCCACAGCACATCGTAACAAACAAGGTCGAACGCCCTCGACAGATCCAGAAAACAGGCAAATATAGGCGTCTTCCTGTCTGTGTAGTATTGAACAGTTTGCTTGAGGCACAAGATTGCACTCTCAGTTGAGAGCCCAGGCCTAAAGCCGAACTGGGCATTATGCAGTTCAAGGTGTTCTGCTAATTGTTTATCAAGCAGACTGTCCAAAACTTTTGCTATGACAGTGGCCAGAGAAATGGGCCTGTAATTGGAAATGTCGGAGGCATCCCCTGTTTTGTTTTTCACAATAGGCACGACAATCGTATACATAAGATCATTCGGTAAGTAACCATGACTAACGCACAAGTTAAAAAACAAAGCAAGCACACGTGGCAGGTGTACTCCCGCATAGTTCAGGTGCTCGATGCTGAGGCCATCGTGACCTGGTTTTACCGCCCTCCATTTTCCTTACAATGGCTAAAATTTCTCGAGCCGTAAAGGTAGTCGTCACATCCCTAGAGTTGACCCCAGCATCAACCACCTTTACAGGACTAGTAAGCGGTGACTCGACCTTGAAATGGCGCCGGAAAACATTGGCTATATCCACTGGCTCATGTACGCCCGCCACGCCCACAGGAGGGCTCGTCCTTGGATTCAAACTATTTGTAGATTTCCAAAATGATACAAACTTCTTTTCAGTATGGTGTTTAGCCAAAATATCCATCTTTATCTGTTGCTGGTTATCTTGACAATATTTTAATTTATTCTTAAAGGTTTTCCTCGATTGACACATTTTATTGTAAACATAACCACTAACAGGTTTACCATAATACAACCAGTTTTGATAACACAGTCGAGCCTCCCTGTGAGCGTCACGAACATACTTATTCCATCCCGGAATGTACCTTTTGTTACGATTATGATTCACCTGTTTACATAAATAGGTGCGCTCGGCTCCTTCTTTTAAAATGCTTACTAAACTATTGTACATTTTATCTAAAACAACAGAGTGATTAGGATTAAAACACAGTTTATGCGCACAATCGTGAAATTCGTTTGGGAAATCTATCAATTTTAATTCAGAATTACAAAACTTTGAATACTCACTAATTTGATGGAGACTTCTTTCGCCCCATATTACCTTATTGCGAGTATAGGTAGGATATACTAATTTGGGTATTATTAAGTCAATATTGCATTCAATCAATAAGGGAATATGATCTGACAAGTAGACTCCATACAAAACTGACGCTTTAACAACTAAATGTCGAGCCGCACTGCTCACCACACAGTGGTCAAGCCAGCGCAATGCACCGTTAGCGATACTCTCAAATGTAAACTTGTCCTTCGGAAGTAGTTCCGTGTCTACACATGACCATGATTGCTCCTCACACACAGTTAACAATTCATTAGAAAATCGCTCACCTGGGTGTGCATTAAAATCTCCCAATATGAACACTGATTCTACATTAATATTTTCAATTATAGCAATTATCTCACTTAAGCACTCCGTAAATTGCACTAGATTTTCAGCCGAGTTTGTAGGCATATACACTAAGAAAATCAAAAGAGAACGCTCTGAATGCTCAATCCTAATAGCAACCAGCCGATCACTACTACACTAGTACATTTAGGCATTAGTACTGAATCCAGTTACGCTGACGCGTCTGTCGTTCACTTAGTCGTTTCAAAATTGGATGCGGAATCTGTTAAACAATGGGAGCAACAGTTAAATGTGATGAGTGATGAGCTGCCCACTTGGATACAATTAAGAGATTATTTGGAGTCCAGATTCACACTTAGAGAGGGAGAACCAGGAGCCTGCCAGTAGCCTGGCGCAGGCTGCCGCCGCGCCATCAGTAGGTTAGAATTGGGGGTTCTGTATCACTTGCTCTTGCTTCGCTCGAGCCGTGATACAGAACCCCCAATTCTATTTCGGTCCTAAGTAGTATATGATTGGGCATTCTGGACCACTTTTCGCTCGGCGAAACAAGTTCGCCATCGCGGTGGTCCAGAATGCCCAATCATAAACGGTCGACTCGATCAATGATATTAACGCTAATGAGAACCTAACAATGAAACTCGGTTTTAGCTATAGATATGCGATGCATTTTTGTCATCGATCAGATTGGGTCGTATATCGATATTTAAACACGTTACCGTCACTTGTTCGCTCATGCTTGCGCATTCGCGACGTGGGACAGAATGCCCAATAATATTTCTGGTAATTAGGTCTTGGGCATTCTGTCCCACTCTTGTATTGCGCGCTTACAACTGATACCACCGTCTGTGATACAGATTCATGTACGCAATATGCTTTTTCATCGCAATAACGATAGGAACCAACAGACAATGATTGTATTAATTTGTAATGTGTTTGTTATTGCGCGCTCACAACTGATATAATCGTTTGTGATATAGATTGGTGTACGCAGTATGCTTTTTTATCGCAAAGCAAATAATAAAAAACAAACAAAAGGTATTAAGATTTATATATTCAATTGTATTAAAAATATAACAATTCATTGAGTTTATGTATTAAGACTAGAAAGAACTAAACATTGGAGGCTTCACAAACAGTTCATCTGCGGACTGCACGAACGCTTGGAGTTTACGCCACTGGCTGGTGTCACCCTCAGTCTGAAATTTTATTCGAAGTAGCGCTTTCCTCCATAGCTCTTGAGAGTCTGTTTCACGAGCGTCATTTGTTTGATACACCTTGAGGTCAATGTAGTACTCGCCGGAGGTGTTTGCGGTCCGGCGTTCGCTACCGTTTGCTATTCTTGTAACGAAGAACGTGGACAACACAGGCGTCGATGTACCATCACATTCATCGTCTCGTTCATGTCGGAGCCCGAATATATCAAGCTTATTTTTTTTGCTGGAGCAAGGAGTAAATAATAATGTTACAAAGTACACGTTTACTAACAATTATTTTAGGAACACGTTTGAATTTAGGTACATTGTTTTGTTAAGATTTTGGGATACACAAAAGTTAAAATATCGTATTCGTTACCTTATAGTAGCGGATTTTGTAGTTAGAGTAGCCTTGCGTTTGCCTGTAGATGTTGTCCGTTTTTGAGAGGTTTCTGTTTTGCGGTCATTGTTGAAGGAAATGATGTCACTCTCGCAGTCAGACCTGAAAGTTTAACAAATCAATTTGTTATAATTATTTATTGAACGTAATATCAGTAACATAATAATTTTATATGAAATAAAATGTTTGTGTACATTGTATTCGAAGGCTCGACCACATTAAACACTCGACAATCTAGATATAAATTAATCAAGTAATAAAGACAATACTTACATTTTAACTGGTGTGAATTCTAGCACATTGAGCAGCGGTGATGTACGAGTATAGTTTATTTACACAAAAGATACTCCGAATTGAAACTGTTGTGTTGATGCACGGTTTACTATCTAGATTTTAGCTGAAAACCAGTAGCTGGGGTATGGTATTGTACCAAATATTATATCAGCACTAGAAAGTAAACTAATGATCGCTAACAAACATGCCTTTGCTTATAAGCAAATGTGATGTGATTCCTTGGATAATTTAAAATGTTAGTAATCAAAGCAAACATACTAAGCGACGCTACCATTTCTCGGGTTCGTATTATATTCGTGTAAACGCAAAAAGTACCGACTAAGGGATTAATTTGTTTGTCAGTAATGACTTCATATATTGCTTTACGTGATCAAGTTACATCGTACGATTTTATACTTGTTGCTAATTTAGCATAATTCATAAGGGCTATCATTTTTATAGATATAAAATTGGATTAAAATAAATAGTCTGATAGGTTTTTTAAAGTAAAAAAAAAAAATACTTGAAAACATGATACCTACTCTAGGATTTTTTATTAAAGTGAGAATGTTTTAATATTTAACCAAACAAAAGAATGATTATAATACACCACCAATAGATAACTTTAATTTGTATTAGTAGTGAACTTTAGTAATTCACTCTTTATTCGTTTGAACAAATAAGACATCTTGTTATTTCTGTAATGATAATATTATTACTAATATTCAATGAGTGACAACCCTACATACAATATTTGAATCAACAATACAAGCAATTTGAAACTTAGTTACATTCATAATTTCGCAATTACTGCAGTATGGTGGACCTATGTAATAATAAATAATTTTTATTCGCAGTTTACTTACTAAACTAAACTTAAATTAATAAATATTATAATGTACGTGTAAATCGAAAAACTCTATTCTCAACATTGTAAGGTAAGTCCATAACTATTTAACTATTATTTCATGACCGTTTCCTACTGATACTTAAGCACATGTGTATTTTATTTTTCAGCAATCTCAAACGATATAAATTACGTTGATGCCTTCACGGAAACAGTGATCGTCGCACAGTAAAGAAGATTGTGAAATTTATGATTTAGAAATATCTACAACGATCATCTGAGATTATCCTATTAAAAGGTAATGGTCATTATCATTCGGTTTTAGAGGTTTAAATTTACTCAAGTAATAATATTATAATCAGGTATTTTTTAAGATAATGATCTTATGTATAGTTTTCTAAAGTAAGGAGATAAAAAGGTTCTTGTAACCGCGAGCGTAAGTAAGAATTACATTTTCTGTACGTATTCTAATCAAAGTTTCATGTTTTTTTCAGAAGCAGAACAGAGCTGTTACTGTGGTGAATGTGATGAAAATAAAACAAAGTCTAATCGCAGCAGGCAACAGATCCAGTAGTTAAGTTTTAGCTTTTAAAATTAGTACCTATATACCTTGTAAGTAACGATTACTTTATATTTTTGTAAGTTTCAATTTGTTTTTTGATAAAAAATGCCTTTCTGTTCGGTATGCAAAATTGATGTTAATTCTCGCACTTGGTTTACGCATTTACGTACTAATAAACATAAAAATAATAGCATTGTACCCCTCGATGACAAAATTGAAATTATAGATACTTGTTTTAAAGGACGTATTGTAAGTTATCGTATTAAAGCGTGCGAAAATAATATTAATGACTATCCAGAATCTTTTTTAAATAGTATCAAAAAAGAAGTAAATTCTTTAATAGACAATTCACTTCAAAAACATACATTGGTCAAGGTTAACTTTGATTATTACGGTATTTTTTTGATGTACAAAAATGATGTTCAAGAACTAAAATCTTTTGCAACAAAAAACATCATTGTTCATTGTAATTACAATTTTGATTTGTTGTATCAAAACTTTTCAGTTCAGCTTTTAAAAAAAATTGAGGAATTTCAAGAAAGAGATAGTGGATGGTCATTTTTACATAATTCCCATTTAGAAATTAACATTAATAAATATCAACCACTTAGCGGATCAAAATTTTTAGATTTACCTAAATTCATAAAGAGCAAAAAAGCTTGTTTGAATATTCAAAACAATGATGATTATTGTTTTTTATGGTGCATTGTTGCTGCCCTATACCCTGCTACGCATCATTCGGAGAGAGTAACTTCTTATCCACATTTTCGCGACGTCTTAAACATTGATGGCATTGCTTTTCCAATCTCTTTTTCAGACATCAATATTTTTGAAAGACACAATCCCATGATACAAATTTACGTTTATGGTCTAAGAAATGGTAAAACTATAACAGGGCCACTGTATAGACCAACGAAGTTAATCGAAGGGGCCAAAATTATTCATTTGCTGTATATAGAAAATGATAATTCATCTCATTATTGTCTCATAAAAGATTTACCTCGTCTTGTAAAACGTCAAATCACAAAACACCACAGTAAGTTGTATTTTTGTGAAACCTGTTTATTGTTTTTTCCTGATCAAGAAAAAATTAATAAACACCAATGTGGAGGAGTCGTAACTGTTTTACCAAATAAGGGGTCGGTTATACAATTTAAAAACTATCAAAGAAAACAAAATGTTCCATTTGCTATATATGCTGATTTTGAAACATTACTTGAACAGATTTGTAACCATGAACATGACACCGCGAATACGCTCCGCTTACAACGACACGTTCCTACTGCATTTGCATATAACATTGTTTCTTCGATGGATGATAATTTTAATGAATTTAAATCGTATCGTGGTATTGACTGTGTTTCAAAATTCATTGATTTTCTTACTGAAGACGTTAAGAGGATTCATAAGATATTAACCGAAAATGTTAGGATTAAATTTTCACAAAAAGATGAGATCGATTACATTCAAGCATGGCAGTGCCACATATGTGATCTTCCCTTGTGGAATAACAAAGTTAGAGATCATTGTCATATCACAGGTCGTTATCGTGGCGCCGCACATAAACATTGTAATTTACAGTATAAAGTACCTGTATTTGTACCAATTTTTTTTCACAATTTATCAGGTTACGACTGTCATTTATTCATTAAAAAATTAGGGGAAATTCCAGGCAAGTTAACCATAATTCCAAAAAGTAAAGAAAAATACATGTCGTTTTCCAAATTCATATTAATCAACGATAGTGAATACGTTCATGTTAGATTTTTAGATTCATTTCATTTTTTAGGTACTAGTTTAGTCAAACTTGCAAAAAATATGGCTATTGAAGATTTTAAAAATATGCGTTACCATTTTCCAAGTTATGATCACTTTCGATTGCTTACACGAAAAGGTGTATATCCTTATGATTACATCAGGGACTGGAAATGCTATGAGGAAACTGTCTTGCCATCACAGCGTTTCTTTTTTAATTCTTTAACCAATGAAAGTATTTCCTCGGAGGACTATGAACACGCTAAGTTAGTGTGGAATGCATTTAACATAAAAAATTTAGGTGAATATACTGACTTATACTTAAAAACAGATGTACTTCTACTTACCGATATATTTCAAAAGTTCCGGAAAACTTGCAAGTTACATTATAAGCTCGATCCCGCATTTTATATTACCGCACCGAGTTTATCTTTTGATGCAATGCTTTTAAAAACTGGGGTTCGATTAGAACTCATAGATGATCTGGCTATTGTGCGAATGATTCAAAATGGTATAAGAGGAGGGTTATGTGTGTGCTCACACCGTTATGCTAAAGCTAATCATAAGTATATGTCTTCTTATGATTCAAAAAAAACCACCGTGCTTTATAGTTTATTTGGATTGCAATAACCTTTATGGTTTTAGTATGTGTCAATATTTACCCCACTCGGATTTTAGATTTTTGAATGCAACAGAAATAGTGCAATTACATAATAATATTAACACTATAAAGGATGAAGCAGAATGGGGTTTCATATTAGAAGTAGATCTGTTGTACCCGGAATCCTTCCATACTTTGCATAATGATTTACCATTTTGTCCTGAAAAATGCATTCCACCGGGTGGTAAAACGAAAAAACTTATTTCCAACCTTTATAATAAGTATAACTATGTAATTCATTATGTTCACTTAAAAAAGTGTTTGGAACATGGATTAATATTACGTAAGATTCATAAAGTTATTACATTTAGGCAAAGTGCATACTTGAAAGAGTATATTGAATTAAACACACAACTACGACAAAAGGCAAATAATGTATTCGAACAAGATTTTTTCAAGCTTTTAAATAACAGCGTGTTTGGGAAAACACTGGAAAACACAGAGAATAGAGTGAATGTTCATTTAGTTAATACTTGGAATGATTCTAATAATGTTACTAAAAAGTGTCACACCGCTGAAAAACTAATTAGCAATCCTTATTTTCATAGTGCTTCAGTTTTCTCAGAAAATTTAGTAGCGATACAAATGAAACCTGATCAAATAATTTTAGACAAACCTATTTATATTGGCTTTACCGTTTTAGAATTATCTAAATCGCATATGTATAATTTTCATTACAATATCATCAAACCCTTTTATAAAAATAAAGTAAAGTTATGTTATACGGATACAGATTCCTTAGTGTATGAGATATTTACATCAAACTTTTATCAAGATTTGAATTTTAAGCTTTTAGATTATTTTGACACTAGTAATTACTGTATCGATAACGAATTTAAAATACCTCAAATTAATAAAAAAATCCCTGGATTATTCAAAGATGAGATGGGAGGAAAAATCATCACAGAATTCGGTTTAAAGAAATTTATTTCTTATAAAAACTTTACAGTTCATTTATAATAAGAAATAGGTAATTACATTTCATAATACAATTTCATTTACCTCTGGCACATGCTTAATAATTGATAATCCACGAATAAATTTACTTAATTTATAATTTTGTATATCGTGGTTAAAAAAAAATATTTTTTCAAAATAATAATATTTAAAAAAAAAAAAAATATATAATAAATTAAATCAGATCAAAATGCAGATAATAATTAAGAATATAATGGATTACAATAAATTTATCCAAATGAATATTAATTTGTAAATATTAATTGAAAGTGGATTTATAACTATATGACATTATGATTCAGTATAATTTAAATTTATTTTTAATAATTAACATCATAATTAGACTAAAATAACAAGTTATGACAAATGGGAAACTTAATAATTTATAATAATATAACTGCCTGTTTTTTTTTTTAAACAATACGTAGCCCACACTAGGACTTTACCCTGTGTCGTGGGTGCTGCTACAGACATATAATTTCACATGCACAAACACCCAGATCGGAACAAACATCTGCAAGCCATGCAAATACTTGTCCCGTGCGGGAATCAAACCTGCGACCCGTAACGCAGAAGACCAATCGCTCAGCCACTGCGCCAAAACGTGCCGTATAAAATATGACTATTTTCAGTAAAAAATTGATTATCATTATATTCATGTCGTGCTTACATATTTTCTTAGTTTAGTTTTAAAATTATTAATGTTTTCACAATTCTTTATTTCTGCGGGTAGCTTATTAAACAACTGTGCGCCCTCAAATGCTATCGTTTTGATACCGTAATTTGTACGCGGTCTCCTTAATTCGATTTTGTTGTTATTTCTTAGATTATGTGTAGTTTCTTTTTTGTTTAATGTTATATTCGTTTGTATGATATTGTCGCTAATTTTTTTTACTAGGATGCATGTGTAATAGGTGTAAAGTTGTGTGAGATTCAGTAGATTTGTATTTTGATATATTATTTTACTAGGAGTTAGATAATGATAATGATATAATATTTTAATGAGTTTATTCTGTGTAGTTTGAAGTGGTTTTAAGTTAGTAGTGGCGGCTGTACCCCATATCTCTATCAGATATTCTAAGTGTGACTTAATAAGTGAATTGTAAATTAATAAACGTATTTTAGGCGGTATGCAATTTGCTATTTTACGTAGTGTACCTAGTAGTGTGCTAAGTTTAGACCGGACATAGTTAATATGTTGTTTCCATTGTAGTTTGTCATCTAACCATAAGCCCAGGTATTTTTCGGCGCTGGATCGGTGTATTATCACGTTATCTATGGTTAGAGGTGGGAATGTTGGTATTCGTTTATTTTTTGCAGCAAATATCATATACGCCGTCTTAGAGGTGTTTATTGTTAGTAAATTATATTTTAGCCACTCACTTAGTAAATTAAGGTCTCTTTGGGCTGTAGTTATGATATCGTTAATCGACTTACCGAAATAGAACAAGCATGTGTCGTCTGCGTATAATGTTAAGTGTCCAGTAAGGCCTATTTTATTGATGTTATTTACGTAAATAAGGAATAATAAGGGACTAAGTATTGAGCCCTGCGGACAGCCGAAAGATAGATTACGGGCCGAGCTGGTGTAGTCTTGAATTTTTACAATTTGTTGTCTGCTTTGTAAAAATGATTTGAACATATTAAAAGCTGTCCCTGTGACTCCTATGTTGTTGAGTTTTTCTAGTAATTTTGAGTGGCTGACGGTATCAAAACATTTTTTTAAATCGATGAATATTCCTAGCGCAAGGTGTTTGTTGTCGATATTAGTTTTTATTTTTGTTACTAGGTCTATAGTAGCCGAGAGTGTACTGGACTTTTGTCGAAAACCGTATTGTTCTTTAATTAGGATTTTTTTTTCCGTCAAGTAATTGTTAAGGCGGTTATATAACACACGTTCGAAAATTTTCGACGTAATAGGTAACACCGAAACGGGTCTGTAGTTACTCGGGTCTGTTTTACTTCCGGCTTTATAAATCGGTGTCACTTTGGCAACTTTAAGTGCGTCAGGGAATATACCACGATTCAAACATAAATTGATGCATATCGTTAATCTCTGTAGAATTATGTTTTTAAGACACTTGATTGTTTTTGTGCTAATCCCGTCAAGGCCGGTACTTGTGTCATTAGTTAGGTTGTCAATAATTTTCGATATTTCGCGAGTGGTACATGGTGAGATTTCGCTAAGCGTGATATCGTGTGGGTAGTTTGGCTCATACATTAGTGTGTTTCCATTGTTTATGTGGTACGTGTGAGGTATCATGTTTGCTAAGTCCGTACCTATAGATGCAAAAAAAATATTAAAAGTGTCACAAATTGTATTACCTTCGGTGATGTATCCTGAGTCCGATTTTAGTTTTGGGGGGGCACAGCTGTATTTTGTCTTATTTTGCGCTAGGTCATTTACGAGTTCCCACAGTTTTTTAGGGTTTTTGGAGTTGTTTTTAAACATGGTGTAATAGTATTGTTTTTTTCGTGTTTTGATTGTGGTTTTGACTGTCTTTTGTTGTTTGGTATACTTTTCCTGTATGTTTTTATCTTTTGGGTTTGTCTTTGATAACTGGCTTAATTGGTTGCGTAAGTCGATGGCATGTATGATTTCTTTGTTTATCCAGTCGTTGTGAATAGGGTTCATAATCTTGGTTTTTTCTATCTTGTGTTTTTGTATTAAATCTGTAATAAAACTTTGTAAGATGTCGTACTCGTTTTCTTCGTTGTTGTAGCTTGCTGTTAGTGCACTATTATATAGGTTCGTATAGTCAATTGCTTGGTACTTTACTTTTTGGTTTATCTTTGGCGCGAGGTTTCCTACTTCAAGATAAATCTGATAGTGATCAGATAGGGCGGATTGGATAATCGACATGTGAAATCTATGATTTTTTATGTTCGAGTATATGTGGTCTAGTATGGTGTTCGTAGTGCTGGTCTGTCGAGTACTATGCAGTTTGTCTATTTTGTTCAGTATATCATATCCAGCCTCTTTGATTTCATCTCGATATTTTGTGGTCTGGTTGTCTGAGCGCAATAGGTCGATGTTAAAATCT
Organism: Autographa pulchrina; assembly: GCA_905475315.1. Classification (NCBI taxonomy): domain Eukaryota; kingdom Metazoa; phylum Arthropoda; class Insecta; order Lepidoptera; family Noctuidae; genus Autographa; species Autographa pulchrina. The sequence continues at coordinate 13,622,357 of FR997761.1, read as the reverse complement.
CCAAAGACTATACCCCGTCGCCGGTGTTCTAATTGCTGTGAAAATGTTTCTAAAAAGTTATTCAAGTTTGTCTCTCCCGGTCTATAAATCGCCCCTATGTTCAAGGATAACTTGTCTATTTGTACCCATAAGTAGTGACTCCCTTCTTCACATTTTTCCTCTAATAATTCATAGTTTATGCTGTTATGTATGTAAATTGATACTCCTCCACCTTTGCTGTTTTGTCTATAGTTAAATATGTGTTTATAGTTGGGAAGTTGGTATAGTCTGGCATCATTCTCTGATGTGATCCATGTCTCTGTAAAAATAAGTATGTGAGTGGTCTTGGGTATCGTTTTTATTATGCACTTTATTTCGTCGAATTTACCCGCTGTACGAATACTTCGTAAGTTTGCGTAAAAAAATCTTAGTGACGACGGGTGTAGTGAAATATCTTCATACTTTTTGATTATGTGATGGTTTAATCGGTTGTTTGTGTTAGTTTGAGTATCTTTTTGTATTGTGTTGTTCTTCAGTTTTTTTGGTTGTTTCTGTTTTTTAATATTGTGGGTATCCCCTTAATGTATTTTATTATAAGGTCTTCCTCGCCCTCATCTGTGCGTTTCTTTAGTTCTTCTCTCAATGACTGTAGGAATTGCTTTTGTGTTGGGGTTTGGTCGGCGTACACTTGTATATTATCAGGTAGACTAGTTTTGTTACGTAGTAGGTATTTCGGAAATTCCGTATTGTTGTAGTAGACTTTTATCGGCCTGTTTTTGTCTTGTACATATCTTCCTAGCCTCACAGTTTTAGTTGGTTTCGGGCAATCACTCTTTAATGATGTAGTTAATTTTGTCACTTCTTGGTAATCATGGTTTTGTCTGTCTTTTATGTTTTTTTCATTTTTTTCGGTTATACCCACAATTATGATATTCTTTTCGCGTTCGCATCTGTCTTTAAGTTCCTGCACGAGGGCTTCGCAATGAGCGACGGGCGGGTTCGGTGTAATCTCGACGGGTTGCATATTTTTAAACTGTGTTATTTCGTTTTCTATGTGCTGCATTTTTTTTTGGGTTATGTTGTTATCTGATTTGATATTTTCTATTTCATTATTTATTTTTTCGATGCGTTGTGTAAAGTGTTCTGAGTTTAGTTTTATTGTTTTAATTTCGTTTTTAATTTCCGATATTTCTTCGCGTATATACCGTAGGTTGTTGTTTTGTTTATTGCCAAAATCTTCCATAAAGTTCATAATCTCCGCTCGAAAACTTTGTAAAGTCTGGTTATATTCTTCTTCTTCGGGACGTTCCTTCCGTTTTCTTGTATTGACAAAGTTTGGGGTTGAGAGTTTTTCATCGTATTTGTTTAACATTGATCCGCTTGTACCTTGGCTGCAATCGCTATCGCTTATTAGCTTGGAACCCGATTGTGGTGGTGTTCGCTGTGTAGCCATTGTGACGACGCGCGACGCGACGTGGAGCGTTGCTATCGGGTGCGAGCGAGTCAAAAATAGCCACGCCTCTCTTCACACAAACATGACTCATATGCGCCTAGCGATCGCTCTTATCCACTGTTTTTTAAAAGGAAAGGTCTTTAGTGTTAATCACTTTTGTTTTGTGTTACTAGTTTTACGCTGATAGATTTATGGTTCACTTTAGCTAGTCGCTCGATTTTTGAGATCACAATATTCCTGCGAAGTTTTGTACACGTCCGTTCGCAACGCGCGCCAGCGGTAACTATTCGTTGGTTTAAGGTCAAAATTGTATTCTATTAAAACTCCTGATTATGTAATTAAGAAAGCGAAAGGGATACAATCTAGTGTAGTACGTGATTTAACAATTAACGATTATGAGAATGTTTTGTATAATAAAGGAGTCATTCGAAGGAAAAATATATTGTTCAAATCAATTAAGCACGAGATATTCACGCAAAGTGTAAATAAAATTGCACTCTCTGGAAATGATGATAAACGAGTATTATCTTCAGATAACATTTCAACGCGTGCATGGGGTCACTCTGCTATTTTAAAAGAAATGTATTAATGAATAAGATTTTACCACGTAAACCAGATTATATTTAAATTAGAGTTAGTTGAAAGTGTATTTATGTGAATGTCGTAAGTTATTTTATAAGTTATTTTAGTTTTATTGTGTAAGAATAAAATGATATTATTATAATAGAAATAAATGTGATATTGTGAGAAACCATAATTGTTTTATTTATTCAGCTTTACATTTTTTGTTGATCATGAATACAATAACCCTTCTTTTTTTGCTTCACCGCAGTCGGGTAAAAATCAAGTTGCGACATGTAGCAGGAATATTATTACTAACAATGTTTATGCCGCTGTAATATGAGCGTATATGTATTTCATCACTCGGATACATGTAATGCTTAGTTAACAACTTTCGGTAGTCAAAGAACATAAACAAAAATACAATCATTTGAAACTAACCACTGTAAATTGCTTTTTACTGTGTTTACATTACGATTGATTGTCTTGTGCACCAATATGTATTTATTACATAAAGGTTAGAAGATATTGCATTCGATACTTATTGCACTGCATAATAAATTCATTTTATTTAATCATTTACTAAATATAGTTCGCTTGAAGTACTTGTACCTGCACATTATATTCAACATGACTTCGGTAAGTAATTATTTTATATTTTCATACAAATGTTGGTGTTTTATGCAATGTAAATATTTAACGACTTGTTATAATATTGTTTCAGCGATCGGGATCAGACATCGTTTTTAGTCAGTATGCTCAAGATCCTTACGAAGAATTCAATGAGATGCTACGATGCGATCGTGAAAACGCCAATCGAATGGCGAAAGAAAAAAAGACGAAACCACGTCGTAAAGACACCGTGAACAAACCCAACTCCACTCAGTCTTTCGTGATGAGCAGACACCAGCGGCGAGGCATTAAACTGATCAAAATATCAGTAATTGACCTGTGTAATAACTCGCTAGGCAGCGACAATGACAATGAAACTGAAAATGTGATTATAAGTGCGCAGTACATAGTTAAAGAGGTGGTGGACCCTATAGTGGATGAAACTGAATCATTAGTTAGGAAAATATCTAAATCGTTAATAGAATATAGTGATTGAAAATATTTGTATTAAGTATTTGTAAGTTTTAGTATGTGGGATAATAAAGGTACGTAAGAGGGTGACTATATTGTTTGTGGTAGAATAGTATATAGTTTTGTGTTTTTATATTTAGAATAGGAATAAACATAACTGTAAATAGTATAGGGTTATTATAAAATGAACGCATTATTGTCATTTAAAAATGTTTTATTTTTATATCTTAAAACTAATAAACAGATACATATACACCTTTAGTTATTCCTCTAAATACTTTTTTATACATAATACGTTTTTAAGAGCACACTGTTTGGAATGTTTATTACAACACAAGTTAACTTTTCCATCGCAGGAGTATTTTTTGTGCAACTTGGATAAATTAGGACACAATTTCTCATCAAGTTCCGATACATTACAATTGGTACATAGATCCTTAACCCATTTTACCTTCTCAGAACCTTTAACTATAATATTCTTATCTTTTAAATATGGTACGATTATACGATGGAATTCTCTGTAGTCGATGTGTCCTTCACTCCAATAAATGCCTCGGTTTTTTTCTATCCATTTAACTTGAATCTTTTCTTCGCTTGTTAGATGTCTAAATAAGTATGGAGGTTTTATTAAAAACGATTGCGTATAGTTTTGAGTCGCAAATGCCAATTCTTTTATTATAAAATTGTTGTAAAGATCCTTGAATCCTTGTACATCCAATATGAGAGTATCCGATTTCATGATATTTTCTTAACAGTGCTGCTAAGCGGTTTGTACTCAATTATGCAGTCGTTTAATATAAGACAATATGCCGATGTTTGATCAGGTATGTCTGAATCACTTTCGATTTCCACTCTAACGTCCACAACAGGTCCTCCTTTTAGATTATCGGCTTGTCTGGAGCAATCGATAACGAATAGTGGCGCTAAGTCTTTGAATTGTTTTTCACTTAATAAGGGTTCCGCGCGACGTCCGTAGTACGACTGTTGAAATCGAGTATACTGTTCATATAATAAAGCTGTGTTGTTGTTTGCAAAATTAACGTTTAAATTTTCGTATGGAAAGTATGTTGAATTGAGGTATACTTTAACATCTCGTATATGACAGTGATCAAACTGAGACATGTCAGAACTGGCACTATTTTTTCTGTTTGTTTGTAAACCAATAATAATATATCTGGGTTTTTCTATTTGCGATGATGTTTTGATAGACCAGGTATTTTAGTATTCCTAGGTAACGCAGGATACTCGTAAAGATCCCAATTTCGGAATACCATCTGCAGTGGACGATCTTTTTCTAACAATTTAATTAAACTTAGTTTTTCCTTATCAGATACTTTAACGTGCGGTACGCGCCATATGATTTTATTTATAATAACGTCTTCTAAAATTTCACCAGTATTTAATTTCACAGCGTTCAAGTTTGTATTGCTACGTAACAATATCAACTCGTGCCTACTATTTATTACAATCTTTTTAAAATCCTCCGCAAAACCGAGTATGTTGCAAAGTGGTATGGATACAGAAAATTTACCACCGTTTATATTTTTAATGCCTTCGATATTCCAGCCCCAAGAATTAGATATTTTTGATTCGGTCTCATTCATTGAAATTAATGACTTCATCGTGGTAGTTACACCAGCATTTTTTATTTTATCAATTTCGACTCCATTTAGCTCGTACCTTATATCTTGGAATAGATAGAGTAGAGCATTATTGGTAAAATGAACACTGCTCGCGGTTTCTTTTGCATCCTTTTTCTTAACAACTATGGTTCCTTCCAAGTACATTTGAAAAGTTAATATTACAGCAGTTATTAGGTTTTTTTAATGTAAATAAGCTGCTCCACAATGAGCAGTATGGTTTTACAAAGGGTCGCTCAACAACTGATGCCGGTGTAGCTTTATTAAAACACGTGTATAGCGCCTGGGAGAATTCACAAAATGCCATAGGCGTTTTTTGTGACCTTTCTAAGGCATTTGATTGCGTTCATCACGACACACTACTCGCTAAACTTAAATATTACGGTATACAGGATATAGCCCTTAACTTAATGAATTCTTATTTAAAGCAGCGCCTTCAATGTGTAGAAGTTAATGGCGTAAAATCTAGGCCACTTCCGGTTAAATTAGGTGTGCCCCAGGGTTCTATACTGGGTCCTTTTTTGTTCCTGGTATATATAAATGACTTGCCGTTTTATTTAGAAGGTATCTGCAATACTGTACTTTTCGCTGACGACACGTCACTCATATTTAAAGTGAATAGAAATAGTGATAGTTTTGATCACATTAACAGTGCACTTTTACAGGCAACAAATTGGTTTACTGTTAATAACTTGGTACTAAATGCTAAGAAAACGAAGTGCATTAAATTTGTAATGCCAAACGTTAAAAATCTAGGTCCAAATATAATTGTTAGTAATGAAGTGCTGGAGACTGTAGAATCGACCGTCTTTTTAGGTATTACAATAGATAGTAGACTTAAATGGGCAGCTCATATTTCATACCTTGCAAGCAAACTGAGTTCAGCAGCATATGCAGTTAGGAAAGTTAGGCAGCTAACGGACGTGGATACAGCTCGATTAGTGTACTTTAGTTACTTTCACAGCGTTATGTCCTATGGCATTCTGTTGTGGGGTAAGGCTGCAGATATTGAAACAATATTTATTCTGCAAAAACGAGCTGTTAGGTCTATTTACCAGCTAGGCGCTAAGGTCTCACTTAGGGAGCGTTTTAAGGAAATTGAGATTCTAACTGTTGCCTCATAATTTATTCTAGCCAATATATTATACATTAGACAAAATATTCACCTCTACACTAAAAAGAGTGACATACACAACATTAATACTAGAAATAAGCATAAGTTATGCACTACATCCCACCGGCTGCACAAGGTGCATAACTCATTTATAGGACTTAGCATTCGTATCTACAACAAGCTGCCACCTAGTATGTTAGAATTACCATATAATTCATTTAAATCAGTAGTCAAAACAAGGCTCTGTAAGAAAGCCTACTATACATTAAATGACTATTTAAACGATAAAAACTGTTGGTCGCCTTGATAGACACAAGACGGTTCTGAATTGAATTACTGGGATCATTTTTTCCCATTTTTTATTATTTTTTTGTTTATTTTTGACTGCCATACAAATAGTATGTTACTATATTTTGATACAATTATACTATTGTATAATTTAACTTTTATTATTATTATTACTTTGCTGTTTTGACATTTTATAACAATTCTAATTATTGTTCCAAATTGATTGGCATACACTCTGTATGTAACAATATATTGTTTTATTATTAATGCAGTTATACGCATGTATATTGGTATACTATTTTAATGCCGCTTTGATAAGGGACTGTGCAGTGAATCAGTGCTTGGGGTTTTTTTTCTAATTTGAACTCAGAATTCCTTTTGTTTTATTTTCTTTAAGCCGGCAGCAGTTTCGTCATGCTCCCTAAGTTGTCATTGCCTGCGGTGGTGTCTTGGGTCGGGTCTCCTCCTTCCCTCTAATATGGCGAGGGAGGGGATGGCTGATCCTTGCGTCATACTCGTGAACGGGTGCCGCTTGAGGTGACTGGTCGTTCTGCTGACCTTTGTCTCCACGTAGATTCAATAATTTTCACTCTTAAATAGTATGATACCCATCTACCTTAACCACTTGTTCACTTTGCGCGGTCCCTTATCGTTATTTATCGTTATTTATTGTTATTTTTTATATTATTTATTATTTTTAATGTAATGACAGCGTGCTACTGGGGAGTTTGTTGCGCCGTTTCTTCTCCTCAGCCAAAGCACTTAGGAAGCGGTGAAGGGTGGGCGATTTGGGGTCGGTTCATGTCTGGCGGTGGTGGCGTCGCGTGTTGTCGGTCGCGTGGCGCTGGGGCGGGCGGGCGCATGGTGGAGCATTCCGCCTTTCACACTGACCTGATGACGCGTTGGTGCGTCAGGTGTGAGTGGTTGGATGTTCTGTTGTGTGTTTGCTCGTTCTGGCGTTGCGCGGCCGATGTTGCGCGCTGCCTTTTCCGCCGGATATGAACCGACCCCTAGGGTGCTGTCCTATTGTAATAATAATTGACGTTTGATAAGTGCTACTTTGTAGCCTAAGTTAAATAAATAATTTTTGATTTTGATTTGATTTTGATTTTGATTTTGTACAAGGTGCTTGCTGACGGTAGTACATACAAGTCCTGTTGGTTGATAGGTATGCGTATCTCGTCATTCCTGTTAAAACTGGTCACGTACGGTTTATATGAATGGTATTCGATGCCTTCAACAGTATTGTCGTAGGTTGGTGCGGATAAAACATCTAAGATATTCATTTTAGGAGACCGATAGCTTTAAGAAATGCTTTATTTTCTCTCGTTAATTTTATTCTTTTCTTCGAGCTAGTTCTTATATGACTGGGAGCTTTATATAAACTGATGGTTTTTTTTGGTTGATGCGTATATTTATTATAGTCAATCATTTTTTCTTCTTAGATGTAAATAAAGCTGTACTTCTTCACCGCGTAAATTTATCAGTTGATTGTTTATGTCCAATAACCGTATATGTATGCAGCTTATGTTGTATTGATTAATCGGAAAGTATATTGCGTTTTTAGGAATTTCTATGATTCTATATCCTGGTGGCACGTTAAGTGCAAATTCGTGGATAATGTGACTGGGCTCTCCGTTTACGTACGAACCACTGACAATATCACATTCAATCCTGATCACGGTCGTTGGCAAAATGTTAACTGGAAACTGTGAGACATGCAATTTATTAGCTTTTAAGATCTGCTTATCATATCCTAAAAGGTTTCGAAAAGTGTCTTCCTTATCGAAGTTTATATTTTTAGAACAGAGTATAGTAGTTTTTAGAGTATTGTTATTGCACAGTAGTTTTATCGAAGCGTTTTGTATTTTGGACTTTATATAATCGCTGATATCTTGAAGTTCATAAGTTCCTTCGGGTATTTCAATTACTTCCTCCGATCCATAGTAGAACTTATTGTTCTTTTTATCAATATTTGGAATAGAATTAAACGTGGAGAAATGCAATAATGCGCACTCGTACTGACCGTTTAATTGTAATGTGTTAGGATAGTAAGTAGACAAATCTGATGACTTTCCAGTTATTGACAAAGTGAGGGACATCTTGAGAATGATAAAAATGAAAGAATAACATATTAATTTATACATTTTTATTTTTCCAAAAATTCCTTAGATATTCTAAGCATAAGTGTCCACAATTCACAGTATTGAATTTTTGGTACCTTGTATAGTTGTAAAAAATATTACAGTTTTTTAAGTATCGTATCAATTCGAGAGGCGGTTTCAAATCACCGAAGCTGTCAAAATATTCACAATAATTATTAAATTTAATATAAGCCACCCAATGAGTTCCTTCATTTTTTGAATTGTCCAAATTCACGATAGCACATTCAATCTGTTTTGGTTTTCTCGGTAACCGATCTTTCATGTAAACTCCTCGAAAGTATGGCAAGTCGCGAGCGTGCTTTTTGATGTCAACATCAGTTAATGGACGATTAGGTAGCTTACTTAACAGTTTTTTGACGAATTTATAAACAAACCTTTACCATTTTTATGCGGTTTAATGTACAACCCCTTTCCTATAGCTAATGCTTCCATAGTTTTATTGTGCCGTTCAGTTTCTTGTAATTTTTTTTGAGCTGTTTTGTAGTCGTTAACTGTTTTTGCGATACCCGCAGCACCACCCGCTAAAGATCCTAATGCCGATAAACCAGCGAAAATTGGGATCAAAGGCAGAACTCCACCAGTCTTCGGTATGGGTATGACACGAGGAACTCGTACTTTCTGTACGCAAGGAAATATCTTTCTAGCAGCCAAGTAAGCGGCGTTTATAAGAGCCTTACTGTCCATGTGTTTGAGTTTCCTAATTTTTGATCTTATTTTCGATACAAAACTGTTAAACGTTTTAATCCCTGCACCAGACTTTATTTTGGCTTTCATGACTTTGCTCACCAGCCACGAACTTAGTTTTTCCCCTTTTCCTGCGTCCTTGGATCTAAGTCTTTGTTTAGCCATGTTTAACAGTTGTAAATCAGCTTTGTGACGATTAGGTAAATCTGTATGGTTCTGATATGCAATATCGTGATGCATACAAGCTTCGTCTAACTTGTTTACGCCTCGATCTCCACGTAGTAACCGTTTTTGTAGTTTAGTACCCGGTCCGCAATAATTGTAACCAGGCAAATGAAGTTCAAAGGGTAAATTATTAATCACACTATTGACTAGTCCACCACCTTGCATTGTTCAAAGTAAAATGAAATACATGTAAGAAATAATAATGTTTATATGAATAATATGATATCTACTTTTATCAATTCACTATCGCAGCTCTGTTGATCCAACTATTTTCTGCGTTACTTAAACCTAACCATTTCACAAACAATTTATTTCCTTTTCTTTTTAAAACTTTTTCTATCAAATAAACGTTTGGGAAATATGTTTTTTGAAGTTCCGGTTCATAAAAGGTTCCCAAAATAGCTTGTTTGCGTTGGTCCTCTATATGATACGTTTTTGGAATGGTATTGTTTACTTTTTTTATGGTAAATATTTCAGTTGACCAATTAGGAGTATAGCCCTTTTTAAAAACATGCTTGTATTTACTAATGCGAACACTGTCACCAACTTTGAACTTAGGTACGCAACGAAAAGAAACTTGCTTATGTGATTTTTTTATATTTTCTTTTATGTTTAACTCATTGCATTTATTTACTTCAACAGGTTTACATTGAATAGTACGATGCTTTGTGTTGTTATACATTTTCAATGTATCTTGTAACACCGTTTCATACCACTTGTAGTTTCCATTCATACTAAAACACTTATATAATTTATTTTTAATAGTTTTTATCAATCGCTCAACAATTGAAGCCTTCTTTGTAGAAAAGGTTGAGTAATGGTTAATATTAAACCTTCTCATGAGCGTCTGGAATGAAGTATTATAAAACTCTGTTCCTGAATCTGTTTGTAAATTAACCGGTTTGCGTTGACTTTTACTGAGTATGTTCCCAAATGCATTAGTAACATCAATTTTATTTTTCGATTTTAGCGGTTCCGCCCAGGCGTATTTTGAGAAACAATCTATCACCAATAAAATATAATTGTAACCATTGTTGTATTTTCTTAAATTTTGCATGTCCATCAGATCAGCTTGCCACAAATCATCAATCCCTTTCAAAATTACAGAACGACGATCAAAATTTTTTCTTGCCGCTTTGTGAATTTCATTTACAATTTGTTGTTTGGACATTATGAAGGCTTTTTAGATGCTAATAAGTTATCTACAACTGTTTTTGTGTAAAACTTATCTTCTAAATGAATGGAAACTTCAGATATCTTTGCTTTTAAAGTATTTTGTACATCATTCATAATTTGAGTTCGCATTAACAGCATGGATTTATATAAATCTTTCGTTATGTTTGTCATAAATTGATCTACATAATCCTTATTTACAGCATCATCTGGTTCTACAGGAGTTCTGATACCTCTCAACGTCGTAGCTTTTAAATCAAATTCACCATTTTCTGTTTTCGTTAATGCATTATCATTACTCTCGAATAATTCTGACAATCGCATTCTTTTATGAATATAATGTCCAAATTTGTCTATATTCATGTTGAATGTGCTTTGTATTGAAGGGTTAACAGTAAAATGAAACGTATGCAGAGAATAAAAGATATTTATTAATTAATAACTTTACTTTCACGTAACTCTTCGATGATGGATATTATTTCATTGTCCAGCCCAGTGTTGCCAGCGTCTCGTGAAGCAATCAATAGTTTTAATCTATCCACTAGTTCATTTGGATTATCCCAATAGACATAATCTACGTTTTTTCTCCACACTTTTTTCAACGGTAGTCCATTCCCCTTTGGTTGATTGTAGGTCTGATTTGTACTTTGTAATTTAAAAAGAGGTTTAATGACTTGCAAATATTTTTGCCCTTTGCTACTTTTGATGGGTTTGCTTGGTTCAAAATCTCGACGGTGTGCATTTGTATCGATCAGCATTGACTTATAATGTTGCATATCATTATCTGTCACTAAACTTAAGTCTACATCTTTTTTTAGCAACAACTGTTTCAAACCCGGTGTATTTCGATATTTGCGACCCGTTACTGTGATAAAATCATCACCAATCGTAATGCTAGCTGAACCTAACATAAGTTTTCCACGCTCTATCCGAACACCAAATGGTACATCATGTAGTGCTTCAGGAGATAGAGACCAAGATGATGTATCGCATTCTTCGTTCTTATCACCCAACGATTGAAATGAAGATTCACTGTCGATTTCATTTTCATCACTGCTTTCCACGTACTCTTTGCTAGTAGGACCTTCCTTGTATAATGTTTGATTGCTTTCCAGGATTTTTTCATTTTCATCAGAAGTAGTTCCATTACTGGTGTTGGTTAGTAAATTAAGTGATTTGGTTATAGGTTTAAAAACCGTTTCTAATGCTTCCTTATTCCCAATCTCAAGTTCTCTCATGGTACGTACTTTTTTCTTTACAGCGGCTGAGGCATCTATGATTTGTTTTTTCAATGATTTTTCCATAGTCGTTAAATATATAGTTATCGCTTAAGAGTTGTTATAAGAATAATAACGTAACGATGTCAACTGTCTTAAATATAGTATCATTTTCTTATTCAAAGACAACAAATGTGTCAAATTTATTTCTGTAACATCCATTATTTTTAGAGCAATCTTTATTTATTACCACAAAGTTGTAAGGTTCGCTCCAAATTTTTGAACACATTTCACGAAACTGGATCCAAGTCATATCTGTATTGACATGTTCTTCATAAATATGTTTTAGATTAATATCATCCTGCTTAAAAAGTACGATAAGGTTAGCGTTGTCTCGTACTAACTGCTTTGGCACTTTACTATACGTTTGGTTGAGATAAAAACAATCGATATTTTTGTGTCTGCCCATTGCAAAGTAATCTCGCATGTTACTTTGATTTTCACATGCAACGTCATCAAATATTATTACAGAGTTGGGTTTAGCATCCTGAACACTCAAAACGTCTTCATTACCATTATATTTCTGAAATGAAATACCTGGAACTCGTTGTAAAACTCTTTCCAGAAATCTATACTTAGGCTGGTGCAAAGTTTTTGAATAAACATAAACATTTTGAAATTTTAAGCCGTTTTCATGTATAAGAAGACCAATGAGCAAATTTGTTTTTCCACAATTTGACGGACCACAAATAATACAACGTACTATGTTAGGTAATAATTCACCATGACGAACCCGAGTCTTAGGAACATCATCACAGATAGTGTTTACATTCAACGATTGGGGCTGTTTAATAAACTTCATGATAAGTATGTTATAGAGTTGATCTAAGAATGACAAAATATGTTCATAGCGTTCACATTTAAACTTTTCTGATCAACAAATGATACATGGTACCAGATTTGGTAATAGTTCGTTATCGCTTGAGTGACTTTCTGAAAATTCATTGCATATCGTGCACGTACATCGGATTGAGTCGATGAAACAGAGGGTTTGGTGTTGTTTAGACCATTCTCATTTTTATTATAATAAATTACCAGAAATATTATTGGGTATTCTACCCCACGGCGCGAATGCGCATGCATGAGCGAAGTATTGTATAACCCGGTACTCGTTGCAAAACTTTTTCTAAAAATATGTACTTGGGTTGGTACAGGGTTTTTGAATAAATATAAACATTTCGAAATCTTAAACCATTTTCGTGTATAAGAAGACTAATGAGTAAATTTGTTTTTCCGCAATTTGACGGTCCGCAAATTATACAGCGTACTGAATTAGGTAATAATTCACTATGACGAAAATCAGTTTTACTAAATTCATCACATATTATGTTAACATTCAACGATTGTGGTTGTTTTACAAATTTCATGATAATTGTGTGAAACAGTTCGATTAACAATGACGAATATTATTTTAGATTAATATTTATAAACCATACCACTACCACTGTATATTTTGCGTAACTAACATTAACCGAGTTAACCGTTTATGATTGGGTATTCTGGACCACCGCGATGGCGAACTTGTTTCGCCGAGCGAAAAGTGGTCCAGAATGCCCAATCATATACTACTGTCCTATACAATTATATTTCGTCGCTTCATTCTTCGATATAATTATTATTTACTATGTAGTCCCTTTAACCTACAGGCAACATCGCACGTTTAGAGAGTATCTCAAATGACTAAAAATTTACTTCATCTGTCACTTGAGAATCTGATTCATTCCTTTTTCGTGCGAGGCAACGAACGCACGCGCCTTATGCAAAAATGCCGAAGCGCAGTGCTCAAGAAAAACTGCACAGATATGAAAAGAAGATTAAGAAATTAAAAGAAAAAGAGGAACAACATCGTCGAATACGACAAGTTTTGGATTCGTCTGATGACGAAAATCACGGTAGTTTATTACCATTATTAGTGACATAACAATTAAATCGGGATTGACTGCGGGTCAATCACGATAACATGATTAGCTGCGGGCTATTCATGAGTTATGAATCATAACGATCTACGTAGAAAATAATGCGTGATCTAGAATAGATACACATTATATCTACAAACTATTGTCTGCGGGACAATACATGTGCGAATGTAGAAAATGCACACAACATTTTATAATGATACCCTCATATTTTTACTAAAATAAAAATATTGTTCCTTCTTTTGTTATAGACGGTACGGTTAACACTGAACCGCAAGTTGAAACGGGGGTGCCAGAGGTGCCAGAGACACCGTTAGTTATACCAGATATAGTGCCAGCGGATGACCAAACACCGAGGTTACCAACACAACAGACGTAACTCTTGACCTAGAATTACTATCAGCGTTAGGAGCGTCTACGTCCGATACACTAGATTTCGGCGACAATATCCATGAGAACTTAGCTCAGTTATGGACCCCTTTATTAAAGAAAGGGTTACAAAAAGAAGACAAAGACAAGCTTACAAAAGAGTATGTAGTACCAGGTAACTGTAAATTTTTACAAGCACCTAAACTCAATGCAGAAATATCTACCGCCGTTTCCGAAGTGGTTAGAGGACGTGATAAAAAATTCGTCGGATTCCAACAACAGCTTGGGACAGGTGTCTCGGCAGTTAATAGGGCAATGGATATTTTGCTTTCATCAGACAATAAAATTCAAGCTTTTAAACACCTAAGCGACGGCTGTCGACTTTTGACCGACTTACATCATTCCTTCCACGAAAGATAGGATTAAACTTATCACACCAAGTTTGGAAAAGAACTTCCTACACATGATTCAAGATTCTGAGAGGGATGATACATTATTTGGTAATTCACTGTCCGAAAAGATCAAAGCTAGCAAGGCTATCGAACGACAGGGTTCACAGATAAGAAAAACTGGTACTAACCAAAAGGTTAACACACCACAATCGGCGGTGATTCGTGCTGCTCCCTACCAAGGAAACTGGTCGGGACCTCCTCGTTATCCGACAAACAGGGGGGGGGCGAGGAGGTCAAGGTCACAGAGGTCAGAGGGCGGCGCCACCACCAGCACGCCGACCATACCATCCCCCTGCACCGACTCAAACGAAGAGCTACAGTCAGCCCAAGACTCGTGCTCAACCTCCACAATAATACAGGTAGAATAAAATACTTTTATAATTGTTGGTTACAAGTAACAAATAATCAAACAATATTGTCATGGATTAAAAACGGGTACCAAATTCCCTTTTGTACTGAAGTGTCTCAACCAATAGTTCCGCAATCAAATTTCAGGGTCAACGAAAGTCACGACTTAATTGAGGCTATAAATAAATTAATTGATTTGGGAGCTGTAACACAATGCATTCCTTCGAAAGATCAGTTTATATCAAAGATATTTTTGGCACCTAAAGCTAACGGTGGCAAACGATTTATTATTGCCCTTTAACTCATTTAAATGCACAATTAAAAATAAGCTATGTGAAAAAGCTTACTACACAATTAATGATTATTTAAATGATAAACATAGTTGGACGCCGTGATAGACACAAGACGGTTCTGTATGGATTATTATTATTATTTTTATTTTTTTTAAACAGCTTGATTTATCTTTATGTTGATAGGCATACATTTCGTATGTAACATTTGTTACCTATTTTTATTTTATTTTTAGTACGATTATACAAATGTAGGTAGGTATAGTGTACCTATAGTAACCTATGTCCAATAAACGGTATTTGTTCGTCTTTTTTTTAATGTATAATTATATCAATTATAGAATTTAATTATGTATCCACTCATATTATTGTGATAAGGGACAGTTCAGTCACGGTAATATTATAATACAGTACTCCAACTTCATACAAACGGACGAAACGCGAGCTATACCTACGCGCTCGATCTCGGGGTGCGCTCGGGGAGTAGACAGTCACGGCTGTACCGCAGTGTCGAACTGACGGTGTGTTGTTTTTTTAACAATAACCGCGCGATTTTTTCTCTAAAAATCAGTTAATATGACGAGTAGGAAATATTGTGCTGTTTTTGGTTGTATGAATTCGTCAATAACGCATTTTTAATTAAGCTTTATATAATAATGCGGATTTATTATACTTTAAAATTTAACAATAAAGCATTTCGTACGACTCAGTCGAGGCGCAAATATATTTCGGTTTTTAATAAAATCTACCAATCAAAAAACTACACGCATTTTTATTGAATACTTTCTATTCAATATACAAAGTATTTCATTTATTTAGGTATATAAAAAGGATATTTACAATCACAAAACTAAATAGAAACAGAAAGTAGACAAATGCTGGAGACGGGCAGCCCTAACGCATGTTTACGTACCGCGCGGCTGTAGGCATTTATTTCTATCATGCGGCCGAGTTACACTACTGTATTATAATATTACCGTGGTTCAGTAAATCAGTGTTTGAGGATTTCCTTTTTTTTTTTTTTTTTTGCTTTATATTTGTTTGAGCCGGCAACAGTTTCGTCATGCTCCCTTAGTTGTCACCACATGAGTAGATAAACGGAACAGAGGCAAAGCTTCCTAAGAACGTGCAAAATTGTTACCTATTTTGTTAGGGTTGTCACAATAGGTGAAGACAAATCAAACAAAAGGTTTTTTAAATAGTTTTAATAGTCAGTATGATAGAATAGTTTACAAATTAGGTACTTACTTTAAGAATTTTCTTTTTATAATTTTTGATTTTTTAATAATTTATTGTTTCTTTTAATGGTTTGGTAAATTCTGAATCTAACATAAAGTTTTTTCAAGTAATCTAACGGGAATCTTACTTATTGTACTCCTTGGCATAGTTAAAGTATGATTTTTGTTGAAAGTATGATTTTGAAGTATATGTTTGTTTTTTTTTTATTATTATTCTACACACGGTACAATAAACAACTATTATTATTAATATAATACCACGTTTTTACAACTAAACTTATAAAAACTTAAACTTGCAACTAACAAAACAAACAGCGTGCGTCGGACTGACCCTTAGATTGTACACTGGCTGAGCCAGCGTAAACTGGTTTTTTCCAGTCTCGCCGCGTATGCGACAAGCGGCCAGTGATCACGCACACATGCCCCGCGGGCGTTTTAGGGTCGGTTCATCTCTGGCGGGAGGCGCGTCGCGTGTTGTCGGTTGCTTGGCGCCGGGGCGGGCGGATGCGTGGTGGGGCGTTCGGCTTTTCACACTCAACAGATGTTGCGTTAGCGCGTCAGGTGTGGGGGGTTGGATGTCTCATTGCGTGTTTGTTTGTTCTGGCGTTGCGCGGCCGATGGTGCGCGGTGCGTTTCCGCCGGATATGAACCGACCCTTATGGTGCTGTCTGTTTTTTTGTATTTTGTGTTTGACGTTCGATAAGTGCTACTGTGTAGCCTATATTGAATAAAGAATATTTGAATTTGAATTTTAAATTTAAAGCCGTTAAATAAATTTATTTTGAAAAGCCATTTCAAGATGGAAGATTACAAGACTGCTGTAAAACTTATCCCGCAAGACGGTTATTTAGCAAGCATTGACCTACCTTTTAGTTCCTATATCGGTCGATGATCGAAAGTACTTACGTTTTAATTTTCAAGCTCCAAATTCCATTAATTTAATAACATATGAGTTCACAGCAATGCACAATGCCATACGGTCTGTCTGTGGCACCTAGGGTATTTACTAAAATTATAAAAGAGATTATGGCCTTTCTTAGGAGACTGGGCCACAAATCAGTCATATATCTCGACGACATACTTTGTATTGGCAATTCTTTCGAAGAATGTACACAAAATGTACACGACACATTGAGACTCTTGCAATGTTTAGGCTTTGTCATAAATCACGACAAAAGTTCACGGACACGTGTGCGTTGCCCTAGCGGAAAAAGTTCGAATTTCATAATTTGAGTTTAACAGATTTTCAGTGTATGACGTCGTGTAATTGTGTATGGTAAGTAAAAATTTGTGTATCCAACCATTAGGGAGTTATTCATCAAAAGCTGTTTCCGCTGGGACAACGTTGTCCCAGCGGAACATTTTTTATCCCATGGACGTAGAAGAAAAAAAATTGGTTCATTGGTTCAATTGTGTATGTCGAAATTTGTGTATCATTAAACTGCGAAGATATTCAAGTTTCCGCTACGACAACGTTTGGCCATTTGCTAGATTTCATATAAAACGCTTTTATAGAGAGCTGTAGATTTGTACATACGTTGTTTTGAATTAGTTTATATTGTGAAAACAGATTTTGAAAAAAAAATGCGTTCAGAAGTTATACATGTAAACGTACAATAAGGTTATTAGGTCCTAGTACTTAAAGTATGCACTTTAGGATCTAGTTTATAACTTTTATACATACCTTGTAAGATTCTGCAACGTCTTGCCAAATATGATTGATGTACTCTGAGCAATTAATGAGTTATGGGGTAATTTACCATGACTAGACCACTGTTTTATGAGCAGTCTAATTGCACGAGAGTCTAAAGGAAATGCATAATAAAACATATTCCAATAATTTGTGTATTAATTCAACTATTCACATGTAATATTTCATCTCATTACACTCAATAATTAACGAAATACAGTTAAAAACTGATAACCATCGCAATTCGTACGTAACCCGACCGTGTTCGGATGGCTACAAAAAAGCGGCCGTGCAGTACATTTTTGCTACCTTTACATTAACAAACCATTACATTAACTGCCCCATAATTGGTTGCACAGATTCCGCCTTATACCTACATCAACGAACACATTTATTGACTACAGTTTTGGCTAAGTTTCTGCCACCCAAGGCCCAATAAGTTTGCCTAACATTCGCTAATAAGAGCTGGGGTCCAGCATGAAAAAATCTTAAATGATAGCTTTCAAAAAGTATTTTGGTGAAATGATGTTTGCTGCATAATAGGATAGGATGCTTCGTATCAAAGGTATATGGGGAGTTGTCCAATCTACCACCAACACGTAATAGGTTATTGGGGTCTAAAAATGGGGACAAGGAAATGAGTCTGTTCTTTTTATGCAATGCCTTACCCGTTTTAAGAATAGCATATTCGTCAGGAAACATCTCCAACTGAGCTTTGTGTAATATTAAGTTACTTAAATGAATTTTTAAGTTCTACAGCTGAAAGATGATCAGTAAGTCTGTTGGTTTTGTTTCGACAATTGTGCACAAACCTCTGTAAATATGCTATTGATCTTTGGATATGAATTAAATTAGATCTATTGTTAATCAAACTACTAATAGAATCTAAATTTGAATTATTGTTAGATACTACAACAGAAAAAGAAATCAATTCTGGTAGATCGTGTCTCGCGTTATGATTGGGCATTCTCGGCCATTCATGTTCGTCTTTCTCTAAGAAAGTGGGACCAGACCACCACAAGGATGAACTCCTGATGGAATCAGCCTTCAGCCCGCGGGAAACAAGATCCGCCGGATTGTCTTTCGACGGTACGTAGCTCCACGAGTGACCCTCTGTGCTCTGTTGAATTTCGTGTATACGATTACGAACGAAATTTTTCAGTTGCAATGGGGGTGTGGTTAACCACCCTAAAACAATAGTTGAGTTGCACCAAAATTTACATTTGCTTAACTTCAGAGTAAGAGAGGATAATACCTTTGTACACAACCTTGCAGCCAACAAGGCCCCGCACAGCTCGAGACGAGGAATCGTCGTAGGCTTTATCGGCGCTACCCTACTTTTAGAGGTTAAGAGGTGTACCTTTACTGAACCCGATTGATCCACAGAACGAATGTATAAGCAAGCGCCATACGCTCGCTCTGAAGCATCTGAAAAAACATGAATTTCATGAACTCTTGAGTTTTCACTAAGAACCCACCGAGGAATTATTAAGTGATTCAGTAGTGGTAAAGTATTAGCAAATGCAACCCATAAATTTTTTATGTCTTGTGAGACTTCATCATCCCATGAATATTGATCTATCCACAACCTCTGCATTATGATTTTTGCTTCAACAACACATGGGCCTACTAGTCCCAGTGGGTCAAAGATCTGACTTATGACAGAAAGTATGTGTCGTTTTGTAGTTGGTTTGTTTACATTTATATTAATTGAGAATGACAAGGTGTCTGAATCACAAATCCAGTTGAGACCAAGAGTTTTAGACGAGACATTTGCATTTGTTTCTGCAAGGTCTAAAACATTAATATGTGTATTATTATTGCAGGGGGAAATTTGATTTAAAATAAACTGATTATTTGATTTTAATTTTCTTTAAATTGTGCTGATTTTAAAGTAGATATAACTCCCTTGACAATATCAATTGTTTTATCTATAGAATAACTGCCCCCAAGGTAGTTGGAGCGACGACAGCTTGTGGATGAAATAAAGCACGAGTGGACTGTATAAAACGTTATAATGTTTACTAAAGGACTGTTACAATTACAATTACACAAATGAATGGAAGGTTAGAAAGCGCGAGCGCGGGTGTACGTCGTCGCGTCTCACAGCTGACTGGCGGGGACGGGGAACGCGGGGCGAGAGGAACTCGCCGCTCGCGCAGTCGCCGGCGGCACGGTAATATT
Source organism: Autographa pulchrina (assembly GCA_905475315.1). Taxonomy (NCBI): domain Eukaryota; kingdom Metazoa; phylum Arthropoda; class Insecta; order Lepidoptera; family Noctuidae; genus Autographa; species Autographa pulchrina. The sequence goes on along the minus strand of FR997761.1, from coordinate 13,602,228 downwards.
ATAATACAGTAGTGTAACTCGGCCGCATGATAGAAATAAATGCCTACAGCCGCGCGGTACGTAAACATGCGTCAGGGCTGCCCGTCTCCAGCATTTTAATTACATTTACCTACTTTCTGTTTCTATTTAGTTTTGTGATTGTAAATATCCTTTTTATATAAATAAATGAAATACTTTGTATATTGAATAGGAAGTGTTCAATAAAAATGTGTTGGTAGATTTAATTAAAAAAACATGATTATTTTGCGACCGAAAAATATTTGCGCCTCGACTGAGTCGTACGAAATGCTTTATTGTTAAATTTTAAAGTATAATAAATCCGCATTCTTATATAAAGCTTAATTAAAAATTGTTTTGGGAAATTCATACAACCAAAAACAGCACAATATTTCCTACTCGTCATATTAACTGATTTTTAGAGTAAAAATCGCGCGGTTATTGTTAAAAAAACAACACACCGTCCGTTCGACACTGCGGTACAGCCGTGACTGTCTGCGGCCCGAGCGCACCCCGAGATCGAGCGCGTAGGTATAGCTCGCGTTTCGTCCGTTTGTATGAAGTTGGAGTACTGTATTATAATATTACCGTGCCGGCGGCCCCCGATGGACGATGCTCGCAGGCGCGCAGCAGCCGCCGGTGGCTCCACTCCAGCGCGCAGCGGAGATATTCGAGTGTGTGACTCAACATCCTCCCCCCGTTGAAGAGTCTTCAACAGAAACAGGTAGAGGGCAGATGGTGTTAAAGGCTCGCCGAATGACACCCCTTCGTGTGCGGATGTCGGCGACTCTTGCTACGCCATCTCTGCCAGGAAGCACCCGAGTGATGCGCCCTAAAAGCCAGAGTAAAGGTGGTAAGCCTTTGTCCTTGATTATAACGAGTGTTCCTTCCTTCAGCTCTCCTGATGACCGGTGCCATTTCGCCTTCTCCTGCAGCCACAGAATGTATTCCTGAGAGAAACGATTCCAGAAATGCTGTTTCAGGTATTCAACTCGTCGAAACCGTTGCAGATTGGTGATGTTGGTACTCTCGATCTGTGGATGAGGCAACATAACGAGTGAACGTTCAATAAGGAAGTGTGCTGGAGTTAAGGGAGTAAGGTCTGAAGGGTCGTTGGAGAGCGGAGTTAAGGGCCTCGAATTCAAGATAGCCTCCACTTGAATGAGACATGTTGCCATCTCTTCAAAAGTAAGATTGGTTAACCCTAGAACTCTTCTGAGGTGGTGCTTCGTGGATTTAACTGCGGACTCCCATAATCCGCCAAAGTGAGGAGTGTATGCAGGGATAAAGGAGAAGTTAATGCCCGGATCAATAACATTTAAGTTTAAGTCCTGTGAAAGTAACTTAGCCAACTCATTGAACGCGCCTACAAACGTTGTACCGTTATCGGAGAAGATGTTACGTGGCTTCCCCCTTCGAGCAATGAAACGGTTCATGGCAGCCAGGAAAGCCTCCTTCGTGAGGTCCGATACAAGTTCGAGGTGGACGGCTCTGGTAGCTAGGCACACAAAAACACAAATAAAGGCTTTAATGAGCCTACACCCTCGTCCCTTACGATCAGCTATCATGACAGGTCCAGCATAGTCGACACCGGAGTCTAAGAAAGGAAACTCTAGGTGCAAGCGTTGCTCTGGAAGATTTCCCATCATGGGTTGGATAGTGCTTGCTTTGATCCTGCAACATCTCACGCATTGATGTGTGACCTTCTTTGCCAAGTTCCTGCCCCCAATAGGGTAGAAGTGGTGACGAATCGTGGCAAGTAAGAGCTGAGGCCCTGGATGTAAAAGACGTAAGTGAAACGCATTAAATAATAATTTACAAAAAATATGAGAACTAGATAAGAGAATTGGATGTTTAACATTGTAGTCATAAAAGGAATTACTTAACCTGCCTCCAACACGAACTAAGTTAGATTTAGTGTCAAAGAATGGAGACAAGGAGAGAAGTTTATTTTTAGCAGGTAATTGTTTGCCTGCTGACAGCAAATTATATTCTTCAGAAAACGAATCCTGTTGAGATAATCTACAAAGAAGATGGAAAGAATTGTTCAATTCTGTAGAAGTGAGTGCACCATAGGCAGATGCCTGTTTTCTACATTTATTACAGAACCGTAACACGTATGCGATCATACGTTGTAGTTTGTTAAGACTAGATGCGTATTTAGGAAATAAGGAATTAATGAGATTTTCTGTTTTACTTAGGATGTCAATATGATGAGAAGAAACTGTTTCAGGAAGATTGATGTCATTATGATTATGATTTGGAAATTGAGGCCAAGAAGATGTACCTTCAAAAAGATATTGAGGTCCTGACCACCACAACGAAGACGACAGTAGTTTGTCCGCCCTAAGTCCACGCGAAGCGAGGTCTGCGGGGTTTGAAAGAGAAGGAACGTAGAGCCAAGGCATTCCCGCAGTCGTTTCCTGTATCTCAGAAACTCTATGGCGAACAAAGGTCTTAAGCTGCGTTGATGCAGACAACCAGCCTAACACTATAGTAGAGTCAGACCAGAAGTATACCTCGTCAAAATGTAGTGTCAGTGACTGACGAACCTTATGATAAAGACGTGAGCCTAGTAATGCTGCACAGAGTTCGAGGCGGGGAATGGTCGTGGACTTGACTGGAGCGACCTTGCTTTTGGCTGTTAGAAGATGAACGTGAACCTTTCCGTTCTCCGATTCACTGCGAACATATACGCATGCACCGTATGCCTTTTCAGAGGCATCAGTGAAGACATGCAACTGCACAGAACTCGGCGATTGACAGGTGACCCACCGGGGTATGTTGAATTTATTCAGAAGAGGTAGAGTGTGTAGGAAGTCACTCCAGGTATGCTGAATCTCTTCAGGAACGGGTTCATCCCAAGAGCAACCTGAAAGCCACAGATGCTGCATTAATATTTTAGCCTCTACTATGCAAGGAACAACTAAGCCAATGGGGTCAAATATTTGGGAAATTGACGATAAGATTTGACGTTTCGTAGTGCTGTTACTGGGAGTGACGCTGATGGAGAAGGAAAATGTGTCTGTAGAGCATCTCCAGTTTAGCCCGAGTGTCTTTGACAATTCATTTTCGCTAAGGGTGACGAAATCAGAAGTGACCTGATCTTCACAAATGGCCTGTAATACATCGCATGAATTGGATTGCCATTTACGTAGATTATACTTACCCGTTTTAAGGACAGCGATGACATGCCGACACTTATCTATCGTTTCCTTAACAGATGAACTTCCTGATAGGAAATCGTCAACATAGAAGTCATGCTCTATTGTAGAGCGCGTTGATGGATCATCACACTCCCGAGCAAGCTGCGTGAGACATCTAGTTGCTAGGAACGGTGCCGAAGCAGTGCCATACGTCACTGTGTTTAATGTGTACGTTTTTAAGGGATGAGTCGGTTCTGCTCTCCAAATGATCTTTTGCAGAGGTTTATGAATGTCGTTCACGAGAGTGACTCTATACATTTTCTCGATATCTGCGCTGACGACTATCATATGTTGACGAAACCTAAGCAATATGGAGAATGAATCGTCTTTGAAGAGAAGAACCCACCATTTGTATGTCGTTGAACGACTTACCTGTTGTAGTACGAGCCGAAGCGTCAAAGACAACCCTAAGCTTGGTTGTAGACTTTGACTCGTTCAATACTCCATGATGAGGTAAGTAATTAGAGTAAGAAGACGTAGCGTTAAGGTACTCGGACATATGGCCTAACTCTGCATATTCAGTCATGAAGCTGACATAAAGTTGTTTTAAGTAGGGGTCTTTAGCCAAACGACGTTCAAGTGAAAGAAAGCGACGCTTGGCCATTGAATATGAGTCACCTAACACGTCAGGTGATTCTTTAAGAGGAATTGTAACAACAAACCGTCCATCCGTATCACGATATGTGGTCTCTACGAAAATGTCTTCGCAGGATCGCTCCTCGCATGTCTGTTTGTGTTGTGGATGTACTGAATCTAGCTCCCAAAAGCGATTCAGGCCCATCCGTAAGTCATCTGTAAGAGTTACAAAAGAAGAAATGTGAGGGGATGAATGATTAGGTTGCTGTAGAATGCCCGTTACGAGCCAACCTAATTTCGACTCGACTAACGTAGGCATGTTTTTACCTAGCGGAATGCGATTCGTACCTATGATACCCCAAAATATTTCCGCTCCGACAAGGATGTCGATGGAAGACGGAGTATAAAAGTTAGGGTCGGCAAGAACTATGTTGCTAGGCAAACAGATGTTATCCGTATGAACATAAGTGTTAGGAACGGATGATGAAATCTTTGATATGACGTAACAATCTAATTGTATTTCGAAGTCATTATGGCCTGATTTTAATAAAATTGTACAACCATTTGAACAAGCCGAAGACTGGTCGTTTATGCCTTTCACATGAGATGTAATGGAATGAGTATGGATACGTAGCTTGCGGCAGAAGTCTTCAGATACGAAGTTCGCAGTGCTTCCGTTGTCCAGTAACACCCTGGCATTGTGAAGATTGCCTTCAGCGTCTGACACCTTCACGACCGCTGTGGACAGTAATACAACCCTTGATGTATTAAGATGATTGGCAGAAAGAACTATGTTTTGTGTCCGAGGAGATTCTTTGTCTGTATGGAGCAAAGTGTTGTGTTTTTCAGGACAATATTTACAATGACCTAATTTGCAATTTTGTGCGTAATGACCAGGTCGAAGACAATTCAGACAAACGTTAGAAGAGTGAGCTTTCTTGATCCTATCCTGAACGGGCAAAACTCTAAATTTATCACATTGAAAAATGAAATGTTTTTCCTTGCACATGGGACAAGATAAGATCTTTGAGTGAGAGGACTCGAACGACAATGTAAAAGATTTGGACCTATGATTACTCTCAGCAGTACCTTCATTTCTGGATTTTAAAGGTCTAGCCTCTTCGAGTGTCTCCAATAAGTCAGCTCTATTGCTGATAAACTTTATGAAAATGTCTAATGTTGGAGGGTCAGTTAATGAATTCCTGTGCTCTTCCCACTCACGATTCGTCACCTGATCAAGCCTACTGGTCATGATGTAAATAATAAGAGTGTCCCAATGCTGAACTGGCTGACCAAGAGTGGACAAAGCTCTTAAATTTTTATTTATTGTGTCCACTAAATGACGTAATGCCTTACTAGACTCCTTGCTGATGCTATTCACATTAAAGAGTGCTTGCACGTGGTTATTGACAAGCAGTCTTTTGTTGTCATACCTAGAGCAGAGCAACTTCCAAGCAGCGTCATAATTGTCTGACCTAAAATCTAAATTGTCGATGATAAGTGAGGCGCTACCTTTCAACGAGGCACGAAGATAGTGCAGTTTATTAATTTTGTCTATGCCTTCATTATTATGAATGATAGAAATAAAAGTGTCCCTAAATTCTAACCAGTCATGATAGCTGCCGGAGAATTTTGGTAAATCAATTTTTGGTAACCGAACTGATGAGTGTTTGTGCGTATGAGAAGAACCAGATACCACCTCGGACGCGGAGTCTCCCGTAAGATGCTTGCGAGCGCTGCCTACTAGCTGACGTGCAGAAGCAACCAACGCGTAGTAGAGGTTCTCGAATTCCTCGCGTTCCGCATATTGCTCGCTGGGTTCGTCCACTGCTTCCTCCAGGTGAATCTGTAACGTGTCGTATTTCTCATATAGGTTTTCGAACGTATTCAGCCGATGTTCAATTTCAATGAGCTGAGTCTCACTCAACTTTTCGCAGGATTTGACTACATTTAAATAGGTTGAAAACTGCGTAAGCTTAGCTTTAATCGAAGCTCGCTTCTTAATGAGGCTTTTAATATCGGCCATGCTTGATGTAAGTTACGATTAATAAATAGCAGTAACCTAAAACTTGATAATTGGACGATGTTCGCAGCGCGCAGCAGCCGCCGGTGGCTCCACTCCAGCGCGCAGCGGAGATATTCGAGTGTGTGACTCAACAGTAGTCGTCGACGTAAAGATCTCTTTGAATAGATTGCTTGACGTCATCAGGAGCATTGGAAGCTAAACTAACCAAACACTTGGTGGCTAAATAAGGAGCACTTGCCGTGCTATAAGTCACTGTATTTAGCGTGTATGTTTTTAAAGGCTCTGTGGAATCAGAGCGAAAGATAATTTTTTAAAGCGAGCGTTGAGAATTATGTAGTTCAATCGCTCTGTACATTTTTTCTACGTCGCGCGTCGCCAGTGACGACGTATTTATGCTGGCGAAAACGTAAGAGAATGGAGATAATATCTTCTTGTACAGTTGGACTGACCATTTGAATGTCGTTTAGTGACAACCCAGTACTAGTTGTGGCCGATGCATCGAAGACTGTACGAAGCTTGGTTGTTTCACTTGACTCACGGATGACGCCGTGGTGTGGTAAAAAATAACTCCCCTTATGAAGACTGCTGGGCGAAGAGTCTCTATTTTCTGTCATGTGACCTAGGCGTTCATACTCTTGCATGAACTCCACGTACCTGGTTTTGAAGACAGGGTCTCTAAGAAATTTACGCTCTAGCGACATGAACCGACACTTCGCCTTTTGAAAGGAATCGCCTAAGACTGAAGGATCTTTCTTCAGTGGCATGGTTACGACAAATTGTCCGTCGTCCTTACGTATTGTGTTTTCTTTAAAGCTCTGCTCACAGGCACGCTCCTCAGGAGATAGGGAATGCTTGACTGCAATAGTATCTAATTCCCAGAAACGAGATAAGTCGGGATTAGCATCCTCGTTTAAAAAATGACAAACGGGAGAAGAGGTGTGTGACTTATGACGGGCAACGAACCCTGACACCAGCCAACCCAGTTTTGTTTCATATAATTTGGGCTGATTTTTACCTAAATCAATAGAATTATTGCATAATACGGACCAAAATATCTCGGCCCCAACCAAGACATCTATGGCTGACGGAATGTTAAACCCAGGGTCAGCTAGACTTATTCCCAATGGAAGAGGAATGTTGTCTATGTTTATAAATGAAGATGGTAAAGCTTTAGTAATATGAGGTAAAATATGGCAGTCTATAGTGAATCTATATTCGTCATCATAGTTGGATATAATAGTAAGGCTGCAAGACTGTGTACTACGAGAAGTATTATTATTTATACCCGTCACCGTGGCGCTCGTACTACGTCGTTGACAAACTCAGCTTACCGCAAAGTGACTCAGCTATGAAGTTACTCGTGCTACCGTTGTCGAGCAGTACTCGGGCAGTGTGCACGTCGCCCTTATTGTCCACGACTCTCACGACCGCTGTGGAAAGCAAAACGTTCGGCGGAGTAGTAAACTGCTGAACATTAGTTGAACCGGCAAAATTATTAATGGGAATGCCCGGCTCAGGAATAGAAGTTGTTTCTGCTTCATGTGAATGAAGCAGAGTACTGTGCTTTTTCTTGCAATATTTGCAAGATACAAGGTTGCACCTACTTTCTATGTGCCCTGGTCGAAGACAGTTAAGACAGACCTTCGCTTCTTTGGCCTTTTTTATACGATCTTCAATAGTCAAGGCTTTGAATGCTTCACAATTGAATAAGTAATGCATTTGATTGCACATATGACATGTAAATATTTTTTTATTATTATTGTTATATTTTTTATTCATATTGTTACTGTCTTTTGTGTTTTGATTAGATTTAGTAGCTGTAAGTAAAGTTGAATTATGTTTGTAAGTGTCTGATTTTTCTATTATACTACTATTATTTCGCTCCTCGCTCTCGTCAACGGGCTTATCCGACAAAACCTCGATGTCACACTGTAATTTATCGAAATCCACATATAAGCTATCAAATTTATTAAATCTGGTCTCTAAGTCTAAAAGTTGCAAATCACTTAGTTCTTTAGGGATTAATCGTGGGTGGAAATCCCTAATTTGAGTTCTGCCTCTTCTGGTCGTGGGTTCAGGGTTTAATTGAAACACGGCGTTCGTATACCGAATATATTTCGCGTAACCCAAGAGAGAACCGTTCACTCGGACCAGTGCGCAGTAACTGTCCGTTCCATGCATGCCTCACGCTCTCATAACTTTATTGCTTATCTTGCACTCTGCCATACATACTTACATGTGTCCCTACAGTACTCCCCCCCAAAATTTGCCACAAATTTTCTTAAAAACTAATACATCTTACTGGCTAAAACACCAAGTTACAAAAAAAAATATGTATACACGCAGTAAGATACACAGAAGTCTACACACTAAGCTTACAATGTAAGTATTCAGTTACACTGCGATAAGTAAGATACACAGAAGTCTACACACTAAGCTTACAATGTAAGTATTCAGTTACACTGCGATAAGCACTGTACATTACAACAATAACCTTTCGCGGTGGGCGGATCTGACTACGCATAACTGGCTTGAGGTGGCTGCTGCGACATTGTGCGAGCCTCTATGCGCCCAGGCAGCGTAGTCACAACACCGGATGTATTGACTACTTCTTTATGAACCAATTTCTTAATGCGATTTCGGAAGTGACGACACGACCCTAACACTGCAATGAGAACTACTGCGGTTGCCATGACTGCGAAACCGATCTCGTATTTCGTCACTTTTGATTCTATCGCGTTGTTTTGGGCGATTACAACTTCTTCTTTGCTGTAAGTCTTGCCCATGGTTAAGGTTAATAAGATATTTGACGTGCGTAAGTATAGCTACTAATATGGAAAATGTCTAATTACACAAAAGCTAACGCTATTTAAATCAGTGCTTATGCCTTGTTATTGCGAGGTAAGTAGGTACATTATATGTCAGCAGAAAATATGTTTATGTTAACTTCAACAAAGAAACACATAGATTACATTGTTACACAATTGCTTACATTACTAACAGGCAACACCTAGTTTGTTATTAATGACATGCTCAGCTTAATAACTATACTAGTGAAGACTACAGGGTGCGGTCACCCATATTTCAGGGGCCGACTTTAAGGTATCCCGTTTGGCGATACAAATACTTATATCTAATTGTTAAGGGTAGTTGCCGTAACGTCGGCTCTGCAATAATAAATAACACCATAAAGGCAGCTTCCGTTACGGCAACGCCAGATAACCTAATACAAAATTTGTTACCTACAAAGTTCGTAACAATCATTAAATCTTATAGGTCGCCTAATATTGCGACCGCTGCGACTTGTTTTTGACGGAGGGTCCTGTATGTCAGGGCTCGGTGACAATGGTACCGGGTCGTAGTTGCTAAAAGAGTCCCTGACCTTATTGTTAGATTGGTTATAATTACACTCTTCATTTAATAAATATGCTGGCTTAAGTCTATCTATGGACACATTTATTTTCCTATTTGCTAATTGAACTACAAAAATTTTGCTTTTTCTTTCTAAAACTTTATACGGACCGTCATAAGTAGGCGTTATAGGTTTGCGAACCGCGTCGTTACGAATGAATACATACTCGCATTTATTAAGGTCGCTATGTATAAACAATGTTCGTGAGTCCCGCGCGTCCCGCGATACCGGTTTCAAGTTATTAATTGTACTTTTTAACTGCATTAAAAACTCCTGATCGTCGTCGTTTCGTTTATGAGAGGGGCTGTAAAAATCTCCCGGTAAACGAAGCGTTTGGCCGTATACATACTCTGCGGGACTAACGCCATTGTCGCTCCTACCTACTGCACGTAATCCTAGTAGCACTGTAGGCAGCTCATCGAGCCAGGACGAGTTGTTAATGAGGCGAGCTGTTAATGCTGACTTCATGGATCTATGCCAACGCTCTACAATACCATTACTTTGAGGGTGGTATGGTGTGGTGCGAAGTTTCGTTATACCCATGTATTTCATTAATTGCGCGAATAACGAGCTCTCAAATTGACGCCCTTGGTCACTTGTCAGTCTGTCCGGACAACCGAATCTACTTATCCACGACTCGTAAAATACTTTTGCTACGACTTCCGCCGTGATATCCGTCACTGGAATGGCCTCAGGCCAACGCGTGCATCGGTCGATCATGGTGATAAGATACTTGTGCCCTTCTCGCGATGTTGGTAGGGGCCCTACGATATCGATATGCACATGTTCAAAGCGATCACAAGCTGGAAAATGTTGCACGTCCGATATCGTGTGTCTGTTGACTTTTGATTTTTGACATTGAATACACGTCTTGGCCCATCTGCCGACATCGCGATTCAAGCCTGGCCAAAAGAAACGTTGTGCGACCAGTTTACGCGTTGCTCGTATGCCTGGATGACTGACGTCATGTACTGAATTAAATGCGAGTTTCCTATAATGTTCGGTTACATACGGCCTACAAAAGGTTGTAGAAGTTTCGCAATAAATATCTGCGTTGCTACTCGGAACGTGATATTTCTTTAAACAAACGTTGTTATTCCCTGCGCTCAATAATTGCGCAAGCTCGGCGTCAGCGTCTTGCGCTGTCGCAAGTTCCGAGAAATCGAGTACAGTGGGGCACTGAATTGTTTCTATGCGCGATAATGCGTCAGCCACTGTATTATCACGGTAATATTATAATACAGTAGTGTAACTCGGCCGCATGATAGAAATAAATGCCTACAGCCGCGCGGTACGTAAACATGCGTTAGGGCTGCCCGTCTCCAACATTTTAATTACATTTGCCTACTTTCTGTTTCTATTTAGTTTTGTGATTGTAAATATCCTTTTTATATAAATAAATTCAATACTTTGTATATTGTATAGGAAGTGTTGAATAAAAATGCGTGTTGTTTTTTTATTGGTAGATTTAATTAAAAAAACATGTTTTTGTTTGAAAAACAAATCGGGCTTATAAATTTGCGACCGAAAAATATTTGCGCCTCGACTGAGTCGTACGAAATGCTTTATTGTTAAATTTTAAAGTATAATAAATCCGCATTCTTATATAAAGCTTAATTAAAAATGCGTTATTGACGAATTCATACAACCAAAAACAGCACAATATTTCCTACTCGTCATATTAACTGATTTTTAGAGAAAAAATCGCGCGGTTATTGTTAAAAAAAAACACACCGTCCGTTCGACACTGCGGTACAGCCGTGACTGTCTGCGACCCGAGCGCACCCCGAGATCGAGCGCGTAGGTACCTATAGCTCGCGTTTCGTCCGTTTGTATGAAGTTGGAGTACTGTATTATAGTATTACCGTGGTATTATTTTCGCCTTCTATGTACCTAATATCCGTTGTAAACTCGCTGATAAATAATAACTGTCGCGTACGTTTTGGCGTTTCACAGTTACTTTGTAGTTTAGTAAACGCGTAAATTAAGGGTTTATGGTCTGTAAAGATGGTTAACTGATTGCCCTCGAAAAGATAACGAAAGTGTTTAATAGCCATAAAAATGGCTAACAATTCCCTATCATATGTAGAATACTTTTGTTGAGATTTTGTAAACCTCTTAGAAAAGTATCCTAATGGCTGCCATGCACTACCAATTTTTTGCTGCAGCACAGCTCCTGCACAGCTGTCTGAGGCATCAGTCATTAGTGCTAAAGGCACATTGGCTTTAGGGTGAGATAACATCACCGCCTTTTTTAGACCTTGTTTACCTTGTTCAAAGGCTTCCTCCGACTTGCTATTCCATTGAATTAGTCTTATCGTTCTTTTTAGCGCCTTTCATGTATTCATTGAGGCTCGACTGATGACTAGCGGCGTATGGAATGCTTGCCCTATAGAAGTTAATCATACCTAAAAACCGTCTCAGCTGGTCTACAGTTTTAGGGCGCGGAAAATCTAAGATGGCCTTGATTTTGTCATCTAGTGGTCGAATACCCTTAGTAGAGACCTCGTACCCTAAAAACTCGATGTTAGTTTTCCCGAACTCGCATTTAGACAAGTTGATCGTAATGCCAAACTGTCTAAAACGTTCAAAAACCTGCCTGAGATGCCGTTTGTTTTCCTCTATAGAGTCGCTAGCTATGATGACGTCATCAACAAAACTAAATAGAAAGTCTAACCCTTGTAATACCGTATGATTCATAAAACGTTGGAAAGTTTGACTCGCGTTTCGTAGACCGAAGGTCATTCGCGGAAATTCGAACAAACCAAAGGGAGTTATGATTGCAGTTTTCTCGATGTCTTCCTTTGCTACTTTAACACAATGATAAGACTTATTTATATCCAGTTTCGAGAAAACTTTCTTACCTGCCAGCACGTACGTAAAATCGTGCAGCCGCGGTACGGGGTATCGGTCCGGCTTGGTGATAGCGTTGAGTCGCCTGTAGTCACCACAAGGCCGGATATCCCCATTTTTCTTCGCCACTACGTGTAGCGGACTGGCCCACGCGCTGTTCGATGGCCTGCAAATACCCATCTCCTGCATAGACCTAAACTCCTCCTTTACCTTTTGGTACCTGTTCGGCGGAAGAGGTCTAGCGCGCGCGTGTACGGGTGGGCCCGTAGTTTCTATATGATGCAATACTTTGTTATTATCGGTATCAGCGTCGTCATCCCTATACGGCCTAGGTTTAGTGATGTCTGAAAACTCCGATAACAACTCATGATAAGGGTGCTTGCCGTCTACAATGCTGACTGAGGGTTCCGCGCATTGAATCATGTTACCGCTTGTTATTAACTTTGACTCTTTATCTAATAGTTTTTGTGAGTTCAAATCTACTAGCAAATTATAATGACGTAAAAAATCTGCTCCTATTATTGGTTGTTTGACATTTGCTACAATAAAGGTCCATTTATACAATTTATTAAGGTTAAGATTTAATTTTAAATTTCTAGTACCAAACGTCTGAATTTCTGAGCCATTTGCTGCATATAATTTAAAGTTAGAACTATTGTTTACATTATAGGTTTTTCTGGTAACAGGTAAGACGGAAACATTAGCACCAGTATCTATTAAAAAACACATACCCGTGTTGACGTCCTTGATGCTTAACCGGTGGTTTGACATGTCGATGCAATAGTAATATTATAGAACGGGGATTAGCGCGTACATGCTTAAATACCTTTAGGGCTTGACGTTTCGACCGGGTTACACTCCGGGGACAAAGGTACACAACATGGTGGGCACACCGAAGGATGTTCTACCCCTACAACAGCCAGGTGTCTATAAAATCGACTGCAGCTGCGGTAAATCGTACATAGGGCAAACGAAGCGAACTATCGCGGAAAGGCTCAAAGAGCATATCGCGGCTGTTAAGAACCGTCAGACCACTAAATCGGCAATAGCAGATCACATACTACAGGCTGGCGTAAATCACTGGATTCAATTCCATCGCGCGCAAGTCCTCTCCACCGATCGCCACTTTCATTCGAGAGCAGTGCGAGAAGCGATTGAAATCAAGAAGCATCCAAATTTCAATCGGGAAGACGGCTTTAAACTCTCTGCATCTTGGTATCCAGTGATTCGCTTAACACAACCTCACTTTTCTGCAAAGTCGGTTAGTGAACAGAATACGGACACGGTCAGTGTAGTGTGTAGGGTATTTGAAGAACAGGGGGTAGATGAAAAATCTACTTCGTGCACGGAGCGATGACACCGCATCTCCAGTCTGCTTGCGACCACGGCCTGTGTAACCCGGTCGAAACGTCAAGCCCTAAAGGTATTTAAGCATGTACGCGCTAATCCCCGTTCTATAATATTACTATAAACATGCAGCGCGATAGTTTAAAAGTTATTATGTCGATGCAATCTTCCACCGCAGACTGCACCGCTGTTAGTTTACCGACTGACGTTTACCTACAGCGTCGCCCTTCCAGCTGCATGGTTGTTCGCACCTCGTAGCTTTCTTGCCGAATCGAAAGTGGTAGAAGCACATCCAATCCGTCGATCTCTTCCTGGCCCGCTGTCGCGACGGGTTGTACCTCCGTCCTCCAGGCGATGGTGAGCGAGATCGTGTAGCGTTCTTCTTCCAACTCTGATTGTGCATAACGTCGATCCTCTTGCTGAGTTTCGATATCTCCGCTACTAATGCATCGGTGCTCGATGTTGAGGGGCTGGCGGTGACTTCAGAAATAGCGTCGCTTGGCTCTGCTGTCTCCATAATTTTGTCCGCCTGCTCCGCCAGCTTATTCAGGTCGGTAACTTCGCTAATAGTCAACACGGTACATGCTGCCGCTGGTAAATGTCCAATCCACAGGATGCGTAGTGTATCGTCTGGGAATCGTCCCCCGCCAAGGTCCTTCATTTTTCGGAGCAGCTGTGACGGTTTCTGATCTCCTAGATCGATTTCCTTTAGTAGTTTTCGGATTCGTCGTGTGTCTGATTCTTCGTAAACGCTAAGCAATCGCTCTTTCAGCGCCGTATATTGCTTATCTTCTGGCGGTTCGAATATCAGATCAGACACCTGCTGAACGCTGTCTTTGCTCAGCTTTGCGACGACTAGGTTAAACTTTTTCCTCTCACCTAGTTTCTGGTCTGCCACGATGACCTCCAATTGGCCAAACCATAGTCGCGGCTGGTCTGTCCAGAATTCCGGAATCTGCGTTTTGATGGTAATTTGGGCTAAATCACTGCCCCTATCTTCCCGTTTCACTGTGGGTTGAGCTGGCACTTGTGGTTGCATCATACTGTACAAAGTTCACGCTTACGTAGCACTAAACAATGTCCACGCAATTCACACAACACGTGTATATAACTTGCGTTCGGGGTCACCACTTTAGGGATTAATCGTGGGTGGAAATCCCTAATTTGAGTTCTGCCTCTTCTGGTCGTGGGTTCAGGGTTTAATTGAAACACGGCGTTCGTATACCGAATATATTTCGCGTAACCCAAGAGAGAACCGTTCACTCGGACCAGTGCGCAGTAACTGTCCGTTCCATGCATGCCTCACGCTCTCATAACTTTATTGCTTATCTTGCACTCTGCCATACATACTTACATGTGTCCCTACAGTTCGTTACAACTTTTTAGCATTTGAAGGTAGTTGCCAAAAATTGTGAGTTTTGATTTCATACAGCTGCGTTTTTTAACAAGTTTTTCAACCTTTTCGTCAGCCATCGCGATGCAAATACCACTAGCTAACTCACAATTGCACTAATGAGTTATAAATGTTAAAAAAAAAAACAAGTTTACGGAGCACAAATAAATGTATCTCGTTAATAAATTCTTAAGAATAACTCAACCGTGCGAACCAAAAAAACACCTGATGCGCGGGTAACTGTATGTCGCCGAGCGATCAGCTGCTATAGATAAGAAGCGAGTGATTTACGTAAACAAACGCTTAACGTAAAAATTATAGTTATACTTTTTATGTAGAATACTTGAGGTTTTAGAAAAAACAGGCTATAAAATAGAATTAATTGTCATCAAATGAAGTAAATTGAAAGCACTCACTTAAATATAGCTATTAAAACATGTGAAATATGACAAAGAATTGGAAAAGTAAGGAAAAAATTGGAACGACTTACAGAATGTCTAAACCAACCACAAGATAGACGATGGTAATGAAAGTCTGATCCTCTTTGTCCTTGACGATGACTCGTACTTCCGACGGGTCCAAAGTCCGTCGTTCGCTGACCTCCCAATGACTTCTTTCTCTTGGCGTGTACGGGAGTTACGCGAAGTTTCTTCAACAGGATATTGATGATTCCTGCTGGAACTGTCGCCACTGAAGACCGCAGCTAAAGAGCTTCGAGTAAGAAGTTTTTTCTCCAAGACCGTTACTTTTTGAAAAAGACGGCGAGATCCTTGATGGACCAATGTTTGGATTGGGGATGAAAATAAATAAAGCGGACTGTATTAAAATAGGCGTGGTATATTGCCGTCTAAATTACAAATTAAACTGTCCCGGACAAACAATTAATTATGGAATAGTCGATCCGTACGTCGCGGTGGTGTCCGTGGAAGCGAGTGGCCGTCGGCTCGCGCCGTGTCGTGTCGCCGTTGCGCCGCGAAGCGCCGCACCTCCCCTCGCCGCTGCTGATGACGCGTACCTGGATCTAGCCGCCTGCGCGTGCAGGCCGCGCGTTATATGTTGGGTTCAATTCCCAACAATAGCCATAATGGACATAATTAAAACCTTCGCCCCCGGGCGTGACTTACCGGTTTTGTTCTTACCGTTTTTCCAAGAGAACATAAACATATGCCCTGCTTCAACCCTCAAAGATTATATCTTTGTAACAAAAGATATGAGGGCCACGAACACAGGAAACTTATTTCTGACGTACAGAAAACCACACAAGGCCGCTACTGCCCAGTCCATAAGCCGCTGGATTAAGCAGGTGCTGTCAGAGAGCGGCGTGGACGTGGACACGTACAGCGCTCATAGCACACGCCATGCTGCCACCTCGGCAGCGCGTGCCGCGGGCCTTAGCGTGGACGCAATCAGAAAAACGGCCGGCTGGACTAGCTCGTCCACTGCTTTTGCCCGTTTTTATAACAGGCCAATTATCAACGAAAGTGATTTCGCAAACGCAGTTGTGTTTCCTAACAACTAATTAATTAGCTACCTTAAATTAGTACATAAGTCTTATTATATAAATTTCTCATTAGGTATGATACGAGATATCCATACGAGAAAACGTAGTGGTTTCGTTTTTTGTTACTTTTCTGATTATATTTTGTTAATTAAAAGTATTTTATAAATTATACATAACCTTTTATTTTATAAAAATATGTATCTACCTAAGTTCCATGTAACAAAACTTTGTTCTCTAAAAATCTACATAGTAAATAATAATTATATCGAAGAATGAAGCGACGAAATATAATAGATGATCAAACGAACTTCTAAAAGCGAAGTTCGATCATTATTATATGAGTCGCTTCATTCGAAGATATAATTACCCTCCCTCCTACATAAGCCACAAAACGTAGTTTGTGACTTAATGACCCGTGAACATCAAGTTTTGTTCCATTATGTATTACTTACTTACTCTAAAAATAATGAATCAGATTGTCAAGTGACAGATGAAGTAAATTTTTAGTCATTTGAGATACTCTCTAAAAACGTGCGATGTTGCCCGTAGGTTAAAGGGACTACATAGTAAATAATAATTGTATCTTCGAATGAAGCGACTCATATAATAATGATCGAACTTCGCTTTTAGAAGTTCGTTTGATCATCTATATCTAGCGATTGTATTATAAGAGCGTCTGCATTGGATTGACTCATGCGCTCGCGCACCGACGCAACGAATGTCGACCGCTCAGATTGCATTTATTTCATCGGGTATCGGCGCCTATCCGATTTCGATGGCGCGATGCAGTACCTTGCAAATAGTTATCCCGTCTGTTCATTTAAACCCACAATACAATAATTGAGTTCAGTGTATGTTATGACACGTTGCCTATCGATGCGGTCGACTGACTGTTGGCTGTTTTGAATTGTAATCATAATAACTTATTATATTTACATCGATCCATCTTCGTAAAGAAACTTATATCTTAATCAATCAGTCAGTCTCGTCGCGAACGAGTTACAGTGCGGACGCGAGGACATTGACCGTGTGCGAAAAAAAAATGACGATACTAAAGTGTAATTCGTGTAACATCGTGATAAGCGAGGTGCTTGCATTCATACAAAATAAAATAGACATTATGGACGAAGAAAGCATAGTGAGAGTATGCAGTACCTCGTTTAGTGGTGAAGATATAAACTGTGCAAAAACGTTACTTTTTAAATCAGTAAAGACAACAACCAAGATGATATCACGTAGAAAAGATAAACTGTGTCGGGACTTGGAGGACATAATGTGTTTATTTAAAAATACAGACCCGGAAAGTATACCTATTTTTGCAGCAAAAGATCTGCAAAAACTTCCCCCATTAACATTCGATCATGTTGATGTAACAAGGCTGTTAAAAGACATCATTGTGTTGCAATCGGAGGTTAGGCAAATAAAAGAGGTATACGCAACAAAAGAACAACTTGAACAAGTAAAATTAGCGAGCTCCAAATCATTAACGTATGACTTTGAACGGAATGTGAACAAGAAACGTGGCGCTTCTACCCTCAATGTCCGTGATAATTCAGTAGATAGCGGATCGATGTGCATGTCAGAATCTGAGGTCAATAGCTGTATCAGTTTATCACAGGAACATAGTGCGCAGCCACTCTCACCCTTGCCTAATAACGAGCGTACCGTTCCACCAGCGTAATGAACCGCAGAACTTACATCTTCGACATTGCCATGTAAAAAGTCTGTGTTATCGCAAACAATGATAGAAAAACAGGTTTCAAATACACAAAAGCTCTGCCGTTTGTGTATTTGAAACCATTGTCTCGACAATTACTCAGCAAACGAATAGTGACATACTGCAACAGAGATATATGAATGGCAAAGATGGAGAATGGACCTTAGTACAATCTCGTAAGAAACAATCTCGTTTTGCGGGAAAAAAGGGAATAGCTGATGTCGATTCGACCACTAAATTTCAGGCTGCAGACATAAAAATACCCTTTTTGTTATATAAAGTGTCGAAACATGCGAGTCCTGAGGATATAGCTACATATATAAAAAAGAAAACTCAGGTTGTCGTAGTACCGGAGCGGATACAAATGAAGCACTTTAAGGAATATGACTCCTATAAGATCTCAATACCAAAACATAAACTCGATTTATTTGATGATGACACTATGTGGCCTGAGGGAGTATTCTTTAGACGATATTTTGTTTTTAAAACAAGAAGTTTGAGAGGCTCGGAAAACAATAAGGCACAAAAATGATACCTTATAAAGTCAGTCAGTCTCGTCGTCGGTCTGGTACCGTACGGTCGCATTCGATATTTGCACCTTTCGCGTTTGACTAAAATTCCAGTAATTCTCAAACTTTTTTGCGTATTGTCATTCAACTCAACACAATACTTAATTACGTCATGAATTCTTACAAGTGTGGCGCCTGTGACGAATCGCTTTCTGATGGGGCTCACTGCACTATCTGTAATCAAGAACTACACTTCCACTGTGCTGGAATAACAGAGGCTGGTTATCGGAAACTGGGTGATAGAAGGCTCACATGGCGTTGTAGCAAGTGTAAAATAAATAATGCTGCTCAGCCACCATCGTCACCAAGGATTGAGTCAGAATCGCTTATCCTAAAAGAAATAAGAGCTATCGCTCAAAAACTAGCTCCACTGGAAACCTTGAGAGACGAGATAACTGAGCTACGTTCGGAGTTTGCAGATTTAAAGTCGTCACTGAGCGAAACGAATACGGAGTTAAAGGAGTTCAATGGGAAAATCAAGGAAATCGAAGCGCGGCTAATGCAAGTAGAGAAGGTCCAAGAACAAGTGGATCTCATCCATGCTCGCTTAGATAAACTTGAGGAAGAAAATAATGCTAAAGAGCAGTGGACCAGAATGAACAACATAGAAATAAAGGGTTTGCCTCAAAATAATCACGAGAACTTGTTCGACATAATTGGTAAAATTGGCACTAAAATAAGTTATCCAGTATCTAAAGCTCAGATCAACTTTATTACTAGGGTGCCAAGCCGTGAGAAGGATCATACAAAACCCATTATAGTGTGTTTCTTGAACCGCTACGTGAAAGAGGACTTTATTGCTGCGGCCAGACTATTTGTCAAAACTGCTCCCTTAACTACGGGACAAATCGATCTTCCAGGGAATCAACGGATTTTTATCAACGACCACCTGACATTACATAATAAAGCCTTGCTATCTAAAACCAAGAAGTTGGCCGCAGAAATGGATTTTCGCTATGTCTGGGTCAAGCACAGCAAAATACACGCGAGAAAGACCGATACATCCCCTACTATAGTGCTAAAAATGGAGAAAGACCTTATCAAAATAAAATGAACCTGTTTATATTTCGATCAAACCCTGTAAAAAAAGTATTAATGTTGTTACCTAATCGTGCAAAATCAATCAACAAAGACAAGTTTGAGAATCATGTGTTATTGTGTGCTACTTGCGTATTCTATCTATCACTGTGTCACCTAATTGTGCACCTCATAACCATTTGTAAAAAACACTGTTGTGCAGTAATTTGTTTTCATACCAATTTAGATCTTATAGTCAACCACACAAAGTACGAATTTAAACGCTTAGCCTGCTTGGTTAAGACATTTCGCGCTTGCATAGCTTCTTTTGTTCCTTATCTATACTCATTAGTGGTACCTGTTTCGAACTTGACTATTCACAGACACTGCGCTTTGCTGTGCTCTCAAGATTTCTATAAGTTTTTGTTTGCTACCCGCGGTACGTTTTGTTATTTGTACTATCCTTATTTCTTAATTTATATAATGAAATCAACACTTAATTATCTTCTTAATAATGTTATTAATATTGTCGTTATAAAGTTTATAAAATGATTAATATATATTACCAAAACGTACGTGGTCTGAGAACGAAAACAAATTACTTGTACCGTAACGTTAGCATGAATTCCTATGATGTTATTATATTTACGGAGACTTGGTTGGTGAATGGTATTAACAATAGTGAGTTATTTGATGGCCGATATCTTGTGTGGAGGCGGGATCGGGACTATCGACGAACAGCGCAATCTCGGGGTGGTGGAGTTTTGATCGCAGTGCGGAATGATTTGACTGTTATGGAGCGTTGTGACTGGTGTACTACCGCTGAGGATTTATGGGTAACCATCGCTCTGAAGAGGCCCAGATCAGCAGTAAGTTGCAACATACATATTTGTAGCCTATATTTATGTAAAGAAAACGCTGGTAACTCATACGCAGTTCAGTTACAAAACTTCCATCATAACCTTAACCACTTGGTTACCACCCACCCTTTAGATACGTTTATCATAACTGGGGACTTTAATTTTGGTAGTGATGTGGAATGGCGTAATTCTAACGATAGCTCAGAATTATATCCTACCAACATGTCATCCCAATACATTAATGATTTCTTTGACAGTATAAATACATGTAACTTGTCGCAGTTTAATAGTGAGCGTAACGTCAACGGTCGATTATTAGACCTCGTTTTCTCAAATGGCGCAATAACGGTACACGAGTGTTGTGACCCTTTAGCTGTGCCGGTTGACATGCACCATAAGCCATTAATAATCGAAGCTGATTTCCTTGAAGTTCATAAACTCATTGAAAAGCATGGTGTTCAATATATATTTCATCGTGGCGATTATCCTGCAATTACATCTGCACTTGATCTAATAGACTGGAATGTTTTGTTGTCAACTGGCTCATTGGACCAAGCTCTCGATCTTTTCTATAGTAAGTTATACGAGCTCAGAGACATGCACATCCCCGTTAAATCAATGAAAAAAGTTACCCATCCTCCCTGGTACACCAGTGCTCTAATAAAAATATTAAAAGAAAAGCAGAAGTGTCATCGCAAGCAAATCGCAACAAAAATTACGGCAACTTATCAGACTACCACTCTTTTTCTCTTTTACGTAGCCGAGCTAAGCATCTAGAGCGGGAATGTTATGACGCTTATATGGAAAAAATTGAATCCTCCATAACTAGTAACCCTAAAGTTTTCTGGGCATATATTAAGAGTAAGAGGAGTTCTGACACATTACCCAGTTTATTGCATTATTTGAACAAATCTGCAGACACCGGCGAGGGCATCGCTGAACTGTTTGCTTCCTTCTTTCAGTCTACTTTCCAAGAACCTGAATCGGATTCTGATCAACAGAATATATATGTAGATAGCCATTTCAGTAGTTCGGTGAACCTTTGTACGGTAAATGTGTGCCCTTCTACAGTACTGACACTGCTGAAGGGTCTTGACCCTTATAAATCTGGCGGATGCGATCTAATACCTCCCGTTTTTATAATAAACTGCGCGCAAAGCTTAGTTAATCCTATTTGCATTTTATTCGAGCGGTCCTTAAGAGAAGGCATTGTCCCTAAGATATGGAAATCAGCATTCATTACGCCAATATTCAAAAAAGGGGATAAATCAAATATTGAAAACTACCGACCCATTTCCAAATTATGCTTATTCTCTAAAATCCTTGAGCGGGTGGTTTATTTACAGGTTTACTCTGCATTTAAATGCCAATTTGGCGATGAGCAGCATGGTTTTCTTAGAGGAAGGTCAACTACCTCTAACTTAATATTATCCAATGAAATTATAACAGCCGGGATGGAAGGGCGATGTCAAGTTGACGTAATATTTACTGACTATAGCAAATGTTTCGATCGCATAGATCACCGGGTGCTTCTACAAAAGTTATTATCTGCCGGCATACATGGTGATCTATTCCGCTGGTTTTCCTCCTACATAGACAATCGAACACAAGCTGTAGTCTTGCGTGGGTATACTTCTAAGTGGAACTTAGTTCCTTCAGGTGTACCCCAAGGATCAATCTTAGGGCCGTTACTGTTCACAATATTTATTTCAGACATATGGAAGTGTTTTAAAAACTCCAACATTTTATTATACGCTGATGATATGAAGGTCCTCAAGTTGGTGCGAACTTTATCTGATGCTGAGCAACTTCAGAAAGACCTTGACAGTTTTGTTTTATACTGCAAAAGTAACAAATTGCAATTAAATACAACCAAATGTTTTCACATTATATTATCGTCAAAAATCTCCAATTGGTCTGGGATACTTTCTGGAGGGTCATAGAATAACTAAAGTGAACAGTATTCGAGATCTGGGTGTACTGCATGATAGTAAGCTTCTTTTCGACGATCATATAGAATCCATTGTGAATAAGGCCTCAAAAGCCTTGGGTTTTATTATTAGATCATGTTCCAGCTTCCGTTCTTTGAAACCAATCAAGGTTCTTTATTGTTCCTTCGTACGCAGTCACCTCGAGTACGCTTCTCAAGTCTGGAACCCGCAGTACGAGGTCTACAAATCTCGCATTGAATCTGTCCAAAGAAAATTCTTGCGGTACTTGGACTACAAGGCGGGGCAATTCTCAACTGATTATAAACACCGTTGTAAGCGATACCACTTCTTGCCACTGGATTTAAGACGGAATATAAATGACATTTGTTTCTTGGTTAACGTAGCAAACGGCTCGATCGACTGTCCCGAATTACTCAGCAAAATACTTCTTCGCACTAATCAGAACAGTCTAAGAAAGCGACCAGTATTACACGCACAGTTCGCTGCAACAAACTATAGGCGCAACACATTCTGCATTCGCAGTGTAAAAGCATTTAATAGTTTACCACCGAACTTGGAAGTTGATTTATTTTGCACTAGTGCACGTAAAATTAGAAATATCCTAAACAAGGAATACTTTTGTGGCACATAATTAAATAAATAATTAAATAGTTAATTAATATGACTAATTAACATAATTAACTTCTAGCATGTGATTGCACAACATAAAATCTTGTTCATTCATTATTTTATTTATGTATTTTTTCTCTTTTATAAGTAATCATTAAAACGCAGTATATATTTTTTTTTAATGTAAGTCAATTAACTATATGGAGTGAGATCACAACGCAAATTGTAACTAGCTAATATAAATGTGGAAGCTTGTTATTAGCAATTGTCACTACCTACATTTGTTACCTATAGTTTTTTCTTTTATTAGTCTGTAAGCTTTCTGTAAAATTAAATAAATAAATAAATAAATAAGTATCTGCCCTGGGTTTGGTTTAACGGGTGTCTCGGCAATGGACTCGACGGAGTTACTGCGTGGTCATCCGTACGGGGGAGTGGCGTTGATGTGGCGGTCGAGTGTTTTTGATAGTGTTTCGGTAGTTGTTTAGGTGCCTACTAAATTAGTTAAAGCAATTTAGTCCATAACTTTATTTTATTTATTATACTTTCATCAGGCGTTATACGGCCCTAACCTTTTTGTCTTTTCAATGTCATGCGGAGCTGGCAAAATAAAATCTGCACACTGCAAGCTACGATCCTGATTTTTAATTTCTAAAATTCCTGAGAAGTCCCTATAATTCTATTCATGGTCCTTCGAGCCGGATTGATATTATCTGCAACTAGCAAAGTGGAAGAAGCTAAATATTGGATATTTTGGAAATTGGATTTAAAACGTACCAGAGTGACGAGGTGAAGAACACATGTTGGAAAAAAGTGGATTGAACATCGAGTGAAATAAAACAGGAAGTGTTAAAGCCAAAGTATTATAATAATTATTAAATTCACCCAACACTCATTAATATTAAATCAGGTAATATAAGTTAAGTAGCGATTATAAGAATTTAAAAAGGTTAGTAACATATTTTATTCATATTTACAAATTAGTTACATTTATATACAATCTATTTACAAGGACTATTTACAAAGCAATATTAGGTAAAAATAATATTTGTAGAATAAAGTTAACGTGTGCTTAAAATACAGTACAGTAGTGTTAGTGTTAACCTACATTAGTTAACTTTTCATTGTTAATTTACAAAATATTATTTCTCAACTTTAATATTTACAATTAATTGTTGCTGTGTTAATCCTTTAAAATATAGATAAGTAATTAATTTGTTTGTTAAATTATTCACTAGAATAGTTAACCTTACCTACCTACTTAACCACGGTAGTTCATTATAATTTGCAGTGTTTATATAATTAGTAACTATTGTAGAACAAGTTTTGCTTAGTCTCATCATTTATTTACGTAAGGTATTTTGTTACATATAGTTTTGTAATTTAATATTATAACTGGATAATTTCAGGTCTACGACACCCTTCTCTCAAAATGACTGATAACATTAAGGAACTTAAAAAGAAGCGAAGCAGTTATAAAGGGAGATTGACAGTATTTGCAACGTTTTTAAAGAAATTGCAGGAATCCTCAATCAATCCGTCTCAGGTAATGGAGTTGCAGTTGCGGGTCAACAAATTAGATGAGTTTTATAACGAATTTAATGAAATTCAATTACAGTTAGAATGTTTGTGTGACATTGACACTGAAGCACTCGAACGAACCTCAATCGAAACCCAATATTATGAGTTGGTGGCTCAAGCTAAAGTCATGTTAAATAAATTCTCAAAAGCTGAGCAAGAGGAAATAAAGTCAACAAC
Source organism: Autographa pulchrina (assembly GCA_905475315.1). Lineage (NCBI taxonomy): Eukaryota > Metazoa > Arthropoda > Insecta > Lepidoptera > Noctuidae > Autographa > Autographa pulchrina. Next base: position 13,577,435 of record FR997761.1, on the reverse strand, counting down.
TAGTAGTAAGCGTCAGTTCGTCAAGTTGCCCACCATACAATTACCAAAATTTACAGGTTCATATGATAACTGGCTTGAATTTCGCGACACCTTCACTAGTCTCATTCATAGCAATGACGATATAGACGAGGTAAATAAATTCCATTATTTGAGATCATCACTGACAGGATCTGCTGCTATCGTTATTCAGTCAATCGAGTTCTCTGCTCAAAACTACAATATGGCATGGGAACTTCTCTGTGAGCGATTCGATAACGAAAGATTATTAATTGAGAATCACGTCACTGCGTTGTTTAATATCGAATCAATCACTAAGGTGTCCTCAACTGCATTGAAAGGCATCGTAGATAACATTAACAAAAATATTCGAGCGTTAAAAACTTTAGGTGAACCTGTTCATAATTGGGACACACTACTTATTTACATAATCAGACAAAAACTAGACACTAAAACATTCCGAGAATGGGAGGAGTACAAAGGGCGTCTTGATAAATCGGAACGAATCACTTTTGAAAAGTTCATTGAGTTTATGCGTAATCGCGCTGATTTAGTAGAAACACTGGAAAAGTCACGTCATTCCACAAACATAAAACAAAACACGAAAATAAAATCCTTTGTAACGACAGAAAACACCAGTAGTTGCTCATCACGTAGTTGTCCAAAATGTAAAAGCGATCATAACCTCAATTCATGCCCACAGTTTTTATCATTAAGCGTCACCGATAGAATGTCCTTACTGCCTGCCTATAAAGTATGTTATAATTGTTTGCGTCATGGTCACTATCCCAATAATTGTAAGAAATCAGGGTGCAAAATATGTAAGCGCAAGCACCACACGCTTATTCATAACTCAGATTATAAACCTGTTTCAAGCAAATCGGGTACGACTGATAACGCTAACACTGAGTCATCCTCTACGGCTGACACAAACAATAATAATCATGTTGCGCTCTCCGCTAATATCTACGCACATTCGCAAACGAACACCACAGGTAACATTCTATTGTCAACTGCGCTAGTTAGGTGTTACGATGTTAATAATAAAGAACACATCGCTCGAGCGCTTCTCGACTCTGGTAGTTCGGCTTGTTTAATGACGGAGAAGTTATTTAATAAGTTACAGTTGCCTTACTTGAATACAAACAAATCTATACAAGGTATAAATAATTCTCTGTCGCATATTGAGAAAATGTGTCGTGTGCACATTAAATCGTTGCATGAATCTTACTCAAACGATTTAACTTGTTTTGTCTTACCCACAATTACTGATAGTGTTCCCGCTAGACAGGTACATGTAAATATACCCTCAAATATTAATTTAGCTGATCCGCATTTTCACACACCGGCTTCTATTGATATTATTATAGGAGCTGACGTATTCTGGAGTTTATTAGGATCAGATAAAGTTTTATTAGGTGATGGGAAACCAACACTTTATCAAACTAGGCTTGTACGGTGCACGTACATGGATTCTTAATATTTTATTTTTGTTAAATAAGTAGTTTGTAGGCTCGCGTATTTGCACTTTGGTCGCGACCCACATTTGGGAGTGCATTGACCAGCGACAGAGCAAAACGTATGCATTTTTGTACATTACATTTTAATTGTAAAGTTACGATTTAAGCAGTGTTTCAATAGACGTGGTTTGAGTCGGACAACTTGCATTTTCATTGAGAGTCATCCCCGTTGAGCACTCACTTACATTCTTTGCATTTACCCTTTCTGCATACATTCCTTATCATTGCACTTACATACATAAATGTTGAGTTAACACACTCTACAAGGCTTGGTTGGCTAGTTTGTGGCCCAATTAACGGCGGCTATGATTCTTTTAAAAATACAATTAATTGTAATTTTAGTAATGATTACTACGAAAGTTCTTCCAATTCGAATGAGTTAGTTGACATCCGAAACCAATTGACGCGTTTCTGGCAGCTCGAGGAAGTTGGCCATGATGCATCAACTTATTCAGCTGAGGAGAAAAGTTGTGAAGATCACTTTACAAAGAACACGACGCGCCTGTCAGATGGCCGTTTTTGCGTGAGGATACCGTTGAAAGAATCTTCGGATAGTTTAGGCGATTCATATCATCGTGCGAAGCGATGTTTTCTGTCATTAGAGCGCAGAAACCTCAGCCAACCTCCGCTTGATAAAATGTACAAAGACTTCATGACTGAGTACATTTCGTTAGGTCATATGTCAGAGTGTCACATTAATGAAGATCTGCGATCATATTTTATTCCTCATCACGGAATCCTGCGCGAAAGCAGTAGCACAACAAAACTACGGGTTGTATTTAACGCTAGTGCACCCACCACGTCTGGAATTTCGTTAAATGCCATACAAATGGTGGGGCCTACCGTTCAAGACGATTTGACTGCAATCCTTCTTAGATTTAGAATGCATAAGTACGTCCTCTCTGCTGACGTAGAGAAAATGTACAGGCAGGTGTCTGTACATCCTTCAGATAGGCACCTGCAGCAAATAATTTGGCGTGATGAAATTGATAGCACTTTCAAAACATATAAATTAAATACGGTAACTTACGGTACAGCTAGTGCACCATTTCTCGCGACTAGGTGCATCAAGCAAATCGGTCTTGACTGCCAGGATCGAAAGGTAGCTGAAGTTATTCTTCATGACGTCTATGTAGATGACCTATTGACCGGTGCCGACGTGTATGAGGAAGCTCACATGTTGCGTCATAAGGTAACCGAGGCTCTTGCTTCTGCTTGCATGCCGTTGAGGAAGTGGAAATCGAACGAGCCCACTCTACTCTCGGAACCAACTGATGAGTCTTGTTTCGACTTCCACAAGGTAGGTGATGCCTGCAGCAAAACACTAGGTCTTAGTTGGCGAACTGACACAGACGATTTAATTTTTCCTATACATGTTCCTACCTGCATAGTTAACACTAAGCGTGGCATGTTAGCAGCAATTGCACAAATATATGATCCCTTAGGGTTGTTAGCACCGTGTGTCGTGAGCATGAAGATGTTGCTTCAAAACTTGTGGCTAGACAAGCTAGATTGGGATGACCAGTTATCACCTGACGTTGCAGCAAAATGGGCGAATATAATAAAAAAATTACCTTGCATTCACAACTTGCGGGTAGCACGTCGTGTGGTTTGTGACGCATACAAAAAACTCGAATTCCACATTTTTACCGACGCTTCAGAGCGAGCATATGGCGCGTGTTTGTATATTCGCAGTGTAAATGAGCAGGGTGACGTCGATGTAAGATTATTAACAGCCAAAAGTCGCATCGCTCCTCTTAAACCGTTAACTATACCGCGATTGGAGCTCTGTGCAGCTGTACTTGGTGCACGTTTATATAAAAAAGTTGCTAGTCACCTTCACATTAAACCGTCTAGTATTGTTTGTTGGACCGATTCTACGATAGTGTTAGGTTGGCTAAAAATGTTGCCAATAAAATTAAACACTTTTGTCCGTAACCGTGTTGCCGAAGTGTTAGAAATATCCGGTACATGTATGTGGAGACATGTGTCGACCCACGACAATCCAGCCGATTTGATAACACGCGGAGTGGAACCTAACGCTATGCAATCACTGGACTTGTGGTGGTTCGGTCCATGTTTCTTAAAACATGACAGCACTACATGGCCACCCACTTCTATAAACAAACAAAATTTACCAGACCTTAAACCTGATATTTTAGTTAATTTAGCCCAAGATGCCACTAAAGATTTGTTTAAAGGAATAATCGAGTTTAATCGATTTTCAAATTTAAATCGATTACTTCGATCTGTTTGTTATGTTTTACGTTTTATTAATGTTTGTAAAAAACGTTCATCAAACACGTCTTATTTTAGTGCTAATGAATTAGAAGACGCGTTAAATGTTATTATTATTCAGTCGCAAAAGGAGTCTTTTCCTGAATATAATTTATTATTACACAACAAACAATTACCTCATAAAAATAGATTATTAAGTTTAAATGTATTCCTAGATCACAACAAAATTATTCGCTTAGGTGGTAGGTTACACAATTCAGAATATTCATATTCGAAGAAACACCCAATATTATTACAGTCCACTCATCCTTTTGTTAAACTTTTATTTAAATTTGAGCATCTTAGATTAATGCATGCAGGTCCTCAATTATTATTAAGTACAATTAGAGAGACCTACTGGCCACTCGGTGGTCGCAACTTAGCCAGAGCCTGTTATCGTCAGTGCGTTCGGTGTCAGCGACTAAAGCCAAACACAATTGCTCCTCAAATGGGTAATCTTCCTCTAAGTAGACTCTCACCAGCCGACTTTCCCTTCCAAAACGTAGGCGTTGACTACGCAGGCCCTATTACCTCGGCTTGTCGTCAAGGTCGTGGTTGTAGATTGGTGAAGGTATATATTGTCCTTTTCGTGTGCTTCACCACAAAGGCGATTCATTTAGAGTTGGTGGGTGACTTGACGAGCAATAATTATTTACAGGCTTTACGTAGGTTCATGTCTCGGAGAGGAAAACCTCTCAACCTTTATTCCGATAACGGAACTTCATTTGTAGGAGCCTACAATGAAATAGCTGATTTTTTGAAACGCAACTGTGACTCCTTATCTGATAGTGTAGCTCAGGATGGTATACACTTCCATTTTATACCTGCTTACGCTCCGCATTTTGGTGGTCTGTGGGAGGCGGGTGTCAAGTCGACCAAATTTCATTTGTTCCGAGTGTTGGGCAATTGTAATTTAACATACGAGGAGCTCAACTCCGTTTTGATACAAATTGAAGGCATTTTAAACTCTCGACCGCTCACACCGCTATCGTCGAATCCAGAAGACCTGTTGCCTCTCACTCCTGGTCACTTTTTAATCGGACGTCCTCTCACTTCTCTTCCTGTAAAGGATATCCGGGATCACTCCACTCCTCACTTGACGCGCCTTCAACGCCTTGAGCAGTTGCGGCAGCATTTCTGGACGAGATGGAGCAAGGAGTATGTCTCAGAGCTGCAGCAGCGTGTGAAGTGGCGGACCGGCAACGCTAGCCTGAATCTGGACTCCCTCGTGGTTATAAAGGAGGATAATCAGCCACCCATGAAGTGGAAGTTGGGCCGCGTTGTTGCTCTTCATCCAGGCACAGACGGCATAAGCAGAGTAGCCGATATCCGGACTTCAACTGGAACTGTCAGAAGGGCATTCTCCAAGATCTGTCCTTTACTGGAAAACAGCTGTTGAAAGGCAAGCTTTCAACGGCCGGCGGCATGTTTAGGTGCCTACTAAATTAGTTAAAGCAATTTAGTCCATAACTTTATTTTATTTATTATACTTTCATCAGGCGTTATACGGCCCTAACCTTTTTGTCTTTTCAATGTCATGCGGAGCTGGCAAAATAAAATCTGCACACTGCAAGCTACGATCCTGATTTTTAATTTCTAAAATTCCTGAGAAGTCCCTATAATTCTATTCAGTAGTGGTGTGTTATAACAACAGATTAGTAGCAATTAAGGTGGCTATTGCAAAACGTGATATACTGATTTTTTCTGTATATATGCCTGTTAATCACATTAGTAATTTAAGTGAATATACACAATGTTTGTAAGCTATAAAAGCGATTGTTGAATGTAACAGTGTTGAAAATGTGTTTGTGCTGGGAGATTTCAATGCGCACCCGGGTGAGTTGTTTTGTAACGAATTATTACAGTTTTGTTCAGATTTTAATTTTACGTGTGCTGACATTGATATACTTGGTATAAACTCTGAAACTTATACGTTCCTAAGTGACTCACACATATGCGTTACGTGGTTGGACCACTGCTTGGTGACAAGTGTCACCATGGAGTCTATTGAAAATGTTATTAATAATGTGTCGTGGTCTGATCACTTCCCTCTAGAAATTACTTGTAACTTTAGTGTTTTAGTACCGAAATATAGTAATGAATATAATATCGAATAGCGTGATTTGGGGACAAAGAAGTTCCGAGCAGATACAAAAATACTCAGAATTATGTCATAATTCACTACGTGATATAGATTTTCCCTATGAGTTTATGCACTGTGGTGACAAAATATGTAATAACGACCAACATAGGATTATAATTGACAATATGTATAACCAAATAGTGTCTGTCTTAAAAAAGACTGCTATTTTGAGTCACAGTGCATATACTCAGGGAGAACGCCGTCATGTAATTGGGTGGAACAAACATGTGAGGGAGGCTCACACACATGCGCGGCTTTGTTTTCAAGAGTGGATTTCTTTTGGAAAACCGATGACGGGTGATATTTATAATAACATACGAGTTGCGAGACAAAGGTTTAAAAATAAATTGAAATGGTGTCAAAAAAATAAAAATCAGATAAAAATGGATATAATTGCTTGTCTTCATGATGAGAAAAAATTTAGTAATTTTTGGAAACAAACTAACTCTTTAAATCCTAAGCCAAGATTTCCCACAAATGTCGATGGTTTGACTCACAGCAGTGACATTGCCAACATGTTTATGAACCACTTCAAGGTCACGCCGCATGTCAGTGTTACGCTGTCGTCGGGCGACACTCGGACCCCTCGAGATGGTGAAGCTCATCTTCTTTTCACAACCAAAGATATTATTAAAAATGTGTTAAAGTGTATGAAACGTGGTAGGTCACCGGGTCATGATGGTCCGAGTGTCGAACATTTAAGGTATGCAGGTGTACATCTGCCCAGAGTACTTACTTTGCTTTTTAACCTGTGTGTGGGGCACTCTTACCTGCCGAGGGATCTTATGAAAACTGTGGTAGTTCCTATTGTAAAAATAAAACTGGTGACTCATCTGACAAAAAGAACTATAGACCTATATCATTGGCTGCGGTCAATGGTCAGGTGCTGGATAGTTTGCTTGAGAGACAGTTACAAAGGCACGTTACGTTACATGATGCACAATTTGGATTTAGACCCGGCTTATCTACTGAATGTGCAATTCTGTGTCTCAAGCAGACTGTCCAGTACTACACTGACAGGAAAACGCCAGTTTATGGTTGTTTTCTGGACATGTCGAAAGCATTTGATATGGTATCATATGAGGTTCTATGGCAGAAATTATCAAATGAAACTGAGATCCCCGCTGAACTCATTAATATCTTTAAATATTGGTATACTAATCAAAAGAACTTTGTCAGGTGGTCTCATTCGGAATCAGGCAGGCAGGGAGGGTTAACCTCACCTAGTTTATTTAATTTGTATATAGACCGATTGATTGGTGAGCTGAGCGGCGCCATGGTTGGCTGTTCTATCGATGGAAAGATGATCAACAACATCAGTTACGCGGATGACATGGTGCTGCTCAGTCCATCAATCAGTGGTCTGAGGAAATTATTGGCCATCTGTGAGACATATGTGGGAGCTTATGGCTTGAGGTATAATGCCGCCAAGAGTGAAGTTATAGTTTTTAAAGCTCACAATACTCCTACACCTGACAACATTCCACCTGTAAAACTTCAAGGAATTCCGTTACAGTTCGGCACGCAATTCAAGTACCTCGGTCATGTGGTCACGGATGGTCTCACGGATGACAAGGATAGGGAACGTAGGGCGTTGGCGGTGAGGTGTAATATGCTGGCTCGCAGGTTTGCAGGCTGTACTAGGGAAGTTAAATTAACCCTTTTTAGAGCGTACTGCCAGTTTTTTCGTTCCCAGTCCAGTACACTTGCAGCCTGTGGGCCAGGTATACACAGAAGGCCTACCACGCGCTGCGCATTCAATATAACAATGCGTTTAGGATTCTATTGCGACTGCCCCGATTTTGCAGCGCATCTAATATGTTCGCAGAGGCGAGGCTAGATGACTTTCACGCCATCATGCGCAAGCGAGCGGCGTCTATACTACGGCGATTCCGGGGTAGTTCTAATGGTATCCTTAGCACGCTTGCAGCCAAAATTGATAGTCCCTTTATTAGGCTCTGGGCGAGAAGACATGTAAATACAGGTGTGCATGTCACGAATTAGTGGGTAGTTTCCCCGTCAATTATTATAATTTCAAGTTAGATAAGATTTACTAACACTATGGTACTATGTTATCCGAAATAAAGAGTTATTATTATTAAATGAATGCGTTTGATATAAGTGGAACTCTGTAATTTTATTGTGTTTGTAGCCTATCACTACATATTTACAAATACACAATTACAAACAAACATACTATTTACACATATTTAAATATTTATTTATATTACCTACATATATTTACATTACAACTATTTACAATCTTAAAACATTATAATCAATACATACTATATAATATTATAACACAATATATTCACGACATACAGACATCGTGCATTGGAAACAAACCACTTGATTGTACTACGTCACCGCGCACCGGTACCGCTAATGATGCGCGAGCGCAGATCATACGGCTAACGGCGCCCGGCGCCAGTCGGTTTTCGATCATCGGCCGCGAAGCCCGAGTCGCTTGTTTACCGAATGCTTAACGCTTCCTACCGCGCGAACTCGCTAACCTGTGCTATTGATTGTGAACTATGAGCTATCGCTTTATTCTCTCTTCTCCTTCTATCTTCTATGGATTCTAACTTTGCTGTTGTGTGTGTGAACTATATCTGTGTGTATTTGTGCAAAATAAATAACATTCTGTGTGTTGGACTTGGACTCATTTATTCATCACCCAGGCAACCTACCCACACCACACATCATCTACCATATGTTATAGAACTTTTTTTTTTTTTTTAGCATCTTGGACATTTAACAATAATAAATATTTTTATTGTTCATAAAAGTTACAACCACATTAAAATGACACTGAACCCCACACTAGGATACCCTGTGTCGTGGGATTCAGTCTCTTTCGTCTAAAGAGGTACAATTTACAATTTGTGTTTTATAATGGTTCTAAATAAGTATAATATTTTATAACAAAAACCTAAAAAAAAAAGAAAGTTCAAAAAATATAAATGAAACGATTTTTGTATGAGTATGTGACTGATGGGTTGTTTACAGCGGCGTGTGGCATTCTGAGAAACTTGGGTATAAGAGTGTGTGTGTGTGTGTAGTGTGAGAGTGTGAGTGTAGTGTGAGAGAGAGTGTGTGTGTGAGTAGGAGTTGACGAGAGAGTGAGGGTACAGAAGATGGTGAGACGGTATGTGTGCGTGATTTATGTGGGTATGTGTGTATATGGGTAGTTTGAGTTAGCTAATAGGTTGATATTACATGTTCAGTATCCTTATAGTTTAAACCTTGAAGCCATTCCGTTACTAGTTTTTTGCATTTGAACTTAGTCATAGAAATTAAATTCAGATATTTATTTGCTTTGCTATATAAGTGTGGCCTCATATAGGAAAACGCTTTATTTCCAAAAACCCGATGGCAACAAGTTTTTTCCCACTTAGGCAGTCTACGCGCACGTTTATCTTTTACCATGGTGGTTGGGGCTTTTGAATGGAACCTGATAATTACCGCTATAATATACAGCTGGCGAACCGTGAGCATACCAGTTTCTTGGTACAGTGCATCTGTAGGATAACGTAGCCTTCGTTTAAAATATGTTTTTAGGATGGCTCTTTGTGCTCGCTCAGCAGTAATAAGAATGCTTTTCCCAGCTGAGCCCCAAGCCACTATACAATACCCTAGGATTGCCTGACAAAGTGCATAATAGGTTGTTTTCAGAGTATGATGGTCTGCTACTGATCTTAATTTCCTAAATATGTATAGGAGTTTTCTTACTCGTGTGTTCAGAGACTCAATATGTTTGCTCCAAGTCAGATGTTTATCTATGATAATGCCAAGATACTTAATGCAGTCAATCTGATCCAATGTGGGGCAGTCGCAGGTACACCCCGGGTAATTGTCACAGCTGTGGAATTTTGACGATTTTGTTGTCAAGTTGACCGACAACAAAATCTACTAAGTTAGTGACTGCGTCCTCCGTGGACCTGCCATTGCGAAAGCCGTACTGTTTTGTGGAAAGCAACTTCATCTCCTCCAAGTATGTCAACAGTCTCTTATTCACCAGTTTCTCTAGTATTTTAGACAGTGACGTGAGCAGGGATATAGGTCTGTAGTTTGACACTATTGTCGCATCTCCTCCTTTTTGAATCGGGCACACATTTGCAACTTTCATTTGGGGAGGGACTATTCCGTTAAACATGCTTAAGTTACAAATGTGCGCAATGGGAGCTGCGAGGCAGTGCTGGGCGAATTTAAGGACGCGGTTTGATATGCCATCCCATCCAGGAGCTGAGTAATTTTTTAGGCTTGACAGAACTGCTTTCACTTCCATTTTATCGGTAGGATTCATAAAGAAGGAGTTAACTGGTGATGCGTCAGGTGTTTTGACCAACCCGGACCCGCGGGAGTGGTGCATCCTACGGGAGAGGGGTTGCTGGACCCCTACCGGGCGCGTCCCTAGGTTGCGGATAAGGGAATGCCGCACAGATATGTGCGGTACCGGTTTACCGGCGCGGACAGCTCCAGCAGCGGGGTCGCTCCTCAGCCTGAGGATGTGACAGCCGTGGCGGGTCTGGCCAGTGTCAACTGCTGGCTAGACATCGCGGCCTGCCGGCGTCTCGGACGTATTCCGAGTAGCGGCGGCGGGCGGTGAGTCTGCCCACATTCTTGTGGGTGGACGGCGGGGTCTGATCTGTCCAGACCGCCGCGTGGTGGTCACCTGCTGGCGTCTCGGACTCATTCCGGGTAGCGGCAGCGGGTGTCGTGCTCCCTCATCCGTCCCTCTTGCGAGGAAGCGGGTGAGATGAGCGGTCGTGCGAGTTCGGTCTGTGTTTACTGCGGGCCGGATGTCGCAACCTGCCGGCGTCTTGGACGTACTCCGAGTAACGGCGGCAGGCGTTGGGTCTGCCCACTTCTCCATGTGGTGGGCGGACGGCGGGGGCCTATCTGTCCAGGTCACCGCGTGTTGTTCGACCTGCTGGCATCTTGGACTTATTCCGAGTAGCGGCAGTGGGTCGCTCTCTCTCCGTGCCCCCATGCGCGCGGGGGACGGTCGAGTGGAGCTGTTGGGCGAGTTCGGTTAGTGGTTTTGCTGGCTGGACATCGCGGCCCGCTGGCGTCCTGGACACATTCTGGGTAGCGGCAGCGGGCGCAGTGCTTCCTCCTCCTGACCTTCTTTTTGGGGGGGATGGTAGAGGGAGCGGACGTGCGAGTTTGGTCGGTGTTTTTGCTGGTCGAACATCGCGGCCCGCTGGCGTCCTGGACTCATTCTGGGTAGCGGCAGCGGGCGCAGTGCTTCCTCCTCCTGACCTTCTTTTTGGGGGGGGTGGTAGAGGGAGCGGACGTGCGAGTTTGGTCGGTGTTTTTGCTGGTCGAACATCGCGGCCCACCGGCGTCTTGGACGTTATCCGAGTAGCGGTGGTGGGCGGTGAGTCTGCCTACGTTGTGGGTAAGACGGCGGGGTCTGGCTCTGTCCAGATCGCCGCGCGTAGGGCGATCGCTGTCGGTCGCGACCCGCTGGCGTCCTGGATATTCCGGGCAGCGGCAGCGGGGGGGTGGTGCTCTCTCTCCTTTACCTCCTCGTTAGAGGAGGAGCGGTTGAGGTGAGTGGTCGTGTGTGAGTTGGGTCGGTATTTTGCTGGCCAAACTCGGTAGTGGCTCGTCGGCGTCTCGGACGTATTCCGAATCGCGGCGACGGCCATTATGTTTGCCCTCCTTTCTCTCTATTGAGAGATTGGGGGCGCATTCGCGGGCGGCGGGCCCGATTCGTCGGGCAGTACTCCGGTCACCGCCGGCCGACCCGTAATCCTGTCCTTTTCAGAATGGGACCGGGGGCCGCCTTCCCTTACAGGAAGGGGGCTACGTGGAAGAAAACCACTATAAAAATTACCCTGAACCTACGCTTCCGATGCCCGGCTAGGGGCTGCATGGCGGAGGGGTACTCCGTCGTTAGGGCATCACAAAAACAAAATCATGGATAAGACAGACGCAAAACAAAGTCAGCAAGCGGGTAGGGAGGCCTCAGGTCGACCAGAATCCCGTGGCTCTTCGGAGCTCAGGTGCACGTATTTGCTGGCGCCAGCATCTGCCTCGGTGAGTGGGGAGACCCACGAGCCGTCATTGGGAGGGGAGGGGAGGGTGACTCGGTCTGCGAGCAGGCTGAGTCACGAGGAGAACATGGCGAGAGAGCCTCGAGTGGTGCTCGAGAGGCTCGCCATGGACGCTCAGGCGACGACCACCGGTCGCCCTGAGGAGGAGGAAATGGAGTTTGAGGTGCCGGCGCTTTGCCGGTCCCGAGACAGCTCTGTTTCCGGGAAGGTCGGCCGGAAGCGTCCACGACGTGAATTGGTCGAAGAGGACGACGTGGGTAGCCGCGCCGCTTCGGGCTGCGAGAGCGATGCCTCATTAGCATCGTCGACGCGGTCCCGCGGTCGTGTGACCCACGGTCGTTACGTAGGGCTCAGCCGACAGCGCGAGCTGTACAGGGCGCTCGCCGCTGAAGCGGCGCAGTCACCTGACGCCAGTGCGTCGGCAGGGAAGGAAGAGGAGGAGAGACAGAGGAGGGAGGCTCGGGCGGCTGTCCGGGACCTCATTAGTTCCGGCTCACAGCCGACCGAACCCTCCTCTGTAAAAGAACGCATTGACAGTGGTCTCCTGTCGATATTGGAGGTAGCGCGCACCTCCAAGAATATCAAGAGGACCTTCATCAAGCGTCTTAAGGATGCGGTGGAGCTTATCCAGGATGGCGTTCGCTCCCTGACAAGCTCTGCTTGCGTGGAGAAGTTGCTCGCCGAAAACGCTCGGCTGAGCAAAGAAGTCGAAGACCTCAGGGGCCAGATGCTCGTGGTGCACGAGCAGACCCCTGCAGCGTTCGACATGGCCGAGTTCCAGCGGTCCATCATGTTGTCGGTCGGGACAATGATGGACGCCAAGCTGGCTGGGGTCAAGGAGCTGCTTCCGCCGGAGCGGGTTTTACGCCCGCCCCTGGCGGCGGACAGGCGAAGCTGTGCGGAGGTTGTGGGCAGAGGGCCCAAACCAGCCGCAAAGCAACCCGCCAAGCCCGCACCAAAGCAGCCTCCAAAAGCGGCGACTCCCAAACCGGCACCGAGGCCGACTCCCGGCCCGGCACCGGGGCCGACTCCCGGCCCGGCACCGAGGCCGACTCCCGGCCCGGCACCGGGGCCGACTCCCGGCCCGGCACCGAGGCCGGCTCCCGGACCGGCACCGAAGCGACGACCTGGACTGGCCCCCAAGCCGGCTCCCAGGGCGGCTGCAAAGGCTGCCACCGCCAAGCCTGCTCCGAAACCGGCTTCAAGACCGGCGCCTAAACCTGCTGCACCAGAGCAGAGTGCGGGCGCTGAGGAAGCTGGAGGCTGGACTGAGGTCTCCCGGCGGAAAAGGGTTAGAAACAGGGTCAGGACAGAGGCCCCCAAACCCAGACCCGCCAGGAAGACACAGTCCAGGCAGCAGAGCGGCAGGCAACGCCGGAAAATGGCCCAAAGGCAGCGGCGTGCGGCTCAGACGCCCGCTGTTGTCCTGACGATTAAGCCCGAGGCTGCCAGAAAAGGGCTCACGTACGCGCAAGTGCTTGATAAGGCGCGGCGGCATATCAATGTCGCCGAGCTGGGGATCGACATGACAGTCGATCCCTTCAAGATTAAAAGGTCCCAGACGGGAGCTCAAGTTCTCGAGCTTCCCAGGAACCTGAGCCGGGAGGGGGCGGACCTGATGGCCGAGCGGCTGTAGGCCATATACGAGGAGGGAACAGTGAGGGTCCACAGACCGCTCAAGTGCGCGGAGCTCCGGGTGACAGACCTGGATGACTACGTCACTAAAGAGGACCTCACTGCCGCCGTCATGGCGAAGGGCCAGTGCTTCGGCAAGTACCTGTGTCGCATAGACAGGGAGCCGGACGCTCGGTGCCACCACTGCGTCCAGTGCAGGGAGGACACGGCGCAACACACGCTCTCCGAGTGTGTAGCTTGGGAGGAGCAGCGCCGTGTCCTCACAAATGAAGTAGGAGGCGATCTGTCGCTGCCGGCCGTAGTGCGGAGTATGGTCGGTAGCGCAGAGTCGTGGGACGCGGTGGTGTCCTTCTGCGATGACGTGATGTCGCAGAAGGAGACTGCGGAACGGGAGAGGGAGATCTCGACTCCCTTCCCCGGCCGCAGAAGACGCACCGGGCGCAGGGGAAGGGCGGACAACGCCCTTCTCCGCCCCCCATGAATGGGTCCAGGGGCGAGGGACTTGGGGAAGTCCCCGCCCCCTATTCGATGGATCCGAGGCGGAGGCGCGGATCCGAGGTGGGGCTGCGGAAGAATCTGGATTCCCGCGGCCCCACGCGCACGTGCGAGGAGGAGACACCGGGGGGTTTTAGCCGGTAAGAGTCCGGCACGCCCCTCCGCCTCTCCCCAGGCGGAGGAAGTCCATGAGGATTTCCCCCCGAAAAGAAAAAAAAAAAAAGGCCCCGGGGGCATGTTCACCGCCCTGGTGAAGTGCCCGTTGGTCGCTGCCCCAAAGCTCGTCACGACGAGGTCCAAGAAGTTCTTGGTCGGTTGGAGCTCCGCTCGAGTGGTGCAACTCGCAGCACGGCCCATGAAGTGTTTCCGATGCCTGGAGATCGGACACACTAGGCCCGTGTGCACCGGCGAGACGGACCGCAGCGGGCTGTGCTACAGGTGTGCACAGCCCGGCCACAAGGCGGCATCCTGCAGTGAGCCCGCCAAGTGCCCCATCTGCGTGCAGAGAGGGTGCAAGGCGGACCACCAGATGGGCAGCCGGGGATGTGCTCCCCCGGCCCCGACCAGGAACAAGAGGGCCTCAGTGCGGCCCCCAAATGACGCGGCGAGGGCGCAGGTCGCGCCCCGCACGGAGGAGATGATGGAGACTTAATGGACCAAGTCCGTCTACATCTCTTCCTCCAGGGGAACATCAACCACTGCGCCGGTGCCCAGGATCTCCTCCTACAGGTACTGGCGGAGTGGGAGATTGACGTTGCGGTGGTGGCGGAGCCCTATTTTGTCCCCCCCAGGCCCAACTGGGCGGGGGACCTTGACGGGTCCGTCGCTGTCGTCGCCGCAACAGGCACGCGTTCCCAGCCCCTACACACTATCCGTAGAGGCTATGGATATGTCGCTGCGTCATGGGGGTCGTACGCCGTCATCGGCACATACTTTTCACCGAACAGGGGTCTCTCCGAGTTTGAGTCATTTATGGCCGAGCTGGAGGCCCTTGTTCGGGTGATGGCACCTCGCCCGGTCATCCTGCTAGGGGACCTCAATGCCAAGAGCACGGCTTGGGGGGAACCGGCAACAGACCGGCGCGGGGAGCTCTTGGAGGAGTGGGCCCTGGGGTTGGACTTTGTCCTACTAAACCGGGGTCGCACCCAGACTTGCGTCCGGCATAATGGCGGGTCCATTGTGGACCTGTCGTTTTGCTCCCAGGCCATTGCCGGGCGCATTAACGACTGGCGTGTCGTGGTAGGGATGGAGACGCTGTCTGATCACAGGTACATTCGGTTCAGCGTCTCTCCCTCCGGGGGGCCCAGGGTTCGGCCGACCCCGAACTCAGGCCCTCCACGATGGGCCCAAAAAAAGCTTGACAGGGAACTGCTGATCGAGGCGGCCATCATCAGTGACTGGTGCGCACCACCGTCGGGTCTCTCGATTGACGACGAGGCGGAGTTGTTTCGCAGAACGCTTACGTCGGTTTGCGACGCAGCGATGCCTCGCGTCCGGAGAAGACCCAACAGACGGGCAGTCTACTGGTGGTCGCCAGAGATCGCAGTGCTTAGGGAGGCGTGTGTTGAGGCGCAACGCCGGTACACACGCCATCGCTCTAGGCACAGGGACGAGGCCGCGGAGGCCCCTCTTTACAGGGCCTACCGCACGGCCAGATCGAATCTCCGCCTGGCCATTCTGCAGGCGAAGGCCGCAGCAAGGCAGGAGATGTACGAGGAGCTGAACCGGGATCCGTGGGGTCGCCCGTACCTGGCGGCGCGGAATAAACTTCGCGTCGCAGCGCCCCCGATTACGGAGTCCATGGAGCCTCAGCTCCTCCGGAACATCGTTTCGTCCCTGTTCCCATCCCACCGGACTGACTTTATCCCTCCAGCTATGGGTACCGCGTTTTCGCGGGAACAGCTGGAGGAGATAACAAAAGGAGAGTTCGAGGCGGGTACCCAACGCCTCCGAACGAAGACGACTGCTCCTGGACCTGACGGGGTACCGGCTCGGGCTATTGCCTTGGCTGTGGGTCCCCTGAAGGACCGGCTGCGGGGTCTCTTTAACGCCTGTTTAGTGGCGGGGAGATTCCCCAAAGTCTGGAAGACGGGGCAGCTCGTCCTCCTTCGCAAGGAGGGACGCCCGGCCGACTCGCCCTCGGGCTACCGGCCTATCGTCCTGCTGGACGAGGCGGGCAAGCTCTTTGAGCGCGTCATCGCCGCCCGCATCGTTCGGCATCTGACGGGCACGGGACCCGACTTGTCGGCCTCCCAGTTTGGCTTCAGGGCGGGCCGGTCTACACTGGACGCCCTGAGCCACGTCAGGAAGTTCGCCACGGAGGCTGCGGCGCGGGGAGGAATGGCGCTAGCGGTGTCGCTCGACATCGCGAACGCCTTCAACTCGCTGCCGCACCAGTGCATTGAGTCGGCGCTTCGTTATCACGGGGCGCCCCTCTACCTCCAGCACATCGTGGCGGACTACCTGCGCGACAGGCATGTCACGTACTCCGGAGTGATGGGCCCGCAGCTGCAACCCACCGGGCGCGGTGTTCCGCAGGGGTCAGTCTTAGGACCTCTCTTGTGGAACATCGGGTACGATTGGGTGCTTCGCGGCGCCCTCCTCAGCCAGACGGAGGTCGTCTGTTATGCAGACGACACCCTGGTGTTGGTCCGGGGGACCACCCAGGAGGAGTGCATCCGGCGTGCTACCTGCGGCGTACAGCTCGTCGTAGGTCGCATCCGGATGCTTGGATTGGACGTCGCTCTGGGGAAGACCGAAGCACTATTGCTAAACGGCCCCCGGAGCAGACGTACGGATTTGTGCCTGACGGTGGAGGACGCGAGGATCCCACTGTCGGGTACAATGAAGTACCTCGGCCTGGTCCTCGACGGGCGGTTGAGCTTCCGGGAGCATTTTCAGCGGTTGGCGCCGAGGCTTCGGTCCGCCGCTGCAGCCCTCGGAAGGCTCCTGCCAAATGTCGGGGGCCCCGACGTTGGGTGTCGCCGTCTTTATGCCTCGGTCATTAGATCGATGGCTCTGTACGGCGCACCCATTTGGAGTGACCGACTGACGGCCGATAACCGGGCGGTCCTACTTGGTTCGCAGCGTGCTGTTGCCAACAGGATCGTCCGGGCCTACTGGACCGTCGGTCATGAAGCCGCGTGTGTCTTGGCTGGGACACCGCCTTGGGATCTGGACGCGAAGGTGCTAACGGACCTTTACACCCGTTGCACCGAGCTCCGGTCCCGGGGTACCGACCCCGTGCCGAGGCAGCGCGAGCTATAGAGGAGACAGGCCCGTCTCGTCACTATGCGGAATTGGGAGCTTCGGCTCGCGAGACCGTCGGCGGGACGGGCCACCATCGATGCGATCCGCCCACATCTCCAACCGTGGGTGGAGAGGCGGTACGGTTTATTGACCTACCGCCTCACGCAAATACTGACCGGGCACGGGGCCTTTGGGCATTACCTGTGCCGGGTCGCCAGGAGAGAAGGGACCACGGCTTGCCACCAGTGCGGTGCCAGTGATGACACCGCGCTGCACACCCTGGCCATGTGTCCCACCTTCGCCGAGCCTCGCGCCGTTCTCCAGGCGGCGCTGGGAGACGTGGACGTTTCCGCGCTGTCGGCTGTTGTCGCATCCGCGCTCAGCAGTCGCGCAGCGTGGGACGCATTGTCCTCCTTCTGTGAGACCGTCATGTCCCAGAAGGAGGCGGTGGAGCGCGCTCGGGAGGACGACCCCGACGCGCCCCAAATACGCCGACGTCGAGTGGGGCGGCGCAGAGCCGCGCATGAGCGCGATCTCCCGCCCTAACTAGGGCCCTGGGCGACAGGCACGGGGGTGCATGTCGTCCGACTATAGGACCCACGACGGGGAGCCACATTTCGTAGCATCGGGTGTGGTTCCAATACGAGGCGGGGAGGCCGAAGCCTTTTACACTTCGGACGCCAATCACGAAAGTGAGCCACCGGCTTATTGGCCGGTGGATCCCTGCGGTTGGCGCGTGATGAATTGCAACGCATTGCCACGCGCCAACACTAAACGCGGATGACGGTGCACGGCGGTTCAGGTTTAGTCAGTAAGAGTCTGACACTACCCATCCGCTCCCCCGAGTGGGTGGGTGTCCATGAGGATTCCCCCGCCTTATCAAAAAAAAAAAAAAAGATGTTTTGACCAAGCTAGCTAGTTCGGTTTCCGATTTGTTAAGTCGTAATAGTGTGTTTCTAGCTAATTGCTCTCCTATGTTAGCAAAGTAATTATTTGCCAGGTCTAGCGCAACTACGGGATCAGGATTGGCGTTTAGAAAGGCTATATTAGTCGATGTCTTAACTTTCAGTTTACAGATAGATTTATCCATGAGGATTCCCCCGCCTTATCAAAAAAAAAAAAAAAGATGTTTTGACCAAGCTAGCTAGTTCGGTTTCCGATTTGTTAAGTCGTAATAGTGTGTTTCTAGCTAATTGCTCTCCTATGTTAGCAAAGTAATTATTTGCCAGGTCTAGCGCAACTACGGGATCAGGATTGGCGTTCAGAAAGGCTATATTAGTCGATGTCTTAACTTTCAGTTTACAGATAGATTTAACCGCAGCCCAGGTATTTTTACTGTTGCCTTAAGAGCTGTCCAGTAGTTCTTTTTCATGCGCATTTTTTAAATTCTGGATAATATTATTACAATAGTTTCTGTATGTTTTGTACTGTTCTTGTAAGGAGTGGTTGCCAATATTATCTTTTTTTTTTGTTTCACTATAAAGAGCATCTCTCTTTCTTACATATTTCAACAGATTCGCTGTCATCCACGATATTTTAATCGACTTAGAATTCCGTACGATTTCTTTTTTTGTGTGTCGTTGTATGATTTCTTGCAATTTTGTTGTAAATTCATGTGTTTGCATCACTATGATGTTAATGAGGCGCATTAACATCATAGTGATGCAAAATTGTACTCCAGTCTACATTCTCAACATCCGATACTAAACTGGGATAGTCGATCCTGATCTTGAATTTGCGTTTATCTGTAGGAGACGGCTGTTTTGGTGTATCCATTGATATACCAACTAAGACCGTGTCATGGACTGTCAAGCCAGCTTCGCAGATTACAGTTTTAGTGACTTTATTAGTTTTATAAATAGCATGATCTAGACAAGAGCGTTCACGTGTCGGAAATTGGTGACCTGGGTAAAAGCCGTGATGGCTTGCGACATCAAGATATTCGGCAGCGCGTTTGTCTTCAGTCCCAATTTTGATATCAATGTTAATGTCACCAATTATTGCAACGGATGGTGAAGTGCAAGTTTGGAGAATAGTATCCAAAGAGTCACAGAAATTTCGGATGTTATAAGTTGAAGGTGACCTATATATTGCACAGATTGTGAAATCTGTGCCTACACGAATTACTAAGCAGTTTGCATCTTTAAATGGTGGTTCGGTAATTGTGATATTTAAGGTATTTTTGTAGAGGATTACAAGACCGTCATTTTGATTAAGGTAGTTTTGGGAGTAGTGACAGACATAGCCCTGAAGATATACTTTAGGAGTTGTATCATTAAGTCTGCATTCAGAAAGTATTATAATATCAGGCAAGAAATTCAATCTAGTTAAAAATAATGTAAAATAATCAAAGTTTTTTTGAATACTTCTAATATTTTGGTGTACAATGGTAAGTTGATTTTTAACGATTCCGAGGTCCTTCACGCATTGTTCAGGAAAGTTGTGTTTAGTGCTAAAGAATGATATGTCTGTGCTATCAATTTCGTCGATAAGATCAATATGATTAGCCATTTCTAATGTGGATAGGACGTAGGATTCTGATTATAACTTCTGATTCAGTTAGACGGTAGTCGGCAAACCAACCGGTCGTGCGCATTGTGTGGCTAGCGCTGCTATCTGTTTCAAACGTGTTCGGACCGCGCTTCTCAAACTTTTTGCCTCTCGATACGTTCACGTGCAAACGTTGTAAGCTCGAGTCAAGAGATGGTGTCAAGTGCACAGCCTGTGAGGCCCAGTTTGATTTCCCCTGTGCTGGCATCACTGAAGGTGGCTGGAGGAAGCTCGGAGACCGTAAACTAACTTGGAGATGTCAGAGTTGCAAGGCTGCCCCAGCTGCGAGTCCTAAAGCTGGATTCCTGAACCCATCACCAGATAACTCAGACACCATTATGTCCGAGCTTAAACAGCTGTCCACTCAGTTAGAGGCTTTACCTACATTGATCAAAAGTGTTAAATCAGTCCAAGCGGAGCTCGCCGATTTGAAAACTATAAGAGACGAATTCTGGGAAGTTAAATCATCTTTTGATGCTTTCGGTCAGGAAATTAAAGCTTTAACTGGTAAAGTATCGGCTCTTGATGCTGAAATTGAATCAATGAAGAAGGCAAAAGAAGAAATATCCGACCTGCAATATCGAATAACAAAACTTCAGAACAAGCAGGCTGAGAATGAGCAGAGGTCCCGCATGAACAACATTGAGATAAAAGGAGTGCCTATTACCAAAGATGAAGACTTATATGTTATAATGTCAAAAATTTCTGATACAATTGGCCTACATATTCCAAAATCTCAGATCAACTATATAGCCAGAGTGCCGACACGCAATGATAATATAAACAAAAATATCATCTGCTCTGTACACAATAATTACCTAAAGAATGACTTTATTGCTGCCGCGAAAAAGCACAAAAAACTTAAAGCCGAAGATTTGGGCTTACAGGGAAACAACAGAATCTATATAAATGACCATTTAACTCTGGACAATAAGCTTCTGCTAAACAAAACCAAAACTCAAGCCAAGGAACGTGGTTTCGAACATGTATGGGTCGCGGGATGTAAAATATTAGTTCGTAAAAACACCACTTCTCCAAAACACCATATAAAAACTGAGAAAGATCTGAAAAAGTTTTTATGTTAATTGCGTCGGCTCAACTTTCTTGCAAATCATCGATTCACTTTAGCGCAATAAGATTGAGAAACGCAGTTTGTTCGCTTATCGCTGGGTGTCGGCTGGTTTATGCGCATTTGCTGCTATGATATTGGATACTGTGCTGTTACCCTAATTACATAGACCATTTTTGTCTTCTAATGAGTTATTCCTCTAATTATCTCTTGAATATTTTTGCTAACCTTTGCACAATGCATCTTACAATTAAAATCAACGCTCCTAAAGTTTATATTTGTCTGCTTCTTTTCATTTCTTTAAAGTTAAATATTACTAATAGTTTCCGAGAACTGAATGTACCCTATGTTGAGTTTGTTTATTCAATTTGTCAACGTGTTTTTACATGTAATAATGACACCGATTAAGATTTATTATCAGAATGTGCGGGGATTGCGTACAAAAACAAATATGTTCTATAGAAACCTTCGTCTTAACAGCTTTGATATTCTATGCTTAACGGAAACATGGCTTATGGAAGGTATCTCTGATTCCGAACTGTTCGATGATAGATATCTCGTCTGGAGACGGGACCGCGATTACTCCAGCACTGGTCAAGCAATGGGTGGAGGTGTTATTCTCGCTGTTAATCGTGTGCTAGTGGCTAGTGCTCGTGCTGAGTGGAACTCGTCTGCGGAGGACCTGTGGGTTACCGTAACATTCCAACAAAAGAAGCCCAGAATAACATATAAAATGCACATATGTGTTGCTTATATCTGTGCTCAGAACTTAGGCAACTCGTTAACAACGCAACTAAGTAATTTTGCAGATAATTTAGTGGATATTGTCTAAAGAAATCCTGCTGATAAGTATGTTATTTGGGGGACTTTAATCAACCTAATGTTGTGTGGCTACCGGCCGATGATGGATACTCTTTATACCCCAATAACCTGCAAGGGATCGCGCAGTCTAATCTTATCGACAACTTTGATATATGTAACTTATTGCAATACAACTGTCACGCTAATACCATCGGCCGGATCTTGGACTTAGTGTTGTCAAATAATGAAGTCACTGTAAATTCCTGCGACGATCCACTAGTGCCTGAAGTCCCGCACCACCGGGCTCTGTGTATTACAGCAGACTTTTTACAGCTACATCACAATCTGCCTACTCGTCCTTACGTTAAGTTCCTCTATAATCGAGCCGATTATGACTCATTTATGACTCGATAACAAAAGAAATAGATAGTTTAGACTAGCAGCACGAATGTAATAGTAGGTCGTTAGATGACGCTGTTGCATATTTTTATGGTGTTATTAATCGAGTACATGACGCGTATATTCCAACAAAATCCATCAATCAAAAAATCAAACATCCTCCTTGGTATAAAAGCCCACTGGTTAAACTGTTAAAAGAGAAGGCCAAATCACATGCTAACTTTAAAAAGTACGGTAATCTTTCAGATTATCAATCTTTTGTTATATTGCGGCAGCGGGCTAAAACTTTAGAGAAAGATATGTTTGATAACTACATCGCTAAAATTGAAACAGACATCCGTGACAATCCTCGGGCCTTTTGGCGCTATGTTAAATCAAAGAAGCAATCCAACACGTATCCTTCAATATTTAAGTATGAACAGGTCTCTTCTACAACTACAACTTCTACTTCTACAATATACGTGCCAAGCGCGCCGAGTCGTGAGTTCGATCCCAGTAAAGATCCGTACAAAAAATATTTAAAAATAGTTATATTGTTGTTTTTGAAGTATTCTAAGTACTAAAGTGTAAAAATAAGTGTAAACTATAACTGAGCTTATTACCAAGGAAAAAAAAGTGATGACATATAACTTTTTAACAGTGACAACAAAAGAGTAATAAACAAATACAGCAAAAGTAAATAAAGTGAATATCTACAGTAAAAACATTTCGAATAAACAATAAACTTTTAAACAACATTAAATAGTGAAAGAATAATCCTTATAAGTGTTATTTCTATACTCAAACTCAAGTGAACAAAGAAACAGTGCAAAAATTTTCAATGCATGATTCATTTTAACCGCCACCGCTTAATTCAAAAATCTGAACTTTACATTAAGCTTCACTATTTCGACAATCTTCTTAACCGTATGAATAGCTCATTCAGGAAAGTAAAGACTTACACCTCTGTGAACGTTGTAACTTGAGTTCGATCCCCGCGACGCGGGATTCTTTTTGAAAGTTATCTGGAGTTGTTTCAAAACTATGTCTATGGAAATAAACCACAACGTTACATTCCGACGACGTAAGCCACTGCATAGATCTAAGTCGATAGATTCTTTGAGTAATGATTCATCACTGGACAAAACAAATTCGGACATATACTTAAGAAGTCTTGATTTATCAACGGGTATAAGCAAAAATGAATTAGATGAAATGAAGGTTGAAATACAACAACTAAAAGAACAATTTGAACAAACACAAAATGAATTGGATAAGGTGATATGTGATAACAATGAACTTAAAGAAACAATATTACGACAGCAAATTTATATTAATACATTGAAGGATCTTTGTACCAGTCCTACGAAGTCGCAAAGACTGAAATTATTATCTGCGAGAAAAAAAAATAGACGTTCCATTACAGATAGTCAACGTGAAACATCACTAGGCCAAGAACAGTCATCCATCAACAGTGAAAAAGACTGCATTGAGAGCTCGAATATATTATTAGAGTCACCTATTTTCGATAATTCACCTAGATCAGTGTCAGTTCCAATATACGCCGATAAGCAAACGCAAACCGAAGTATTTGAATCTACTGAGTATAGCAATTATGACGAGAACGAGAACAATAAACACAAGAAAACACTACAAGATCATCGAGTAATAACAAAATGCAGTAGGAAAAAAAGAAAGCTGTGTGTTCTCAGTAACTGCAACCATAGAGATACACTAGAAGTATTGGAAAATACTTTTGGCCGACACTTTGAATATTGTCATTACTTGTCACGTAATAGTAGTATAAAAGACATAATTTCTAATATAGATAATAAATTACAGCATTATAGCTTAGACGACTACTGTATTATTATGATTGGCGGGCAAGATTTTAAAGACAACGGGGAATCAATTGAATTGGTCAGGTTCATTAGAGAATCTCTTAAAAATGTAACTAACACGAATGTTATTGTATGCTGCCCTACTTATGTACAAGGGGCTCAGATACACAATTATAAAGTAGAAATGTTTAATAGATTACTTCACATGTACATAGAAAATCATAATTATGCTTATTTTTTTGACAGTAATTTTGACCTATCTGATGAAACATTCTCATATAATACGGGCAAACTAAACAAACTCGGACAACAACGTATTTATGAAAATATATTCCGTCGCATACTTGTTGATATTGAGACCTATCCATGTGAATATGAGTACAACTGTGTCTCTCCAAAATCGCCAAAACATACCCAAACCACTCTTTTTCGTCCCATTACATAAAAATGTTGCTGGAATCTTAAATAAAACTGATGTATTTGAGATCACAATTACTGACTTGGCAAATCAGATTGGGGATAAAGTAGAATCAACTAATTATTATTCTGAAGACAAAAGTCTTTCAGACCCTTCACTATCAGGTACGATCTGTTTAAAATTGTTTCATCAAAACGTATGTGGTATAAATAATAAAAAACTTGAACTTGAATCATATATTGAAACTTTTTGTAATGGTTTGGGCTATGTTTGTATAACGGAACGTTTTTTTGAATGATAAATCCATTAATTTATGTCAATTGAGCAATTATAACTTAGTATCATATAACACAAGGACGAACAAAAAAAGAGGTGGTAGTCTTATTTTAGCATATATGAATAAAAAGTGTGAAGATATTATTGCAATGCAGAATTTGTACAGATCCGAAAGCTTTGAGGTTTGTGGTGTAAAGGATCATGAGACTGGTTTAAATATTTGTTGCTGTTACAGAAGCCCAAATGACATAAATTTTTACAGTTTCTTAGGGAGCCTAGAGAAATTGTTAGAACAGTTTATTGACAGGAAGTGCGTTATATGTGATGATGTGCGGTGATGTTGACATACTTGCAGAGAGTAAAAAAACGTATGAATTTTTAAGTATACTAAAGTCCTACAATTTTAGGCACCTGGTAAATACTCCTACTTTTATTCGAGGCAAGTCATACTCTTGCATTGACAATGTATTGACTAATCTTTCCGACGATGATATAGAGCAATGTTTGGTAGATCATAACGGTTTAGCAGATGGCCATGCAGGTCTTTTTTGTAATATAATTCTTGACAAGGTTGATGGAAATAAAAACGAATCTGAACGTACCATATTGATTAATAGGAGAAGATTTAACATAAAAAATAATGCTGCATTTAAAAAGACCTTAACAAATAAAAATAGTAATCTCGTAGGTATTAATACGTTTCTCAATAATTTTAATAAAATCTTTCGTGAATGTTACCCAAAGAAAACTAGTAAAGTAAAGCTAATGAACAATAATCAGATAAAGTGGATTACTAAGGGAATTAAGGTGTCAAGTAAAATGAAAAGAATATTATGTACGGGCAACAACATTGGTGTTTATAACTATAAAATAAATTACATAAGAATCTATAGAAGAGTTTTAAAGCACGCACGAAAACTAGCCATATCATGTCATCTCAACAAAGCCAAAAACATATCAAAAGAGACATGGAAAATTGTAAATGAGCAAACAAAAAGGAATAAAAATAAAGTTAGAAGAAAACTTGTTCTAAACCTTGACAACAAGGTGGTTACAGATCAACAAGAAATAGCAGATACTTTTGTTGATATATTCGTGTATAAATCATCACTACTAAAAACAGAACAAGAAAGAGCAATGTCTTTTCTAAGAAACTCAACACTGAGAGTAGAAAATGTGATGACATTCAATATGACGACACCTCAGGAAATAACAAAAATTGTACTTAAGATGGCAAACAAAAAGTCTTGTGGGTACGATGACGTACCGATATCGGTGATTAAGGATAATATAGAAGTATTAGCGTATCCCCTATCTGAATTCATGAATAAATGTATTGAAGAGTCGGTATTTCCTGAACAACTTAAATTGGCAAAGGTAGTTCCACTACATAAAAAGGGTACAAGGTGGGACCCTAAAAACTACCGGCCAATATCACTATAACCAATTTTATCAAAAATATTTGAAAAACATATGAAATCTAGGCTAATGGCTTACTTAAATTTAAATAGAATAATTAACTTTAGACAATTCGGGTACCAAAAGGGGATAGGCACTTCAGATGCGATAAATAATCTTGTTAATGAGATTATTCGTAAATTAAATGACAAAATGAAGGTAGCTGGCTTATTTATTGATTTAAGTTCTGCATTTGACACAGTAGATCATGAGCTACTTCTGGCTAAACTAGAGCATTATGGCATTAGGGGCAAAGCGTTAAAACTTTTGACATCTTATTTGGAAAACCGTAGAATGTACGTAGAATTAAAAGACATTAATGTAAATAATAACGTAAAGTGTATGAGTGAAGTAATATTCAAGTCCAAAATTACCAAAATAAGTCGCGGTGTGCCTCAAGGCTCAATCTTGGGACCAATATTATATATAATTTTTACCAATGACTTACTCAATTTTATGAATAATACCCAACCTGACGCAGGGCTTGTAATGTTTGCAGATGATACGAATGCCATAATTGGGTCACCAAATGTAAACGAGTTGGCTAACAAGGTTAATATGTGTCTTGAAAATCTTTCTGTTTGGTTTACAGCAAATAATTTAATAATAAATCCAAATAAAACCCAAGTTATGTTTTTTAAAACAACGTCACGTAACAACGATAACATAGATGTCGTGCTCAAAGGGGATAATATTGGTTTAGTAAATGAAGTAAAATTTTTGGGAGTTTACATAGATACCTTATTAAACTGAAAAAAAGAGCTCACTGCCATTGATTCTTCAATATCTTCGGCTTGCTATGCGCTAAGAAGCCTCAGGGACGTTATTGACCTAAAGCAGCTAAAAGCAGTATATTATGCGTTGGTCGAATCTAGGTTACGATACAGCATTATGTTTTGGGGCAGCAGTTACGGGTATAATTGCCGAAGAGCTTTTATATTACAAAAACGTGCATTAAGAACAATTGTCAGAATCCCACAACGAGAGTCATGTAAGGATTATTTTAAGAAATTGGGTATATTAACGGTGTCAAGCTTATATGTTCTAGTACTACTCAGCCACTTTGCAAAATACGTACACGAGCACGAATCACAAGAAGAACGTGAACTTAGAGAGAGTACTAGAAGAAAGGTTATAAAAAATAAAATTGCACCAAAATTCAATATTGCTAAACATTGCTCTAAATACCAGGCGGTGGAGTTATTTAATAGGTTGCCTACTGATTTGAAATTAGTGATTTATAAGGGTAATTTATTCAAAGCTAGACTTAAAGCCTTCCTGTTAAGTAAATGTTTATATTCTCTATCAGAATTGGAGACAAATGATGGCGAATAGCTTTTGTAAGTCATTTACCTTTTTGCACCTACCATTTAATTGACATTATTTTTTGATTTTTTTTTTAATGAATTTATTGAGAGAGAATGAATTTACAATCCATTGACATCATATTTATTATATTAGTGAAATTTATATTGATTATTATTTATTGATTTTTGTATTTTTTTTTGTGTGTTAATTTTCTGTTAAAAATTTACTATTTATTGTTTTTAGCTGTTATAAATGAATTAATGTAGGATATTTTTTAATGTTAATTAATGTAATTCAGACACAATGCAAATTGTTATATGAATGAATAAATGAAATGAAATCTTCGAGTAATGGTGACGAGATTTGCAACATGTTCGGCGAATATTTCCACACTAACTTTCTTACGAATCCTAGTACTAACAGTCCCTTACATTGGTGATGAAACTGATGACTGCTTAGCAGATATCGGTTTCGTTGAAATATGTGAGGAGGAGATATTCACACTACTTAAACAGTTGGATCTGAGTAAGTCAGCTGGACCTGACAGCGTCTCACCAGTATTCGTGCGCAACTGCGCCAAAAGCCTCACCATCCCTCTATCCATCTTATTCAGACGATCACTCAGCACTGGCGTGGTGCCTACAATCTGGAAGTCGGCATATATAACACCGATACACAAAAAGGGCTCAAAAACTTGTGTCGAGAACTACAGACCGATCTCGAAATTATGTATGTTCGCTAAAATATTAGAAAAAATTGTTTACAGACAGGTTTATTCGGCCCTCAAGCAAAGTTTTGGTGAACAGCAACATGGCTTTTTAAGAGGTCAGTCAACAACAACTAACTTAATTATCTGTAGTGACTTCCTATCTGAGTTCATGTCACAAAGGTCTCAAGTCGATGTTATATATACTGACTACAGTAAATGTTTTGACCGAATTGATCACGATATTCTATCTCGTAAACTTATCTCGATGGGTATACGGGGTAATCTTTATCGGTGGTTTACGTCTTACGTTGAGAATAGGTGTCAGACTGTTGTGCTCAATGGTTACTCCTCTAAAGCTATGAGCATTCCCTGGGGGTGCCTCAGGGTTCGTTATTAGGGGCCCTTCTATTTAATATCTTTATCAACGACGTCACGTCCTGTTTCAAACATTCAAAAATAATACTGTATGCTGATGACATGAAAATTATGAAACAGGTTGCTACCTCAGAGGACGCCCTGTTGCTTCAAGAGGACTTGAATAACTTTCAAAATTATTGTCTAAATCATAAATTGGATTTAAATGTCTCTAAATGTTATGTATGCACTTTCACCCGAAAACCTAACCCAATTAACTCTGACTACACATTCTTGGATACACAAATAACCAAAGTAAATTCTATTAGGGACCTTGGAGTAACCTTTGACTCAAAGCTTATTTTTGACACACACATAGACAACATTGTCAAGAAGGCTTCGAAAGCGCTGGGCTTTATACTTAGAATTTCGTCGGAGTTCAAGAGAGTAAAAACTATTCAGATATTGTATTGCTCTTTTGTTCGCAGTCTCCTTGAGTATGCCTCTCAAGTTTGGAATCCTAATTACAACATATACATCGATCGCTTAGAGGGTATTCAACGAAAATTCATGAGGTTCATTCAGTTCCGCTCCAAACTATATTTGCCTAATTATGTTACTCGTTGTAAAAAAAATCATATTCTCCCGCTATATGAACGTAGAAAAATTGCAGACTTAGCATTCTTATTTAGGATAATGAATGGTTCAGCTGATATTCCACAATTGGTGGGCAAGGTGGGAATGGGCGTGCCTAGTACATCCTTACGGAAATTTAAACTGCTGTTCACACCGGTGCGGCGGCACGAACTTCTTATAGTCAAAACTCTTATTTATTAAGAGCCAATCGTACTTATAACGCGACCTGCCAGGAAGTTGACATGGACATACACACTATCAAAATTTCTCAGTTAAAGCGTTCTCTCTGCAACCACTTCTTTGCGAACATTGTATAGAAAGGACTAAAACATATTATGTACCGTCAAGTATTGTTTTGACCTACTAAATATTGTATTATCAGTGAAAACTTGTAATTGACCTTATTTCTACTAGTAATTATTATATCTCAAATTTGTACTAGCTGTAAGTTTTCCTAATAAATGAAAATAAAATAAAATAAAAATAATTCGCGCTTCAATTAGAAAGTAATCAAAGTGTAAAGTAACTGGAAGAAATAACGATGAAACTATTGAACATGTAATATTTTTAAAATTGTCTTGTGTAGTGTAAAAATGAGTTATGTGGTGAGCTGAGTAAGTGTGAGTTACATGAGAAATTGCTTGGAGCGGCCTGTATATGGGTACGAGTATAGTTACCGTCGTTACATTCAATGCTAGTTTTTTATACATTATACAAAATAAATCAATACAAAACATAAACCAAAGTTGAAGAAGTTTGTTATTTTCTGCGCAGCTGCAAAAGGGTGTTCTCATTTTTGACCAGAATATATTTTTCTCCTTCTTCTTTACGAAGAAAAATTCTGCCGTTCGCAATTCAACAAAAGCAATATTTTTCTGTCGTGGCAAAGTCTCGTGCAAGAAAGTGCAGTCTTTTTGTTTTATTTGTAAGATGATCAGAAAAATATAGAGGACTTGTGCCTTCCAGGCCCATATGTGAGGAGTTAAGCGGTGTTGTTCTATGTCCCGCGTTGTATACTTTTGTGCCCTTTAAAAACCTTTTCTTTATAAAGGTATTGGAGAACTCGACGACAACAGTCGATGATAAAGCGCTTTCTTTAGAAGGGAGACGATATACATCTCTTACGTCAGATGAGGATATTTCAAAATTAATTGATTTCATGAGGTTAGTGGTTATGTTTAGGATATTAAGCTTATTTTCCTTCTTTACTTTTGGTACTCCTCTAATTTCCACTGAAGTTTTTCTTACAATGCGCTCGAGGTTTTCCGACTTTTCGTCCAGTTCCGCCAATATAATGTTGGTAGCTTGTTGTTTTTTTTCCAGAATATTAATTTTGCGTTCAAACTCAATAATCTGATTTTTTATAAACTCAGTAGACTTCTCTATCTCAATATTTGATGACTTTATGTCAGAATTTTGCAATAGGATGTCTGATAAGGTTTTTTCAACACCCTGTAGTCTTAAGTTCAAAGGGGAGATCATGCTAGTGAGCATGTCCAAAAACTCAGTTTTAAATTTGTCGAAAACAGTTTCGACATTTTCTTCGAGGCGCACTCTTTTGCCACTTGTTACTGTGACATTAGGGAGCAGTACTTCATTATCTGGTATGCTAATATTAGGATCCGATGCAGATAGGTTCTTAGACGGTGGCGTGCGCTCCATTTCTTAGTGAAATAGTCGCCACAGTAAATAAATTAAGTAAGTTACTCACAGCGTTGCGCTGATAACGGAAACCCGTTCTGTACGAGTAAGCCGAGTTGTAATACACTTGCACCGGTGACGGCGACGGCGGTGGCGGTGCGGCGGCGAAGCTACGGCGCGGGAGCAGGACAGCAATTATGGCGGCCGTTTCTTTTCCTCGCGGGTCGCGGGTGTACGGGCGCACCTCCGATGCCGATGTAGACAGCTGTTGTAGCTTGTGCGCGACAGTGATAATTACGAACTTTGGAATAAGAACTGCTATAGCGTGAGGTTATTAATAAGTAATCAAGAGCAGTCGGTAACACGTCTGCTTTCGGTGCGAGCTTGGACGAAAGAGGATTTTTTTCAATTTATTTTATTGAATCATAGAGTATTCTTAGTACAGAACTTTAATTGTTACCATGAACGTGCGGACTGTCCAAGTCCCCAGAACTATAGCTATGTAACAACAAAAGCAGATTATCTATTCTTAATCAGAATCAGAATTGTTTATTTCTTAACGATGTAGGTTTAACGACAAGATTATTATAGAGTATATACAATAATAAGATCAGCGACATTCTATCTTACGGTATGTAAATCATTATATTACTAAATTATAATGTTTATAAATGAATGAAGTTTGATCATGGTCTATAGATTTAGATAATCTCAGAAGTCTTTTATTGAGTAATCACTTAATGTTTCAGTTAATTAAGCAGTGATAGCTTAGTGGTATAACCAGGTACTGCTAATTCCTAGGTTTGGTGATGGAACTCAAGGCACTTCCGACTTTTCGAAATCATGTGCACATAAGTAATTTATTCATGATCACTTGCTTAAACGGTGACGGAAAAAACATCGTAAGAAAACCTGCATTCAACGCAGCTATTGTAGAATACTAATCTGTGCTGGGTTCGTGTGGTAGACTATGACCTAAGCACTCTCATTGTAAGAAGAATTATTGGAATGATGGTGAATGTTTCATTTTATTATATTTATAACGATGTAAATTTTGGAATAAGAAAGAACTTCGCAATCGGGCAGTATACAGCATTATGATGTAGGCGCAATAACTCTATAACATATTTTTATATTTTTAATATTCCGGGACAACTCACACACGGTTATCTGATCCCAAGCTAAGCAGAGCTTGTGTTATGGCAACCAGACAACTGATAAACATACTTATATATTTCTAAATACATACATATTATAGATAAATTACACCCAGACACAGAACAAATGATCGTGCTCATCACACAAACATTTGTCCTGGGTGGGAATCGAACCCACGACCTCCGGTATAGCAGTCAGGGTCACTAACCACTAGACCAACAGGCCCGTCAACACATAACATACAATATAACATTTTAATTTGTCCCGTCAACACATATAACATTTTAATTTGTATATTTATTTTGATTATCATATTTATTTTTTAATTATTACTGAACAATTATGCGCTGCTTGAGTATTTAACAGACAACGTATGAACACATTATTATTATTAGGGAGAATGTAAAGTATTCAATAATATTGTCACTAAATACGAACTTAAAATATATAAGTGCTATAAATCTAAACACAAACACAATATCTCAATATTAAACTATACAGATAATTTAAATATTATTTATGTAACATTTTCTTTTCACTTTATGTTTCTACGTTACATACTAAATAAAGTATAACAGGCTTCAAAACGATGCAATTCTTAGGAACCACGTTCTGTTTAACAACGTTTTATTTTCATAAAATATATTTTTTACGTTTTATCAATAAAATATTTCGGAGTTCAATTTATAAAAGTCAATTTTAATGTTAATATGAAATAACCATTTGTAGTTGGTCTCTAGAATTGTTCATGATAGAGAGATCATTTGTATGCAAGTACATACGATTACCTTATAAAAATCTCGTCTCAGTTTTCATCGACAGCGTGGCGCCGTATAATATATCCCCCTAAAATGGTAAGTAAAGGCGAAGTTATAATTGAGTACGAATGACGTTTAAAAAAATAAGTGATTATAAATCTTATGTACTACATGCATAAGGATTAAAAGTGTATGACAGCATGTATGACTTATTTTAAATAAACTATAACTTATTATCATTTCTCAAGTGTGTATACCGTTTTACAATTTGGGGGGTATAAAATCAGTGTCATTCGGGATCATCTCACAGAACATTTTTAACAGCGCATTCTGCAGTCAGTTCTATATAGATTTACATCGTTTAATCAGGGTGTTTAATAAATAAAAACAGTAAGTATGTACGTGTCATTTAACTCTATCAATTTTGTGATCAGTGTGTGCGTACGGGTGTGACCGCGTCTCATGAGCTCGCAAATGAGGTCGCGAGTGTATTTAGTGAGAGTGATTTTATGAGTTCGATTCCCAGGCAGGAAAATAGCCTGTAACCAAATGAATTAATGTAAGTAGACCTGCTTTTCAATGTTTCACAATTTTGTTTTATTTCAGGTTTTCCAATCCATTCGACTCCGACACTGAAGTGATCCCTATATCACAAAAGCGGAAGCCTTCAAATAAGCCTTCAACACCTAAGCCGTCCAAGCCGAAGGCAAAATCTAAAAAACGGGTGCAAGAACAGCTGTTGCCGGCTGCTGCCGGAAGTGAATCTGAATCAGAGGCTGACCTTCCGACTGCGTCTGCCTCTGCGTCTAAATCTTATAAAAAGAAAAGAAAACGAGCCATCTTCCCTGATTCCGAGGTAAATTTATTGTTATTTAATAATTAATGTAGAAAAACAGACCAAACTATTGTTTAATGTGGTGGTGTAAAGCATAGTTACTACTAATAAGTATGAAGTATGACCAAGTGTAATTGGGTCAACTTTATAGAACAATGTTATAGCAGCTGCATGAAGTTTAACTGTACGGAAAAAAGGACAATGTTATGAATGTTATCAAAAGTTTCAAAAGTTTGCGTCTACCTAATAACTTATAATTTGTCAAAGGAGTTTTTTACGGTTTATACTTTTTAAGATCTACAAGATTTAATTTATATGTGCTAAGCCGAAATAAATACATTTTAAATGAAGAATGCTTATGTCCTGAGATATTATTATGATGGCTCAAAATAATAATAATAATAATCGTTGGTTTGTGTCCCCAATACTTACATTAATTGGGCTTGATGATTATCATGAATCATCAGATTTTGATAAAATTAGGTATTTATTTTGAGAAATTGATTTGTTACATTAACTAATGTTTATTATTTTGTTTGTTTCCAGGATGAAGAGCAACGTGAACCAATTCGAGCAGCAAAGCTGAAGAGCTACCTTACTCGGCGAGTGGGTCTGGTTACACTATGCAAAGTGACCCCACAAACAAGACGAGGAGAATTTTATATTGAGGTCCGCATCTCGAATTGCCAGGAGTTGGAGGCTATTTCAACTAACCGCTAAAACCGCAAAAACCGCATTCACCGCTAAAACAGCGGTGAATGACGATAGCCCAACTTGGAAGGCGGTTACTCAGTTGGTTTTTTTTTTTTTTTTTAGGTTTGTTTCAGAGTCAGGTTTGTTTCAGAGTCAGGTCAGAGTCCTTGGGATACAGGCTTGGACGTGTTTGCAGGGTGGAGATTGAGAGAAAGGTAAGGGTTTTGTTGGCAGGTGTTACTCCACCTGCCGCGGGTGCGTTCTTCGTTCATGCGGTAAGTTGTCCTGTAGGGTGCCGGTTTCTATCATAAAGGTGGGTGATGCATTAGCATACACCCTGCACACGCGTGTTTTGGAACGAAGACTCTTCCGCGGCAGGGGCGCGCAGTGAGGATGATGTGGGGCAATTCCTCTCCGGTGGCGACTTGTTGCGGGCAACGCGTTTTTGCGAGCCACCACGACAAGGTACGTCTGCTCTTTTGCTTTAATTTGGCCAGTTTCTTACCAGACTGGCCCGAATTAGTTTTTCGCTGGTTTATAGTTGGTACCTTGCCGTTGTGTGCAACGCTTTTTCCGTGCTCTGCCACCGGATTGAAAAGGCCCACCAATGCCGTCTCGCAGACCACTATGCCACTCCGTGTTGCCACTATTGTCGCGTGGTGGCCCTCAGCAATACTCCGTCTTAGCTCGAGCCAACGCATCCCACTTGCGCCGGACGGTACATTCCATGGTATATGCACTGTGTCCCGTCACTTCCAAGTTTGCCTTTGTGCAGTTGCAGCAAGTGGGTGTTGCGTTGGCGAGTCTCTCGGCGCAGTTGCTACGGTGATGAGGGCCGCTGCAGTGTCCACATTTCTCCACGGTCTCCGTGCAGAGGCGTCTGCTGTGCCCGTATCCCAGGCACATCGAGCATTGGACCAGCGGAGACTGGTCCTCCACTCGGATGAGCTGCAGGTCTACGTACACCTCAGACGCCCCCACCAGCCTACCCCAGAGAACTGGGGACACCTTCGCGACAATGTGACACATGAGGTCATTGCGCGCCTTCTTTCTAAAAAGAATCTCCACCCTGTCGTCGCCAGCTGGGAGGTCGCGGAACAGTTTCCGGTTCTGCACCCTCAGGAAGTCCAGAACGTCCTCATCCTTATGAAAGGTGAGAACATCCCTGAGGGTGACGAGGAGGTCCTGATTTTTGACCATCAGGACCTCGAGCTGGTTGTCCGCTTCCTCGATTTTTGTCTTAACCCTGTTCCGCTCCTCTTCGGTTCTACAGCTGACGACGATCTTTCCATCGGACTTGCGGCGGAGTTATGCCGGTTAACCGTGTGTCTATGTGCACACTTACACAAAAAACCTCAGGAACTTGTACGTGAGGTTTAAGATGTACCTACGTGTATGTGTTTAATAAATTATCACAATATTAAATACTAAAAAACTGTTTTTATTTAGAACTGTGAATGCAGCCCTTGTTTTCCTTTATGTTATTTTTATGTTATTGTGACATAAAAGTAACATTTATGAAATGAGCAAATATTTTGATTTTGACCCTATTAATACATAAATTATCTACATACGGCATCACCGGACCCTTTCTGAAATGGCTGAAATCATATCTGTCAAATCGTGAATTTTACATCGTTGTTAACGGCTTTCGATCTGCCAACAATTATTATATGACTTCTGGTGCCCCACAAGGATCACACCTGGCTCCCATATTATTTAATATTTTTATAAATGACCTTCCTCAATGTTTATATTATTCTGACTGCTTCTTATACGCTGATGATTTAAAGTTT
Organism: Autographa pulchrina; assembly: GCA_905475315.1. Taxonomy (NCBI): domain Eukaryota; kingdom Metazoa; phylum Arthropoda; class Insecta; order Lepidoptera; family Noctuidae; genus Autographa; species Autographa pulchrina. The sequence goes on along the minus strand of FR997761.1, from coordinate 13,541,372 downwards.
GCTCGAAGAATCGAATCGTCGAACGATATTACGCTTCTACAGAATGACTTAAATAGGGTTGTTAAATGGTGTGAATCTAATAAAATGGAACTTAATCTAAAAAAAAATGTTATCAATTATCATTTTCAAAAAATCGCAGCCTAAAAACTCTGAGTACTTTATAGGCAATGAAAAAATACAAGAAGTCGATACAATTAGGGACCTAGGAGTACTATTTGACAAGAAAATAACTTTTGTACCACACATCGAAAATATTATGAAGAAAGCTTCCAAGATGTTAGGGTTTGTGTTTAGAACCACCAGGGGCTTTAAAAATGTTGGCACCAAAATAATGCTATACTATAGCCTAGTTCGTAGCATCCTAGAGTATTGCAGTGTAGTATGGAGACCACATTACGCAACACATAAGTTACTTCTGGAAAGGGTCCAAAAACAGTTTTTGTGGCATCTCGCTTTTTCAAAAGGGAAGGTAAAAAAGCTGGTTTCCTATAATGCTAGACTGAAATATTTTAAAATACAAACATTATCAGCTAGAAGAGAGGTTACTGATGTCTTGTTCCTGTATAAATTGCTTAGAAATAAAATAGACTGCTCAAAATTACTGAGGGCCAGTTTCACAGGTTACGGATAAAGTGTCGGTTAGTTATCTGATAGTTAATATTATCTACCACTTATAGGCTGGTTATAACTTTTTTCGGTTTCACCGTCAAACTTCCAGATAATTTATCCGGTAGATAAGATACCGGCCACTTGACAGCCACTTATTAACAAGCGGAACGGCAACATCGCTTCTTTGCGTTACGATACTACTACGTAAAATATTTTAATTTGAAAATAATTTTGAAAACTTATTTATGAAATAATTTTTGTTCAAAATAATCCAAGTCAACCTTTTTTACATGTTGAAGTATAATTTTATCATTATAGACCGAAATTTGTAAGATTCCTATGAGTAACGACTTGTTTAATTCCAAATGTGCGTATAGAAACGAAACGTAAGTGTCAATTGTCTGATAGAGTTTGTTTTGGACGCTTCTGTTTGTTTCGAACTGCGACAGTTTATTTGAGTTTCGTTTTTACTTTTTTACCTTTTGTTAGGGTTCGATAATTTACATTTTGTATTTTAAATTGAAACACAAAAGACTAGTTACCAAGCCAGTAACTATTTGATTTGAATATTTTGTGCTGGCAACAGTTTGGTTTTGTGATGGGTTGAGGACATAATTTATCTCTTACCTATCGTATGTTCCGTATGTTATTGAATTTATTTAATAATTAATTGTATCCAGTTAGTGAAGAAAGAATATCGATTAAATTAATTTGCATTAAAATAGTCATTTTTAAGTATAGGTATTTGATTTTTTTACTTACTTGTCCGTTGTAGTTTTATATCACTTTCTATTAACGATAGAATGTAAACAACAGCCTGTTTGGTAAGCCTAAATCGATTCCTGAAATCTTCATCGTCAAGTGATTCAAAATAATTAGGTCTAGGGTTAATCACTCGATTTCTACGAGGTCGCATAATACGTTCGAAATATTCATCAAATTCGTCTTCTAAAAATTAAAATAAGTCCATGTTTGAATATTTGTAACACTTGTAACTGCAATCGATGCAAAGCACGCAATAACGCTTAAAACTATTTTCGTTCCCGCCACTTGAAACTTTTTTATCAATAACATTGAAAATAGGCACTTATTGCACTATGATTAAGATACAACTGCCGGGATCGCGGGGTACTCGAAATCTACTATAATTTATTTATTTATTTATTTATTATACTATGGAAGACTTACAGCTAAGATAAAACTTAATAAAACAAACAATCATAGTTGAAAGATAGCCAATTACAAGTCTTCACGTGTAGAAGTATCGTAGATTTTAAGATGTTAAGAGCACACAAACAGTAACATGATGTATTGATTAATAGGTTACATAAAAATGACAATTGTTTTTAAAAACCATTTGGTTAACAACAAAGGGAGAAAAGGAGAAACCAAAAGGGGAACATAATTATGTAATATGAGCCGCGTAGAAAATCATTTAAAAAATTGGATGCTCAGACACCTTCTGGCTGACGTCACAGTGGTCGTAAAAGGATCCAAATCGTACTGCTTGCATATTTCATTAAACTGTCTGCTTGCACGCACAATAAAACTGTTCTGCCTATAATTCGTAGATGTAAGGGGTACTCGTAAAGGTGGATTGAAGCGAAATATTTTACTAGGTACATTAAAATAAAATTTTGACAATAACTCGGGGCAGTCAATACTATTGTTAAAGATTTTCAACAGAAATAGATAGTCAGCAATATTACGTCGATCTTCGAGTGGTAGTAAATGATACTTTTTACAGAGACGGAGATAATCGATTGAATGGTATGGGATCTTTTGATGGAAACAGAGATATTTAATGAAACGTCTTTGGATATTTTCAATACGGTCTATGTATTTATGATACCGTGGGTTCCATATTTGGGATGCATACTCTAGCTGACTTCTAACAAAAGTGCAGTACAATATTTTAAGTGTTTTAGCATCAGTAAAGCACTTAGACAGACGCATAATAAAGCCGAGCAGCTTAGAAGCTTTCTTGACAATGGCGTCAATGTGTGTATCAAAAACCAACTTACTATCTTGGTGGACGCCCAAGTCGCGAATGGTATCACACCTTGGCAAGATTTGGCCCGATAAAATATATCTGGTGGCTAGCACTGCACGTTTCCTAGTGTAAGTCATCACTGAACACTTTGATGGGTTTAAATCAAGTTTATTAGCTCGACAAAAGTCTTCAAGGCGACATAAGTCATCCTGAAGTGCTAACTCATCGTCAGTCGATGAAATCTTGGCACAAATTTTCATGTCATCGGCGAAGCATAATAGTTTAGAAGATCGAAGGCACAGATCGATGTCGTTCACGTAAATAACAAATAAGAGGGGACCTATCAACGACCCCTGGGGCACTCCGCTGGGCACAGATACCTAACTGGACATATAATTATTGAGCACTACGGCTTGCGACCTATTTTTAATATAAGATGAGAACCACCTCAGGAGGTCTCCACGAATACCTATACAGTTTAGCTTCTCTAACAGAGTGTTGTGGTCGATCCGATCAAACGCTTTACTATAATCAGTGTAAACGACATCAATCTGCTTGCCATCATCCATAGCATCGGTGATGAAATCATTAAATAAGATCAGATTTGAAGTCGTAGATCGTCCTCTCAAAAAACCATGCTGGAATGAGCTGAACGAGTTCGCAAGAGCGGCATATAACTGATTGTAAATGATGCGCTCGAATAATTTAGCTATAATACACAGTTTAGATATAGGCCTATAATTAATAACATCAGTTTTAGACCCCTTTTTATGTATGGGTGTAATAAACGCAGATTTCCACAAGCTTGGGACAACACCTTGAGACAAAGATTTGGAAAACAAAATTGAGATAGGCAAGGCAATGGAGGGGGCACATTCAATAAGAAATTTAGATGATATGTTATCCGGGCCAGCACCTTTGGATGAATCCAACTTGCGGAGTAAATTGGTCACAGCGTCAATGTTTACTTCTATATGACAAATATCAGACAGGGTTGTAGTAGTTTCAGAAGGGGAAACAAAGACTTGGTTGGGATTTTTAATTGAAGCGGGATCAAGGAAGGTAGATAGAAAATAAGAGGAAAAAGCCTCACAGATAGAATCACCGGTGAGCAATAATTCATCGTTGTATTTTAGTGTGTTAGGAATAGCATTAGAGTTGTAGCGGTTTTTAATAAACGTCCAAAAGTGTTTAGGGTTAATTTTAATTGATTTTTCCGTTTGATTAAGGTAGCAGTTATAACAAGAAGTTTCCATAGTCTTTACTCTGTCACGCAAGCATTTAAAAGATAACTCATCGGATTTATTGCCATAAGTCTTGAATTTTTTCAGATATTTATATTTTTCTTTAATAGTTCTGATAAGTGATGTACTGTACCAGATTGGGTATGTTTTATTACGTACAAGCTTCTGAGGTATATATCTATTATGAAATTCTTTTATAGTATCAACAAAGTACGCAATTGAATCATCTAGAGATCGAGATGAGAACTGATGCTCCCAATTAACGGAGTGAATCTCGTTGTTTATAGACGCAAAATCGCCTTTACTATAAATATATCGTAACCGCGGTGCATGGTCCAGGGGAGGCATTTCGAAGATGTCGATATTAATTAACAAGGCGGGATGATAGGTATCAATAGTCACTAGAGGGTCAATACACTCACTAACACTGGCAAATTTATTTGAGAGGACTAAATCCAACAGTTTTCCATACTTGTTGACCACTCCGTTGTATTGCCTTAAATCTAGCGTACATAATTCGTCGGCCAGCATACATTCGTCACTAGTGGCGGGGTTCATTGGGATTTGCGAATTATTAATAGATGGAACCCACGAGATTCGACTCATATTAAAATCGCCTACAACTAGGAACACATCGGAAGTATTATTCAAGGTTATATGGTTCAATTTAGTCAAGAAATTATGAAGTTGATTTGAGAACGAAAAACCCTTGTTTTGTTTACATAAGTAAACAGCGCAAACGTATAGGTTTACGTAGTCTCGAGAGTTCCGGTTTTTAAGTCGCATGCTAATCCAGAGATCCTCCGCCGAAGAGTGAAGAAGCGGTTGCGGGGTAACAGGTAAATCCCTACGGGTCGCGATAAGTACACCACCACCCCGCGTTTGTTCGGTAATAGCATAATTCCGGTCACGGCGCCACACTATATATCGGTTATCAAATAACTCTGAATCCAACATACCATCAATTAGCCACGTCTCCGTTAAAACCACAATATCGTAAGAATTCAATGACACCTGACGATAAAACGAGTCTGTTTTTGTTCGAAGTCCCCGTACGTTTTGGTAATAGACAGACAGACTCTGTTCACTATTAACAGCCATTACTTAAATATGCAAAAATAAGAACCGGCATAAGTACCACTATAACATAATACGATTAGCCAATTCACTTCGAAATAATTATAAGTTTTGTATAATAGAAATAAATATTCGCAAAGTGGGTAAAAATAAGTTAAAATGAAAAAAAATGTGTAAGTCACCCGATACAAAGCAGGACACAACTGAGCGAGCAAGCAAGCAGCAATACAACACAAGCATAAGTGCAAGTGAGACCGATATATTATTATGAGTTAGATCTCCAACATAAACAGCGCGATAACGAGAACAATAGAGGCTCCTTAGCGATGCAGAGGTGTTAAACCTTTTACAATAACAGATCAAAAGACATTCTATATGCAGTCTTTGACAGATTTTAAAATTAAAACTTGAAATTTGAATTAAACAAATAATACTAAATCCTAAGTAGCAGTTTAAACAATTTTGTTTAAATCGAGCTCTTTTCGCACTATAAAAGTTTTGCAATTGACATTCTTGCGAACGTGGATTTTGCCGTGTTTGACCCATACAAATTCATAGCGTTTCTCCTTAGCAGTGATTTTGGTTTTGTTCAACAGTTTTTTGTATTCTACGCTTAAGTGGTCATTAACGTACACACGTTGCGGTTCTCCCTGGAAACCCAAGTCAAAGGTGGACAGGTCCTTGTCAGCGCGTGCAGCCGCAACAAAGTCTTCCTTTATATACCTGTTGAGGAAGCTTACTATCACTGATTTTTCCTTAGAGTTACGTATAGGCACCCTAGATATATAGTTAATCTGGGCCTTTGGGCAACTGTACTTTATTTTGCGGCCAATGGCTTCGACGATTGAGAATAAATTCTCATCCTTCTTAAGGGGCACTCCTTTGATCTCCACGTTATTAAGACGGGACCGCTGATCATGTGACGTAAGCTCAAGTTTTGTTGAAGCTAACTCTGCTTGCAGTGTGGAAACTGTGTTTTGGATCTTCTCAAACTCTGACGCTCTTGATTCCAGACTAAAAAGTCGAGTGTCAAACTCATCGAGCCTACCACTAGAAAAATCATAGCTTTTTTTGAGCTCGGTCAGCTCATCTTTAATCGATCTTAAGTCGTTGACTAAAGTTGGTGGGTTCAGTAGTTGATGCTTCATTTCCCGAATCTCATTCAGTACTGTATCCAGTGAAGCAGTAGGTTGTGGCGAAAGTAAAGCCGGCGATGACATTCGACACGCAGGGCATTTCCATTGAGCTCTTCGGTCAGCACCCAATTTCCTCCAACCCCCTTCGGATATGTTTGCACAGGAAAAGTCCAGGACTTTCTTGCAGCTCGAGCATTGAACCCCGTCACTAAATTGCCCATTGCAACTTGCACACGTCTTCATCACGAATAAAACAATTTATGAATTTATGGAACCGGAAAAAGGTTGACGATCTATTATTTTGAGAGAAATACGTACTGCGTTAATGCGTGCTCACACGGAACTGAAATAGAATAATATAATAGAATAATAATGTAGATGATAACTTCCTTATCAGCCAGTTGATTCAGCTGATAAGTTAACCAATGCTTTATCTACCAGATATCGCTATCAGACACCTGTGAAACCAAAAGTTGTAGTTTATCTGGCAGATAAGTTCTTCGTTCGTTCGTTTCTAATAGGCTATCAGAGACTTTATCCGTAACCAGTGAAACTGGCCCTGAGTCTCCTAAAGTTTCGTGCGCTAGCCCGTTATCCACGAAATCCTATCACTCCTCTACACCCACCTTTACGTAGAACAGTTCTTGGTGCTAACTCTCCGATCCCGTGGTTATGCAAAATTCTAAATAGTTACAGTGACCTAATCGATATAAATCACGACAGCATCGGAAAATTATACAAAATAATTATTGGTTACTTTTCTGACCAATAATGCAAACGCTCTCGGTACTGATTATATCTATCTGGGTCATTCTACTTATGTGGAAAAAAAATATGGTTGAAAAAAAAAACTATTTTTGTTATTTTTTTCTGCTTTATTTTAATTCAAAGTAAAAATAATTAACATAATTATTTGTAATAGAGCTCCCTAGTAGGTATTTCTCGAGAAAACTATAGATTTTCAAAAATATGTGATAACAGAAATGATGTTCATTATCACAGAAAAAACGTTTTTATGATTTTTCGCTAAATAGGAACTATAAAGAAGCTTAACACTATACTACGTTTGAATATTAAACAAACACATTTTGACACAATAAAATCAACAAACAAATTATAACTCTAACTTAACATAAAAAAATATTTTCGGTATCATCACAGAAATGACGCCACTGCCGTGATCATCGGCAATACTTGAAAAAACAAAATAAATGCTCATAAATTCTTGTAATGTTTTAATTAATTGGAAAACGACATAAACCGCTTAAATCAACAGCACGGTGACGTTTGAGATCAACTCTAAGGTAGTGCAAATAATAATATTAAGTCTAAAAAATGTTTTCCTCGGATGAACTTGGAGATTCTAATATAATACGCCGACGTGACATTGATGTTCTTTTTGTAACACCAGATGTATCGAACAAATCACTTAATTTTTTTTTGCGTTTCAACTCTCTTCCAATAACGCTTTCATCCGAAGAAGATGAGGGACCCTTATTATAAAAGTTTTGGCTCCGTTTCGATAGAACTGCCACTTCTTCATCCTCATTTCCATGTTCTAAATTATGGAAATACGCTATATTCTCACTATCAGAATCGTAAAGAATATCTGAAGTGGATTTTCTAGAACGTATTTGACGTTCCCTTGAATGAGCTAGATCACCATCACTCTGTAATTCATCATCAAAGATCGAAACTCTTCGTTCCGGCGCTGCAGGAGTAGTCACTGATCCAAAAATATTCAGGTCATCGAGAGCACTACTAAGATCTCTATTATCAAGATTTGAAGGAATTATCTGAGCGAGAGACATGCTTTCTAGAGAACTCATTTCTTGATATGTATCTGTGTCGGAGGAAGCATGCGTGGAATCGTCACGACAAGGTACCAAGGAAATCACAATATCACTTGGTTGCGAGCTGATTTGTGAAGGTTCTATATTAATCACCCCCATTTCATAATGTGGACAAATTAGGCCTGGAAGACATTCCGTACAACTTAATTTTCGAGCATGCAGGAGATTCGGAAAATCCTTTGTCCATGTTATTTGGTGAATGTTGAGCGTACCTTTAAAGGTAGGTGTCAAACTTTTTGTAAGCAGGCTCTCAATAGTGGGAACAATTTCATCATTGATAGGAATAATTTGTACACCTTTGCAGTCTTTACATTTTAGTAAACATAATGTCTTTCATGAACGCCAGTTTGGATTTACAAAGGGAAGGTCAACAACCGACGCCGGGGCTAAGTTAGTGTCTCATATTTTGGAGGCTTGGGAGGGATCACAGGATGCCATTGGTATTTTTTGTGATCTTTCCAAGGCTTTTGATTGTGTCGACCATAAGACGCTTATCCTCAAATTAAAACACTACGGACTGCGAGGTCAATCCCTTGAACTTATTCAGTCATATTTAACAACTAGACTTCAAAAAATAGGTATAAACGGCGTAACATCATCTGGGTCTAGAGTGAGAATGGGGGTGCCTCAAGGTTCAATCCTTGGCCCTTTTCTCTTCTTGGCATATATAAATGACCTTCCCTATATGATGGCTAATTTATCTAATATTATATTATTCGCGGACGATACATCACTTATTTTTAAAATTAATAGAAAATTACCAGATTTATCGAACTTTAATAATGCCCTTAATGTTCTTTCCGATTGGTTTTCTACTAATAACTTGCTTCTCAATGCAAGTAAAACTAAATGTCTAAAGTTTTCGCTTTCCAATGTTCATACAATATCAGAATTAGGTTTGATGCTTGATGGCGACCAGCTCGAATTAATAAATGAAACCGTATTTCTGGGAATAACGATTGACTCTAGGTTGCAGTGGGGGCCACACATCTCGGCACTGTCGTCTAGGTTAAGTTCGGCTGCATTCGCGGTTAGGAAAATTCGGCAGCTTACTGATATACCCACTGCTAGATTAGTTTATTTCGCTTATTTTCACAGCTTGATGTCTTACGGTATTCTATTATGGGGGTCCGCGGCCGATGTAGATTCCATTTTCATCTTGCAGAAACGGGCAATTCGCTCAATATATGGCATGGGCCCTCGAGAGTCATTAAGAGAAAAGTTTAAAGAAATAAACATTCTAACCTTGCCTTCCTTATACATTTTCGAAAATATTATGTATGTGCGTAAAAATCTTTCTAGTTTTAGAGTTAAAAGTGATTATCACAATATTAATACTAGGAATAAGAATAAGTTAGTAGTTCCTAAATTCCGGCTTACTAAAACAAACTCAAAATCATTTCTAGGGAATTCAATACGCTTTTATAATAAACTACCAGAGGCCATTACTGATCTGCCTGGTAAGAAATTCAAATCTTGTGTAAAATCTATTCTTTTAAGGAAAGCGTATTATAAAGTTAAGGACTACGTGGAAGACAAAAGGGCGTGGAGTGTTTAATATCTGCACATGTGGCTTCCCTGGCGGTCCTCAAGATTTGCTTGTTTACTTTAAATGAGTTCTTAAGCCGCCTGTATTTCCTGAAGGCACTTGACATGCCTTGACATTCCTGTTAGGGTATTTTTTTTTTGTGACTACATATGTATTGTATGTAAAATTGTTTTACCTTTTATTATTATTACTTTTTTATTTTTATTTTTTACTTTTTAAATTTTCATATTTTGTACTTTGTTTTTTATGTGAATGCGTCAACAGCGTAGTTTTTATTATTCACTATTTAACAGATTGGTTTCTTTGACTTCTTCGGTTGTCAGAGTGATCAGTGATCATACTATTACAGATTAAATTATTTTAAATTTTCTTTTTTATAACGTAGTTTGTACTGCGTTTTTGACGCAAATATTTTAACAATAATGTACAAATAATTGTAACAATTATTATTTTTTAAAAGAGTAACCTATGGAGTTTCTTGCCGGCTCTTCTCCATAGGAAGGACACTTTGGAACCGAGCAACTAGAGTCAGTAGTTTATAACGTAACGTTTCTTAAGCGCCTTTTTTTTGGTTTACAAGAAATAAAAACTTTTTGATTTTGATTTTGATTTTGGTTTGAACAAAATTATTTATGCGTAAACATTTCAAAAACAAAATGTAATAATTTTTGCAATTACAAGATGACAAATAAAAGAATTAACATTACTGGACGTGATAATAAAATTGATGAAGTTGACAATACAAAATTTTTAGGCTTAGTAATAGACAAAAATTGCAACTGGAAAAAACATATTGAGCATGTATGCAATAGGCTAAACAGCTTTGCATTTGCACTGAGAAATCTAACGAAAACCATAGGAAGAAAGGCAGCCTTGCTAGCGTATCATGGTCCATATGTCGCATCTGTGTTAAGGTACGGCTTAATAATATGGGGCAATTCCACGGACAGTAACAGGGCCTTTATTGTCCAAAAGAAGTGTGTAAGAGATGTCTTCGGTATTGGACCATTAGAGTCCTGCAGACCCATTTTCAAAGAAAATAAATTGGTGACACTTGCATGCCTATACGTACTTGAGATTGGCGTATTTGTAAAAAAACATCCTGATCTATTTAGTAAGGCAGATAGTGAAAATGATTATAAGATAGGCAAAATATCTAGGGATCCAAGTAAATTAGCAATGCCTAGGTATAGAACAACATTTTGCCAAAAAAACGCAAGCTAATGGACAAATGTTTCTATTCGGTAAATGATTTTCTAAATTATAACATGAATAAAAAAAGCACATTTCATAATTTGCTATAATAGAATTAATTTAATTTTATATTATTTTATAATTTAATTAAAATTCAAATTCTCAACCATAAATTAGTTAATAACAATATTTTGATAAAAATAATTGAGAATTATGCCCTGTAATATTATATTTGCATGCTGAATATGAGGCGAGATATAAAGAAACGTAATTGTATTTTAAGACCTGTAATTGTAACCATATTTCAAGCAAATAAATGATATTCTATTCTTCTATTCTATTCTATTCTATTCAACAGATGTAATATTAGGAAGACAGATAATACCTGACTTTTTAGCAACAGGCATTACTTACATGCTGCCAAAAGGTAAGCACTCAGCAGAGCCTTCGCAATATAGACCGATTACTTGTCTACCCACTGTTTACAAAATATTGACTTCAGTAATTACTTCAAAAATTAATAAACACATCGAACACCATAACATCATAGCGGAGGAACAAAAGGGATGCAGGCGAAACCATATGGGATGCAAGGAGCAGTTAATTATAGATTCTACTATTCACAAACATGCATCTACAAAAAATAGATACCTTTATTGTACTTATATAGATTATCAAAAAGCTTTTGACAGTATTCCCCATGCTTGGCTAGTTAAAATCTTAGAGATATATAAAATTAATTTTAAAATAATTGAATTCTTAAGCAGTACTATGACCCGTTGGAAAACTACGTTACAATTAAATTATAACCGCAACACTATTATTAGTAGACAGATATCTATTCGCAAAGGTGATGTAAAACATCTTATTAAAGCAATAAACACCTACGCAATTCCAATTTTAACATACTCATTCGGAGTAATTAAGTGGACTAAAACAGTTATAGAGCAAATAGAAAGAACTACTCGCACCACACTTACTAAACATAACAATTTACATCCCAAATCTGCCATAGAAAGACTAACCATCAAGAGACAGGATGGAGGGAGAGGCCTAATTGACATCCATCATCTATGGCAGAAGCAAATTAATAGATTAAAATCATTTTTCCTTACAAAGTCTAATACTAGCAACAACCCCATGTAGATATACAATAGCGTATAATAAGTGGTTAAAAGTAGGTAATTTATTCCCAGAAACTGAAGGTTTTATTTTAGCGATACAAGATCAGATAATAAATACTAAAAACTACAGAAAATACATTATTAAAGATCCTAAAGTAATAAATGATATGACGAGTAGGAAATATTGTGCTGTTTTTGGTTGTATGAATTCGTCAATAACGCATTTTTAATTAAGCTTTATATAAGAATGCGGATTTATTATACTTTAAAATTTAACAATAAAGCATTTCGTACGACTCAGTCGAGGCGCAAATATTTTTCGGTCGCAAATTTATAAGCCCGATTTGTTTTTCAAACAAATAACATGTTTTTTAATTAAATCTACCAATCAGAAAACAACACGCATTTTTATTGAACACTTTCTATTCAATATACAAAGTATTTCATTTATTTATATAAAAAGGATATTTACAATCACAAAACTAAATAGAAACAGAAAGTAGGCAAATGCTGGAGACGGGCAGCCCTAACGCATGTTTACGTACCGCGCGGCTGTAGGCATTTATTTCTATCATGCGGCCGAGTTACACTACTGTATTATAATAGTACCGTGCCATAGCTGAAAAAAATAGTAAGTACGCAGAGCTTAAAGAAGAGGTTGCCCGAATATGGAGACAAGATAAGGTAGTGGTCGTTCCCATAGTTCTGTCCAGCACTGGTGTCATCCCAAATAATCTCCACAATAGCCTTAAAGTTATAGAACTCAATAAATCTACCTACATTACTTTACAGAAAGCTGCCATTTTTACACGACTGCCCAAAAAGGAGTGTTTTACACGACTGCCCAAAAAGGAGTGTTATGTTTTCAGGGTTCATGTATGTATGTATGTTTGTGAGTTTCTTTATTCCACCATAACTTCTAAAAGGCTTGACCGATTTCAATGTTTGTGGTATCATTAGAAGCTTTGAGTTATCCCGAGTGACATAGGCTATGTGGACATTAAAAAATGGTCAAGTGTCAGTCGAAATCGCCTGCAAAGGGTTCCGAACGATTTTTTTTTTTGTGTTGTCATGTTTTTTTGTTGTTTACTAAAAGGTATTAAATAAAAAAAATATAATTAAAAAAAATAAAAAACACGCCTGCCATGTCAAAAAAAATAAAAACAAGTCAAATATTTATTTGCAGTTGGGGGACCTGTAAAGAATTGTTCCAAGTAACCGACCCCGACTGCAAATATTTGACTTGTTTTATTTTTTTTATAAATACATGCCGAATTGTGAGAAAGTTCTTGTCGTTAGAAGATAATTAAATTACATCTTTTCTACACTACACGCTGCATTTGCTTGGTCTTGACCCGTAAATGTGTTTTGGACCAGCCATGAGGCTGAGAAGGGAAAATCTTTTCCAAAATAATAATAATAATAAAAATGTTTATTTTTCACCACAATGTTATACAATACATCATTTAAAATGTTAACATAATGGTTTTTAGTATTGTGGGAGACTGGTGCCTAAACTAGGCTGCAAGCCTGTATTTCAGGACACCAGGACTCCGCCTTTTTACACAGTAATTATCTAATTAACAACATAAACATTTGCTATTGAAAACATACATAAATCACTCTAAAACTTTGATCGGTAAAATGAAATGAAAAAAAAAACCATGCAACATTAACAAGGTTTTGTTAGTATAATTGTGTGTATTAAGTGTGTGTGTGTGTGTGAGGGTGCTTGTGTGGGTGTGTGTGTGGGTGTGTGTGTGATATTCGTAATATTACACTAAGGTAACAAAGAGAGTTTTTCGGTGTCATCATAATTTAGTTCTTGTAGAAAGTAAGTTATTTTCTTTTTACACATAATCTTAGTAAGGTTAGCTATCGGTAGCATTCTTATTAATTTTATAATAAAGAAAACCACCTAAATGGCAAAAGAAGCGCTTTGAGAATTGAGTTGAATGAAGAATGTCCCTGCGATCCACAGGGTTGTATCTTCTCTTACCTTGTAAATTCAAAGAGTGGTGTGTTAGCATTGAATGTTGTTTTAATATTATGCTTTTAATGAATAATTGACGCACTGTCAGTACTTTCTCGTCTTTATACAAAAGCTCTGTGGGGTAGCGGTAAGGTAGAAACGATGACACTTTCAGTATGACTCTTTGCGTTCTCTCTAATACAAGAAGTGTAGATTTAGGTGCTCCACCCCATATACTGATACAGTAGGTTAACGCTGATTGAGCGAGGGCAAAGTATACTGTTTCTTTATTTTAAGCTTTGGATCTGCCACATCCCGCAGAGTTTTAAAGATGTATATCAGTTTGCGTAACCTAGTGTTAAGTGCATCAATGTGCTCTCGAAATCTTAGGGTGCCATCAATTAGTACACCTAGGTATTTTACAAGTTGAGTGTTTCTAAGGTGTGGACAAGTACATGCATTTTTTTCAAGTGGAGCTGGACATGTGTGTGCTATGATTGTATGAGATGTTACATATGTGGGAGCCTTGGTATTGGTATTTAGAGTGAATGTTATATAATTGGTTTTATCAGCGTTTTACGTTAAAATGTTATTTCTTAACCACTCTATCGCAGTGTTGAGACCCAACTGAGCGTGTGAAAGTCATCCCACGTGTCAGCACTGAAGAGTAGTGCGGTATCGTCTGAAAATTTTATAATCTTTCCTTGAGGAAGAGTGAGCATACCCAGGTCGTTTATGTAAATGAGAAAGAGAGTGGGGCCAAGTACACTACCTTGGAGCACACCGTAACCCACTGTTCGTTCTTCACTAATATAATCATCTATCTTAACCGCCTGAGAACGCTCACTCCAGTAATCTTTGAACAACTCTAATTGGGCCCCTCTAATTCCCATGTTCTTCATTTTTCGGATGAGGATGGGTACAGAAACCGTGTCAAATGCTATAGCAAGGTCCAGAAATATTCCAATACCTTTTTCCTATTGTCCAAATTAGTGACGATAAAGTTGGTAAGATCGTGTACTGCATCTGACGTGGATTTACTAGACCTAAAGCCGTATTGTGTAGGAGATAAAAGATTCTTGCTTTCCAGGTAGTTTTTAAGTCTATTATTCATGATCCGCTCGAGTACCTTAGACAAAGCTGGCAGGACTGCTATAGGTCTATAATTGTTGACACGGCTCCTGTCCCCACTCTTAAAGATCGGGTGTACAATTGATCTTTTGAAAACTTTAAGAAATTTGCCTGATGAGAGAGCTAGGTTACATATGTATGTCAGAGGTGGAACGATTAGCTCTTTATGCTTCTTAAGAAGGCTACTTGATATTTTATCCCACCCCACTGCACAGTCATTACGAAGAGACGTTAATAATTTCCCAACTTCATCTTCGTCTGTAGGTAATAGAACCATTGATTGCGAGTTATTATTTGCAACCATGATTGAAGGTTCTGTTAGGCCAACAATTTTTTCCGCAAGATGTTTACCAATCTCAGCAAAAAAAATATTAATAGAGTTTACCGATAGTTCAGGAGACGATGACAAACTCAATAGCTTTTTTCATATTATTATTCGGTTTTAATTTTCTTTAGTTTTGTTACAAAAGTTTCTGTATCTAATAAAGGTAATTTTAAGGTCGTGATTGTCTGGTGTTTTTTTTAATTTTATATGTAATTTGTCTCTGTGTCGAACACAACGAAGAAGGCCTGGCGTAATCCATGCCTTCACGATTTTTTTACGATTTGGCACTTTGACCGTTTGTGAGTTGTTATCTATAACTTCTTTTATTTGATTAACCATAATCTCTGCTGCAATATTTGGATCTCGTGTATTATAAACTTTGTCAAAGTTGAGCTGCTTGATGGCCACATCCAACTGTTCATGATTTATTCGGATCATTGATTTTTTAACAACTGTCTTATTATTTTTATTTGCGAGAA
This sequence comes from Autographa pulchrina, assembly GCA_905475315.1. NCBI lineage: Eukaryota > Metazoa > Arthropoda > Insecta > Lepidoptera > Noctuidae > Autographa > Autographa pulchrina. Next base: position 13,525,686 of record FR997761.1, on the reverse strand, counting down.
ACAATATTACCGTTTTATGATCAGTTAGCGCAGAATGAGCTACAAGTGTTGAAGCAGGCCGCTGATATTTTAAAACTATATGGTCGAGACAGGCATATTGACGGGTAGGCAATGTGTGAGTAGGCAGGAGACCGTGTGAGGCTAATAGATTTAAATAGATGTGTTTATATGAATCTTGGATATTAATGTTAATGTCTCCGCTTATTATTATGTTTTTGTAATGTGAAATATTAGTTAACGTAAGGTTTAATGAATTTATAAAATTAGTGATGTCTTAATATCCTGGCGGTCGGTATATTGCTAGTAATACAGTGTCCTGATCATTTTTTATTTGTAAACAGTTTGCATTTAGGAATGGCGGCTCTTCGACAGAAACCTTAAGTTCTTTACTAACATAGACAGTAACACCCTCATTTTGTGTGAGGTTGTTATTAGTGCTAAAGCAATCGTAACCGTCTATGTTAGCCAAGTTATGAATGTTAGGAAGCCAGCACTCTGTTAGTGTAATTAAATCCCAATCTATTTTTGTTCTAGCTAATAAATTTTGGAAGCCGGCAATTTTTTTTCTTATACTACGGATATTTTGATTTATATTTTTTAGTGATAAATTTGGCTTAAAATTTGGCGGAATACAACTGTCAAGATCACAGACCGATGAATCCGACACAGTTACTGAATCTATGTTCTGCATGTTATGCATTATGTTATCGAACTTTATATTTTAGGATCCGCTTGCACATTTTAACGTCACTATATCTTTCTAAAGTGCGTTTATTTGTGACAATCGTTGGTGGTACTTGTACTGTATGGTTTAGTATAAGGTTTCCCGAAATATGGTAATGGACAATAATTGTTACCGGATGTGTGTAATGTGTAATATACAGATTTTGTTTTATATGTGAGTAGGGGTAGTGAAAAGTAATGTGTAACGTTATTGTAATATTAATAAAAGTTGATGAACTTATGAATGTAAGATAACTGTAAGTTTGTTGAGCAGAAATACGTACATGTTTATGAATAAGTAAGTTAGTAATAGTTTTTGACATTTTTAAACCATAATAACTTAACAGGTAGAAAATACAGTTTATAGATAACTTAATATTAAATTGAATAAAAAATGCTAGTAATTTCACTTTTCGCAATTTAACTAAGTCGTCTTCGGATTTTATAAGTTGACTGGCCATACCTTCTTTTTCTCGTATGTAGACTTTGCCATTCGCTGTCCAACATTGTGTGTAGTCTGGTACTAGTACTGGTTTTTATAAACTCCCTAGCAAGGTAAAACAGGCGTTTTGCTGCTGAAGTGAGGGAATCTGATACATAATATTGTTTTTTTCGGTTCCAAAGGTAGCAAATGGGTGGTGTTCAGCCGGTTTTCGGGATTAAGTTTGTTATAGTTTTTAGTTGACTGCATGAACTTCTCTTTAATTGCGGGAAATGAAAATTCTACAATGAAAGTGCCCACTGTCTCTGTTTTGCTTTTGAAACGGTAGATGTTTTTTTATTTCTGATGGTGAGATAGGCTGCTTGGTAATACAACCGATGGTTTTCACCATCTCAGTAAGGGTTTCGCGGGTCTCGGGGCTTGCTGCTGGGATATTTCTCAATTCAATTGTAGCCGCTTTTAGGTTTCTTTCCAAATAGTCTATTTTCTGCTCAAGTATATTTATTACCTTTCGGTTGTTTTTAGTCTGCGCCTGTAAGTGTTCTATCTCTCGAATGGCATTATCGTATTTATCAGATAAAAATTGTACGTTAGTTCGGATATCCTCATTCTGTTTTTGAATTTCAATGTTTTGATTGCTAATTATGCTGTTTTGTGACCTTATCTCCTCAAGGGCTGAGTGTAGCGAATCAATTTTATTACTTTGTTGGGATTGCTGTGATACAAAATCAGAGAACATGGTCTTCAACTCAAGCATCATATTTAAATAAAACTACTTTTTACGGATTTTTTCGCGGTTTAAATTTAGATTTTAGGTCCCGACGTTTCGACACCTCTGCAAGTATCATGGTCACGGGCAGACTGAGATGGCGTTCGTCTTGACAGTAGATGTTGCTCGTTCTACCTTCATATTTTAACTAATTATTTGAGTTCCGACCTACGCAATATGAGCTCACTGTGTCTTGATGTCTTGCAGCGCTGCTCTTGGGTTTGGCCTTGAGTTTATGTATTATTGGGTCCCAAGTAGGTGATATCTTCCAGCCATCTTCTCTATTGAAATTAGGGTGTTTTTTAATCTCAATAGCCTCGCGAAACATCCTAGGTAGGAATTTGGGTTCTTTAGCGAGGATCTGTGGTTGGTCAAATCTAATATAATGGCTGGAGCCTTCAGCATGTTCGGCGACTGCAGACTTCGTTGAGCGGCGGTGTTTCACATCAGCTATGTGTTCTTTAACGCGGGTCCCTATGCTTCGTTTTGTTTGACCGATGTAAGAGAGGCCGCAGTCGCAATCTAGTTTATAAACTCCTGCATCTTGTAGAGGTATGTGACACTTGACGGATGGTAAGGACTGACTAATCTTCTTGGGCGGCTTGAAGTATGTTTTAATTGAAGCTCGCTTCAGGATGTAGCCAATCTTGTCTGTGACACCTCTGACGTATGGTAGTACAGCAGGTAAACGATCAACTGTGGCTGGCTTCACTCGGTTTCTGTGACGGGGCCGTGGAATTTGGAGCTTGTTGTCTCGCAGTACTTGCTTGACATGTTGAAGCTCAGCGGCAAGGTGTCTGACATCACAGAGTCCGTGTGCTCTCTAAAACAAAGATTTTCCCACGGTAGCTAACTGTTTAGGGTGGTGGTGAGATTCACCGTTTAGGTACCTATCTGTATGGGTCTTTTTGCGATACACAGTGTGACTTATTGTCTGATCAGGATTACGTTTGACTAATATGTCTAAGAAGGCAAGAGATTTATTATCCTCCAACTCCATAGTGAATTGAATTTTGTTATTGATGGAGTTAAGATGTTTTAAGAATGCATTTACTTGATTAAATGGTAAAATTGTGAAAGTGTTATCTACGTACCGTTTATAAAACCAGGGAGTGAAAGGAGCTGTTTTTAAGGCTGTCTCCTCGAAATCTTCCATGAATATATCGGCAACTACAGGGGATACAGGCGAGCCCATCGCTACACCATCTACTTGTACATAGAAATTGTTGTTCCACAGCAGGTAGCCAGATGTGAGGCAGTGTTCAAGGAGTTCTGCATATTCTAAAGGTAAGTTATTTTTTGCTAGCTTCTTGGAAACAATTTCAGTACAATCCTTAACTGGTAGGCATGTCAACACGGTGTAGTATGTAGATACCATATTATAGTATTACAGTATGTAAGACCATGTTTATCTAAAATACAAGCAGTGTAACTCAACCTGTGTTTCATTCAACACGTCCCGCGTCTTCGCCACAATACATGGCGACCCTGCCTGCGGTCTGTCTCGTGTTACATTCCATGACCATATTGGGGGCCCTAATAGAGATACTTTAAACTAGTCAAGGAAAGAAAAAAAGTAAGCATGAATTACTACGATATTGGACTTGGTGCAATCATCTTGTGTGCGAGTAAATATCTCTCATCAAAATGGGTGGTTCTCAAACAAAAACAGAAGAAGTGATTTTAGCGCAAACCGCCGCTGGTGGCGCAGATAACATTGCGCATTTGGAGACATTAAAAAACCATATTGGAGCCATCAACTACACTCTGCTGGTGATCTGTATTATCCTAACGCTGGGAGGCGTTTATGTCGCTTGGCGAATATACAAGAAGTGTCATGAAAGGCTGGTTGACCGTCGAGTAAACGAGTTCGCATTGCAAAGATATGCGAGTCTGTTTCGCCGAGAGCGGCGTCAAGTGGAGAAAAGTGAATCAGTGTTGTGATGTGAGTGATTTCGGGTTCCAATAGTGAGATCAGTTTAAACGTTATATGTTATCGCACCGTGCTCTTGTCTTATTTTAACCGAATTTAGTAAGTGCAGTGCCCAAGTTCAATTATACTTTATAATGTATTATACTATATAATGTACGTATACTTGTCTTATTTGTGTGTATGGAATGGCGGATATTTTAGAAAGCTTATATAAAGATTTGAAAGAAATTAGAAGTTACTTAATTAAAATAGGCCCTAATCGCCGACAGGGAGGTATAAGTGTATTAAAACTAGCAGAAGCAAATACCTTATATAGTCAATATAGTTCATTAATTACTAATTTAAAAGGTGATATCAAGAAGCATCTTTTTGATGAAAAATCTGTAGAGTTAATTAATGAATACAGTTCTGAGTTTCTGGGTTTATATAACGAGATCGTCGAGTTGTGTTCTAAAAATAAGGATAAAGGAAAAATTAACAATATGGATAAGCAAACTTGTTTTGATTTGAAAATTGCTCTGAATCTCTTACCAGTCATGAACGACGATGAGGATGTTACTAAAAAATTAATTGAAAACATTGAATATTACGACTCTATTATTGACGGGCCAGAATGTAAGAAAAAATTAATCATGTTCGTTTTAAAAAGCAGGCTTTCTCAAAGCGCCAAACTAAAGTTATCCTCTAATTATAGTTCCACTGAGGTTCTCATAAAGGATATGCGTCAGCTACTTCTTGCAAAAAAATCACCCACAGCTCTGCAGACTAAGTTGCAGAGGGCGACACAGAAGAATAAATCGGTAGCTGATTTTGGTAAGGAAATAACAGAATTATTTGTGGAGCTTACTATTTCTCAGGCAGATGGCGACTCAACAAAATACAATGTTTTGAAGCCAATCAATGAAAAATACGCTATAAAGCGATTCGCGGACGGTCTGGGAAATGGGCGGCTAAGCACAATTATCGCAGCGCGCAACTTTTCATCGCTTACGGACGCGATACAAGCAGCCCAGGATGAAGAAGTATCAACATCGGCTGATTCAACGGAGGTATTAGGTATGTATCAGGCGCAGTCAAGTACTACAGAAGACTCTTGGAATAAGGGTTTTACAGGTCGAGGCCGTAATGGTCGACAGCGTGGATTTTGCTCAAGGAACTTTTCACGTGAACCATCGCAATATAATAGCCGACAGGACTCAGGAGCCCGCACGAGACCAAACCGGCGAGGTAATTATTATCGCGGTCGTACTTTCAACAATAGGGGTAGAAGGTTCCAAGTTACCGGAAACGCTAACGCTATCGAGGCTGAGGCAGACAACGAACCGCCGGCATCCGACGAGCAGGTAGTTACAGAATCTCTTCATCATTTTTTTCGACCCTAACGTAATATATAGTTTCAATTCTTTAAATAATATATCGTTCGATATCGGTTGTCATCATGACCATAAGTGGTTGATAGATACGGGTGCATCAATTTCTGTCGTTAACGATGACCTAATGGCTTGTTTAAAAATACCTTTCCATAAATCATAAATCATAAATCATTTATTTGTTCATTACATTTTGAGTAATTAAAAAAAGGTCTTAAATAAAATGTGTTTCACCAAAATCTACCAATTGAGGCATATGAACAGAACACAGCACAGTCCACTAGTAAAACTTAAATTAATTATTTGTCAAATTCATTACATTAATTATCATAAATCATTTAATTGGATTAAAATACTATAATATACAAAAGTTAATTGAAAAAAAAAAAAAAAAAAGTTGGTATATAAAATCATGTCAAACTGTCTTCAAAAAATTCTTCAATACTATAGTAACACTTGCTGGCCAAGAGGTTACTCATTTTAGTTTTAAAAAATGTTTTATGGCAGGTCTTGTATTCATCCGGGACTTTATTATAAATTTTTGGTGCTAAACTTAAGAGACTTTTACCCATTAGACCCGTTTTTGACCTGTTAACACACAATTTATTATTATTATTGTATCGCCTATTACGCTTCACTACATCTGAGAGGCGCTGAAAGTAAGTAGGATTGCTGTGAACAAATAAGACCACCTCAAGGATATATATGGAAGAAAGTGTCAGGATTCTGTGTCCGATAAAATAAGGTCTGTAGCTGTCTATGGTTTTGAGACCAAACATGGCACGAATACAGCGCTTCTGTGCTTTAAATGCCATATTTTTGTTGATGGAGTTTCCCCAAAAGATGATCCCGTATCTTAATACCGAAGCTACTATGCCATGGTAGGCGGTAATCGCAGTATGAATACTGGAAATAGGTACTATTTTAAGTAGAGCATAAGCTGAGCTATTAATTTTTATGCATAGTTCTTCAATGTGTGCTTTCCAGTTAAGCTGCTTATCAATGGTTAGTCCTAAGAATTTTGCGGTGTCTACCTCGTGTATGGACTTATTATTATAACTAACGTTAAGGTTATGTGACCGAGGTCTCTGGCTAAAATGCATAATTACGGTTTTCGTCAAGTTTATTTTAAGGTTATTGTTATCTAACCACTGAACAATTGATGCTAAGCATTCATTTATATCGTCTTGATACTGCTCCTTTGATCTACATTGAATCGAAACAGTACTGTCATCTACAAAAAGGGACATTGGATGGTTTATATATTTTGGCAGATCGTTTATGTAGATTATAAATAATAGTGGACCCAAGACGCTACCTTGAGGTACACCAAATGTGATAGAACGCGGTTTGGATCGATATGTGATCTCCTGTTTAGTGTTTATATTTATTTTTGAAATGCTAGTAACCTGTAATCTATCAGAAAGATATGATTTTAATAAATTTAGCACAATGACATTACCTCTTATGCCATATGTTTCTAATTTACTGAATAGTATGCAATGGTCAACGTAATCAAAAGCCTGCGTCATATCACAGTAAATTGTACATACAGGTGTTCTGTTATCAACGTTGTTAAGGATATTTTTGTATAAATCATATATAGCTAAATTAGTATTTTTACTTTCCTAAATCCTTTTTGTTCATCACATAATAACTTGCAGTGTTCCAGGTAGCCATATATTTTATGATGAACAAATTTTTCAAATATTTTTGAAAATATTGGTACTAATGCTATTGGTCTGTAACACTCCATAAGTTCTTTTTTTATCTTTTTTAAACAAAGGTTTTACAATAGATGTTTTTAAATTATTTGGAAATACGCCATTGCTAATACATAAATTTAAAATATAACTAAGGTGTCCACAAATGTATTGATTAGTTTTTTTAACTATTTTAGTCGATATGTTATCAGATCCTACGCTATTTGTATTCTTAAGTCCAGATATAATTTTATAAATGTCATTTGGTACACTAGGTGTTATAAAGATTGAGTCAGTTGTTCCTAAAATTTTTTCCGATACATTATTGCCTCGACACAATATGGGTTGAATTTTATCAATGAAATAATTATTGAAGGCATTCGTAATTTCTTTCGGATCTGTAATTATATTATTATTGACTTTTATTCTAGTTATGCTGTCTCGAGGAATGTTAAATCTTTGATTATTTATTACATTCCATGTACTTTTACATTTATTATTAGATGTCTTAATTTTGTAATTATTTTGAGCGCGCTGTGTGAGTTTAATATTTTTTTTTTAATGTTTTTGAGTAATTACGGTATATAATTTTGTTTTGGTTTGATGGATTCAATCTCAAATTCCATAGTAATTGCCTTTTTTTTTGCACTGCATTTCTTCAGTCCACGCAATATCCATTTGGTTTTCCTAATAACACGTATTATGATTGTTTTATAAGGAAAGCAAAGATCATAAAATAATTTAAAGTTATCTACAAAACAGTTATACGCATCATTTGCATCTGTAATAGAATACATGTCGGAAAAATAATAGTTCGCTAGACATTCTGACGACCTCCGTGGTCGAGTGGCGTACGCACCGGTTTCAAGGTGTCGCTAGCTCTGAGGTCCCGGGTTCGATCCCCGGCCGGGTCAATGTAGAAATCATCATTCTACATTGCCTCGGGTCTGGGTGTTTGTGGTACCTTCGTTGAATTCTGAATTCCATAACACAAGTGCTTTAGCTACTTACTTTGGGTTCAGAGCAATGTATGTGATGTTGTCCGCATTTATTATTATTATTATTATTATTATTCTTTAAATTTTATAATATTTTCAGTATTGAAATCGCGGACTTGTTTGCGATACATTTTGATAACTGGCATCTCCTTAATCGGAAACTTCATCAACTGAGCGTTATGATCAGACAATGCAAATTCTAACACTTCCGTCTTACAACCTTTTTTAAAATTATGAGCAAAATTATCAAGACAAGTCTTACTAGCATTTCTAGTTTGTTCCTTTAACGCTAAAGACAAATTGTAATTTAACAATAAGTATTCAAATTCTCTTGAAGCTTTGTCGTGTTTTAATATGTTTATGTTAAAATCACCGGCAATTATTATTCGCTTGTAACATCTCTTATTCAGTAGTTGTAATATGGATTCTAATTTACAAAAAAATATATTTAATGATTCTACCTTTTTTTTAGGCAACCTATAACCACTCAAACGTCCCGGTGACTGTAGTACCCAAAAAAAACTCTTGCCTAAACTGTCCGTGGTGACTGTAGTCCCCATACGACATCTTTCGGTTTAAACGTGTACAGCGATAAAGTCAAGTGGTAGTCGTACAGTAAAAAAATACTAGATGGCGCGTAACTAAGTTTGTCGTCCGTGAGAATGAATTTAATCTGTGGAATGGTAACAAAATTTTTAGAAAAAAAAATATTTAAAGTGACAGTTCGTCTTTTTTTGTCAACAAATGATTAATGTGATTATCGAGTCTGGAACTCTAAGCAAAATGTGGTAGTTTTCTGTTTTTATACCTTATTTCTATTGTTATTGTATATCAAATTAAACGTCAAGATATCTTCTTTACGAAATATGCATTACTACGTCAATTTCAAAATGGTTACATGGAATAATTTAGCTGGAAAAGGTTTGTGACTGCGCGATCATAGTTTGTTTATTCTATATTGTTTACATTGTGTTTTATTTGGTTGTTTGTGTTAGATAAACGCTAAATATAAGATAATTATTCACTATAAGCATGTTAATAGCCATTTACAAACGAAATATATTGAGATGGGGTCTAGAAATCATTAGAAATGCAACTCAATGTTCTTATGTCGCCCAAGGTCAAGAGAAGTAACTACTTCTCTTGACCTTTGTTTATCTTTTCATGACAGAAATCTAAATATTTATATTGAGGTATTGGTGTCATTGTAAAGGGTATATCATGTACTATTATAATAATAATATTTGTTTAAATATTTGGTACCAGTAACTATTATACTTTTCTTGTAAAACTCGAAATAAAAAAAATACGATGATTTTTTTGTTTTCCCCAACTTTAAACTTTTTTTTCATCCTTTATTATACCTTAGAGTAAATTTACTTGTAATTAATTCTAAATTCTAGATTATTTGAGCTTTCCGTGAGTATTTTTTATTCGAATGTAGCTATAGCAGTTTTTCAGTAGTAATCGTTTTTGTTAAGAGGGTCTCGCGCGGTCGTAAAAAAGAAAGTGACATTTTGGCCCGGACAGGTGAGGCGAGAATCGCCGCGCGGCTGGGACGCTTGAGTGGATAAGCACATACAATTACAGTCTTATAGTCAACAAGTTCCGTGGCACAAAATTCACATAACCCCGATATCGTGATTTTTGACCTCCGGTATTTCTTTCCACTGGTGTCCATTCTTCACCAGAATACAAGTACCGCCCCGTTTTTGGTCGTTCCTGCTGTAACTTGCGGCTAATGAATAGTTTGGCATAACTAAATACCTCTCATAGCCAGCCATCATAAAATGTTCGGTGATACATAGTATATCAACGTCTATGTTTCTCTCCATTAGTTCATCCAGGCATATTGACAGTACTTCTGATTTATTTATCAATCCCGCTATATTTTGATGTATTGTAGTATGTACATAAAATTACTGGATAAAAAACTCCAACTCCTTTTCCGTAGTTTCATATTTTATGGCATTTATACAGGGTGATTGTTGAAATACAAACGATATTTAAGGAGAGCACTCAGTACTCGATTCTCATTATAATTATGTAATAAAATTAGGTACTTAATTTTTGACCAAATGTCTCCATAAATAAGTTAAGTGTGGATCCCTTCTCGACGTTGACTCGATCACGCGGTTAAGCACGCGCCGGTTGAAACTAGTTAAAACATGAAAGAAACACCGCTGCTGCCGCGCCGCCCGCGCACGCGGCCACGCGCCCCCTCCCCTTCAGTGCAAGCGCAAGCGCCGCGCCGACTGGTCTGTGTTTGCCGCTTCCTACTTCCGAGTTCCGTGTTCCGCGATAGTTCGCGCTTTAGTGTATGAATGTGATAAAAATTTCGTACCAATACACAAATGCAGAGTACCTCGATATGGTTCGTGCGTATGCGCGTGCTAATGACAGTTTGGCAGGTGCCGTTAATCTTTATCGGGAGATGTTTCCCGGCTGCCGAATACCTACACCCCGCGTAATATTAAACGCCAACCAAAGATTACGGGACTACGGACAGTTCACCGTTCCAGCACACGCACAAGGACGAGGAGGGGTGTCATACCCTGTCTCGTTACACGAAGACATTCTCCAGTACTTTGAGGACAACCCACAAGCGAGTACACAAAATGCTGCTAGAAGATTTGTTGTATCACAATGGACTGTGTGGAATCAACTTCACAAAAATGGGCTACACCCATATCATTTTCGACCTGTACAAGAACTCAGTGTCAGTGATTACGAGCCACGAATAAACTTTTGCCGATGGTTTTTACAAAACACTGACAAAAACATATTATTTACAGACGAAGCTACATTTACTAGACTCGGTATTTTTAATGTACATAACGAACATTGGTGGAGTCACTCAAATCCTTACGTTACGCAACAGGACGCTTATCAACATAGATTCAGTGTTAATGTGTGGGCCGGTGTTCTAAATAACTGTTTGTTAGGCCCGTATTTTATCGAAGGAAGACTGAATAGTGTGTCATACCTAGACATTTTAAACAGTGTGGTGAACGACATGCTTGATGATGTACCTGTAAGTTATCATCGAAACTTATTTTACCAACACGACGGAGCACCCGCGCACTATCATACTCAAGTACGTGAGTACCTAAATAGTTACTTTGGTGATAGCTGGATAGGTCGCGGAGGGCCCATACCATGGCCAGCTCGGTCTCCAGACCTCACCCCACTAGATTTTTATTTATGGGGTGAGGTAAAACGTCTTGTGTACGCTACAGAGTATGCAAACAGGGATGAATTAAAGACTAGAATCACTAGTGCTTTTCTAACTGTTAAAAGTGATTTATTTGTTTTGAACCGTGTAAAAGACAATATGCGACATGCGTAAACGTGCCGAAGCCTGCATCTCGCGAGAAGGTGCACATTTTGAACAAATTTTAAGGTTAGTGTAGTTGTGTAAATAAGTAGGTATTTTAATTAAGCTCAATCGTTGTAAATAGGTATGATTCCATTTTTTAAATACGCCAAAAATACCAATGGTATTTTCATCTTGATTCACGTTCGTCTCAAAATGCAAATTACCTTTTTACCTAATCAACAAATAGGTGATTTAAATACCTAGGTATTTTTGCCTGTCCTAAGCCAGCATTAAAGTATGAAGGGAAAACGGATCATGCTTCTTTATCAAACTTAGCTTACTACCCCGTGAGCATGCGGTAGTCGCGTAAACAATGTAACTACCTACGTACTTTGTGTCGATAGCATAGCACGTACGCCCGTGCGGTGTCCATGCGTTGCGTAATTAATAAGGTAACTTTAACCTAAGTTTACTAAATAGTCAATAGATATTATTATTCTTTTTTATATTTTTTATTCATATATGATTCCAAAATATCACGTCCTCGAGAATCGTTTGTGTTTCACCAGTCACCCTGTATATTCCTTGATGTCATTAAATATTATACGCATGCCAAAGTTTGTGATCCTTCCAGTACGTCTATCAAAACTTTTATAATCATTTGTCAGGTTTTTATTAGAGTCCAATAAATATGCATGTTCATGTTCTAATATGTCCAGATAAATCAAATTGTTAAAATTCTCTACTCTAAAGTTAAATAAGTTTACGTAGTTGCTATTCTTAAAAGTAGGCGTGCATATAATGACGTTCGTGTGTTTTACTTTTTCTAATGTTGCTCGTATTTCATATATCATACTGAAATAATCATTAGTCGTGGCAAAATCCTCTTCACCTAATAGAATCACACAAAAGTCGTTCATAGTGAAGTCCTGTAGTTTGGCTTCTATGTTATATATCAGTTTCTCAGTTTTACAATGAGGCATTAGGTAGTGGCAGATATTAGTTTGTTCTGTAAGCGTATCTTCAGCAATTGAACGTATGTTATTCCTTTTGTTACTACTCAGAATACAAATCCTGCTATTTTTTGATGACACTTGTGTTGTTTTTGACGTCGTTATGTGGTGTGATGGTATTTGGTTTGAGATCGACGGTGAAGGGTTCTTGTCTTTTAACTTATTATTTGGTGATTCTGTCTGTGTTAATTTCTTATTTATCTGTAGTTTCTTTTTTGGTGTTAAAGGTTTTTTAGCAGGACTACACGATATTTTTTGTATAAATCATTTTTTTCATTAATTCGTCATTTAATTGTTTAAGATTTAAATTTTCGAGTGATAAAGTTTCAATTTCATTGTGCGCAACATCCAATTCTGTATTAAGTTTATCAATCTGCTGCTTCAATTTAGTAATCAACTCAAGGTTTGAGTCGTTTATATCATTTGACATATCAGGTAAGCTGTTTGTTGTATCGTCTAATGTTTCGTTAGTTCCAATGCTAGTATCGTTTGTATTCGAGTCAGACTTCGTACGGTGACGACGAAATGTGATATTTTGTAGGAAATCCATTTTAAATTATTGAATGTAGGTAGGATTCCTATTTCGTCTGCACAACTTATTCTCAGTTAGTTATTACTTAATGTGATGCCGTTAGAACATGTAACAAAGAGAACTTCAGTTTGCAAGGTTCGAACTCAGGACGACAATATTAGCAAGCGGCGCTGTAGCGCACTGAGCCAACTGGTCGATTGTAATTGAGTGTAAATTTATTCTTCCCTTACTGTTTCAAGCTAGGAAGACCGTTACGATGACTAATGAGATTGGTATTTTTTCTAAACGTTCTTTGTTCACTATTTGTCACTTTCGTATTTTATATTTTTCTTGCACTTTTTTGATTTTGTTCTTGGTTTTAATATTCTTATTCAAGAGTTGATTTTATTTTTGTATTACGCGGTAAGTTTGAGACATTTAGCACAGTTTTTTAACACTTTGTATTCTTAATGCACAAAACACATGATATCTTAATTGTTTGAAGTTTTTTTGTTTTCATAACACTTTCACATATAGGTTACACTTAATGTCATGCAATTTTGATTAGTTTCAAACGATATAACACTCTTAGATATTTTTAAATAATAAAAAATACGGAGCTCGATGTTTACTGTATGAGGTGGCGCCCTCTTCCTCCATATAGAGAAACTTAGAATTAAAGGAATAGGTGGTGATGTCATGTCAGCGGGCTATGTATGTATTAATTTGCGTCGCAATAACGAGACATTGAAACACAAGTTTTATGTATTGAAAACTTTACCGTCCAAAGTTAACGGTATTTTAGGACAGGATTTTTTTCAAACTTATAAAGCTATTTTAAATTTTGAGTTGAAATCGTTACAGTTGACTTCACTACCAGGAAAAACGATTATATTACCGTTTGATAAGGTCAATAGTACCAATAGCCCCTTAAAGATTTCCGCTCGAAGTGAGTCAGTGCATTATATTGAAGTAAATTCGTCAGACGAATCGGTGATTGAATGTCAGGAACTATGTGAGGGCGTATTCGTTGCTAACTTGATCGTGAAGCCTATAAATGGGAAGGTTCCTGTTAGAATATTAAATACTAGAGAAGAAAATGTTTATCTACACAATCTTACGTTGCATACTTCAAAATTAAGCGACTATAGAATTTGTCAATTTAATAAACCGGTTATGAATTCTGATAGAGTAAAAAGGTTATTTTCTTTATTAAAGCTAGATGGGTTGAATGAGGAAGAAATTAAATCTATAGAAAATATATTTGCTAAATTCCCAGACGTTTTTCACCTACCAGGTGACAAGTTATCCACTACTTATTTATATCAGCAAACTATTGAATTGAAACCTCACACGACCCCAGTGTATACTAAAGCTTATCGGTTACCTTACTCGCAAAAAGCAGAGATTGATAAGCAAATACAAAAGATGTTAGACGACGGAGTAATAGAAGAAAGTAGAAGCCCATGGTCAAGTCCTTTACTACTCGTACCAAAAAAACAAGATGCTAAGGGGTTGAAGAAATGGCGGGTTGTTATAGATTATAGAAAATTAAATAACCATATTCAGGACGACAAATTTCCGTTACCAAACATTTGTGACATATTAGATTCGTTATCCGGGTCTATGTATTTCTCGCATTTAGATCTTTATCAAGGATTTTATCAGACTAGCCTGCACCCCCATAGTAGACCCTACACGGCATTCACAACTAACAAAAACCAATACCAGATGACTAGGTTACCTATGGGATTAAAAACTAGCCCAAATGCTTTTTCCCGCATGATGACTTTAGCAATGTCTGGACTTAATTACGAGAAGTGCCTAGTATATCAAGATGATTTAGCTGTTTTTGGAAGGAATTTGAATAATCATAATCAAAACTTGACGGATGTACTTAGCCGACTTCGTAAAGTGAATTTGAAACTTAATCCAGAGAAGTGCAAATTTCTACAAAAGGAAATATTATATCTTGGACACACTGTATCGGAAAATGGTATTTTACCAGACCCTCAGAAAACTAAGGTCATTGATAATTATCCCAGACCCCAAAATACACAAGAAGTAAAACGTTTTGTAGCTTTTTTGAACTACTATCGGAAATTCATCCCAAACTTCGCGGAATACGCTAACTCATTAAATAAATTATGTTGTAAAAATGTTTCATTTGTTTGGACAGATAATTGCGAAAAATCATTTCAATACCTCAAAAAGAGCTTAGTAACCCCACCAGTTCTTCAATACCCAAATTTTGCAAAAGATAATAAATTTATTTTGCAAACAGATGCGTCTGGGACGGCCCTAGGATCGGTTCTTTGCAACGGAGATGGGAGGCCAGTTGCTTACGCTAGTCGTAGCCTAAACGAAGCCGAAAGAAGATATCCCACTATTGAAAAGGAGCTTTTAGCAATAGTTTGGAGCGTAAAATACTTTCGACCCTATTTGTATGGTAGGCCGTTTAAAATACAAACCGATCATCGACCCTTAATTTATTTATTTGGAATACGGGATCCGTCTAGCCGTTTACTTAAATTCCGATTACAGCTTGAGGAATACAATTTTACGATTGAATATTTAAAAGGCAGCAAAAACGCAGCCGCCGACGCTTTGTCACGCATAACGTTAACTTCAGATGATTTAAAAAAGATTAGTACACTCAATGTTTTAACTAGAGCCCAAAGTAAGCAAATTGCGCAACATAAACATACAGACGTAGCAAAAACATCTGCGGCTGACAATATTTCATCTAGCTCAGGCTTTGAACAAACTAAAGTTGTAGAAATTATCAAAAAACCGAGTAACTTTATCGAATTGTCTTTAACTACGAGTAAAGAAATACACAAATTAAAAAGTCAGACTTTGTTAGAATATTCTGACTATTTCATGTACATACCGAGTAAATCTATTATTTATTTAAATCCAAATGCTCGATCATCGTTTACGCGAGACGGAATGATGAGAGATTTGCGATTATTGTGTAAAAGAATAAATGCTCGTGAGCTATGCGTTATTAAAAACGATACGAATAAGCAGTTTGTCGCTGGTTTAATAGAGAGCATTAAGAATGATGATAATTGGTCCGGTCCACGTATCTGCATATTAAAAAGAGTACAGAAAATAAATAACGTGGACGATAGGCGGGTCATCCTGAATGATTTTCACTTATTACCCACAAGTGGTCATGCAGGTATCAGGCGGATGTCTAATAATATTAAAAAATATTACTTTTGGCCCAGTATGGAGAAAGATATAAGAGATTTTGTTTCAAAGTGTGAGCATTGTCAAAAGCAGAAATATTCCATAAATATGAAACAACCTATGGCAATAACGAGTACAGCACATTCTTCATTTGAAAAGGTATACCTTGATTTGGTCGGTCCATTGCCGAAAGACGATGACAATTACACTTATATTCTTACGTTGCAATGTGAGCTCACCAAATTCATCGAAGCATATCCTTTACGCAATAAAGACACGGTAAGTGTTGCAAGATCATTCGTCAACAATTTCATCTTGAGGTACGGTATTCCGCGGGCAATCGGCACGGACAGAGGAACGGAGTTTCTATCTTCAACGATGAAAGAGGTATGTCAGCTTTTACGTATAGATCACCTGACATCAACAGCTTACCACCACGAAAGTTTAGGGGCATTGGAGAACACTCATAAACACCTAGGGGCTTATCTGCGCATCAATTGTGGAAGTCACCCTACATCATGGAGCGAATGGTTACCGTATTGGTGTTTTTCGTACAACAACACAGTACATTCGGAAACCCAATATACTCCCCACGAACTGGTGTTTGGTAAGTTATGTAATATTCCGAGTAATTTGAGTAGCGGCGTAGATCCTTTATACAACCTCGACAGTTACCCCCTAGAGTTGAAATATAGACTTCAAGTCGCACAAAGCGATGCTAGAAACAATTTGTTAAAAAGTAAATTGCAGAGGAAAGTTCAATATGACAAAAATATTAACCCTGTAAGTTATAAAAAAGGTAGTTACATCCTCTTAAAGAACCCGAGTGGAAATAAATTGGATAGTGTTTATTTAGGACCTTTTAAAGTGCTAGAAGATTTAGACTCAAACGTGAAAATAATGAAAAATAATAGAGAAGACATAGTTCATAAAAATCGTACCAAACTTTTTAAAGCTTAACATATTATTATCATCTTGCTTTTTGTTTTGTTATATTCTATAAACAGTAGCTAACCATAACAACTATTATAATCATGTTATATTGTTACTAAGTACTTAGTATAAGCGACACTTTTATAAACAACTTAAGAGTTGTAAGTAAATCTTAATGTAAACATAGGCTGATCGCAATTACTTGGTAACTTCAGAAGTTGTTTTTTATATTGATAATTGTAATTGTATCAAGTCTATATTAAAAATAATAAGTATTTGTTTATAACCAATCTAAAATGTTGTGCGAATCATATTTATCGCAAAAAAAAAAAAAAAAAACAACATTATACCCATGTGTTTTTTTTATTTAGCGATGGGAGGTGTAGTATGTAGATACCATATTATAGTATTACAGTATGTAAGACCATGTTTATCTAAAATACAAGCAGTGTAACTCAACCTGTGTTTCATTCAACACGTCCCGCGTCTTCGCCACAATACAAAGGATTGTACATCGAAACTAACCATTACTTCATTGTCATGTAGACGTAGATGTTTAATCTCATTGACAAAGTGGTATGAATCCTTCACAAACGCTGTCGTCTTGCCTCTGAGTGGTGAGAGTATTTTCGCAACGTGTTGAGCCAATCTGTAGGTTGCTGTGTCAATTTGGCTTACAATAGGACCTAGCGGGGCGTTTGGTTTGTGTATCTTGGGTAACCCATACAGTTTAGGTGGTTTCGCGCATGTAGGTATTAAGTACGTGACATCTAGACTTAATGCTTCGGAGTGTTTCTTAACCAAGGTGGTGGTGGTTGTTAACACCTTTTTGGTAGATGTCAATCAGTTTTCACTGATTTATATGTACTTGCGTCCGACAATAGATCTTGTATTTTAGCATTGTAGTCCGATGTATCCATGATAACCGTAGCGTTTCCTTTTATAAACGGTACGTAGATGACACTTTCACAATTTTACCATCTAATCAAGTAAATGCATTCTTAAAACATCTTAACTCCATCAATAACAAAATTCAATTCACTATGGAGTTGGAGGATAATAAATCTCTTGCCTTCTTAGACATATTAGTCAAACGTAATCCTGATCAGACAATAAGTCACACTGTGTATCGCAAAAAAACCCATACAGATAGGTACCTAAACGGTGAATCTCACCACCACCCTAAACAGCTACCGTGGGAAAATCTTTGTTTCAGAGAGCACACGGACTCTGTGATGACAGACACCTTGCCGCTGAGCTTCAACATGTCAAGCAAGTACTGCGAGACAACAAGCTCCAAATTCCACGGCCCCGTCACAGAAACCGAGTGAAGCCAGCCACAGTTGATCGTTTATCTGCTGTACTACCATACGTCAGAGGTGTCACAGACAAGATTGGCTACATCCTGAAGCGAGCTTCAATTAAAACATACTTCAAGCCGCCCAAGAAGATTAGTCAGTCCTTACCATCCGTCAAGTGTCACATACCTCTACAAGATGCAGGAGTTTATAAACTAGATTGCGACTGCGGCCTCTCTTACATCGGTCAAACAAAACGAAGCATAGAGACCCGCGTTAAAGAACACATAGCTGATGTGAAACACCGCCGCTCAACGAAGTCTGCAGTCGCCGAACATGCTGAAGGCTCCAGCCATTATATTAGATTTGACCAACCACAGATCCTCGCTAAAGAACCCTAATTCCTACCTAGGATGTTTCGCGAGGCTATTGAGATTAAAAAACACCCTAATTTCAATAGAGAAGATGGCTGGAAGATATCACCTACTTGGGACCCAATAATACATAAACTCAAGGCCAAACCCAAGAGCAGCGCTGCAAGACATCAAGACACAGTGAGCTCATATTGCGTAGGTCGGAACTCAAATAATTAGTGTTAGAGTTCGAATAGAAGAGAAAACAGTTTATTAACACACACCTTACTTTACATTTATTCACTTTAAGTTATTATTAACATTTTCGTTAACTTCGATAGCGGTTTTATATCTGCGCCATGTTTTTTCCGGAACCATAGACTAGCTTCCCTCTTGCCGCGCATTCGGGGTGTCCCTTCGCTAGTGTTGGGTAATTTAGTAAGTTTTCGTCGAACAGTTCGGCCTTCCTGACCTTCCGGCGTCCGCGCAGGAACTCAGCGCACCCCTCAGGCACGTTCACATTTTTCGACCAAAGAAGCTGTAACGAATGGTGTTGCCTGGGGCGGCAAGTTGCACAGAGCTAGTATACCGTCGCAGGCAACGTTAATCGCCCCGAAGGCAAACGTAGATCAGTTATCAAGCCCCGAAGGCAATCGTAGATCAGTTAGCAAGCCCCGAAGGCAATCGTAGATCAGTTAGCAAGCCCCGAAGGCAATCGTAGATCAGTTAGCAAGCCCCGAAGGCAATCGTAGATCAGTTAGCAAGCCCCGAAGGCAATCGTAGATCAGTTAGCAAGCCCCGAAGGCAATCGTAGATCAGTTAGCAAGCCCCGAAGGCAATCGTAGATCAGTTAGCAAGCCCCGAAGGCAATCGTAGATCAGTTGGCAAGCCCCGAAGGCCTAAAAGGTGAAGTATTATTATATATACATAGATATTTTTTTTTTTTTTTTTTTAGTTTTCATCTGAAGAAGTCATACTTCTATTATGCCACGGCTTCATTCTATCACGAGCCACCACATTCTTATAATTCCTCTTAGTTTTAGCTCCCGAAGTGACTTCATAGCGGTCGTTCGGTAACACCCCTGTCACTTTATATGGCCCTGCGTATCTTGGTACAAGCTTTCCGCTAGTCAATCCAGGTCTTAGTATTTTACGCTCTACCATAACCAGGTTTCCTAGTTTAAACGGTTTACACACTCTACGCTTTTTGTCGAACCGAGTTTTCATGCGTAAAGCATTTTTTTCGATTCCTTCTGCTGCTTGTTTTCTCAACTCCGTCATATCAGGCACCGTACAAGAGGGCCCTTCCAAATCACCCGCCAAACGAGGGCGAAGCCCACATAAGAGTTCCAATGGAGTTTTTCCTGTACCTTTGTTGACGGTACTATTAATGCCTAATTGTACTTTCGGAAGATAAACCTCCCAGCCTTTTTGTTGTTCACCCATATGCGCAGTTAAAGATGCCAATATGGTTCGGTTCACCCGTTCAACTTGACCATTGGCCCTTGGTGACGCTACTGCATTCTGCACATGCTTAATGTTAAGCCCGCTGCAATAATCCTTAAATTCACGCCCTGTAAAAGCAGTTCCTCTGTCACTTATTATTCTTACAGGGTGTCCAAAAACTTGTGCTAATCTATTAAGCGTGTTAATAGCACCCTTAGCATTGGCATTTGCTACAGCGTCAAGCCACGTGAATTTTGTAAATCCATCAATAATTACAAATATGTAAGTTTTCCCTGAGCTCTTGCAGAACGGTCCCAAATGGTCTATATGCAAAGTATGAAAAGGGGTTGGGACGCGCGGAATTGGATGCAACAGCCCCGGTTGCTTTCCCGTAGGCTTCTTAGTGATTTGGCATCCCACACAGCTTTTGACGTATTTATTAACAAATTTGCTCATTTTAGGAAACCAATACTTTGAACTGATTGCGTCAAGACATTTTTCATCTCCCATATGTCCATTGTTATCATGGTAAGCCATCATAATGTGCCACCTAGCTCCTTTGGGTAAGACAAGCCGTGTTCCGTTCCCAACTATACGATACAATCGGTTATTTTGTATTTTATAATCCTTGCTCAAACCATCCTTCTTATTTTTATTAGCCGTTATTTCTTGGTTCAAATTAAGGATTAAGGCCTGAATTTCTTCATCGTCGTCTTGTAAGCAATCGATAAGATCCTTATCCTCGATACGAAGTACCTTAATTGGGTTGCGGCTGAGGGCATCTACATGTTGCATAGTTGATCCGGATCTATGCTCCACTTCAAAACTGTATTCTTGAAGATCCAGCCACCACTTAGCTATACGAGGTGACAGATCTCTTTTACACCAAGCTAGTCGTAGCGCAGAGCAATCAGTTACGACTGTAAAATTAATACCAGTCACGTATACTTTAAATTTTTGGATGCTAAATACTACCGCTAATGCTTCTAACTCGAAGCTGTGATATTTCTCTTCTGTTATCGTTGTCTGTCTACTGGCATATGCTACCACTTTAAGTAGTCCATTGGGTTGTCGTTGAAATAAAACCCCTCCTAGGCCCACTTTAGATGCGTCGGTATGAATTTGAGTTTCCAGTTTGGGATTGTAAATAGTGAGCACAGGATCCGAGGTCAAAATAGTCTTCAATTTGTTCACAGCCTCGTCTTGTTCATTTCCCCATACCCACTCGATGGTTTTCTTAGTTAACATAGTTAGTGGACGAGCTATCGCAGCGAATCCCTTTACAAACTTCCTAAAATAGCTCGCTAAGCCCAAGAATTGTCGTACTTGATGGACATCGGTTGGCGTTTTGAAATATTTCACTGCAGCTATTTTATGAGAGGAGGGGCGTAATTCACCACCAGAAATTTCGTGACCCAAGTACTCAACAGTCGAGGTAAGAAACGCACATTTATTTAGCCTCAACTTAACGCCAGCGTCACTGATTAATCCGAGAACCCTTTTTAGATTTCCCAAACAGTCTGATACATCATCACCCCACAGAATTACATCATCTATATAAACTTCTGCGCAATCATGAAGCACTGGGGCCAAAATCTCGTTCATGGCCCGCTGGAACACTGCCGGTGCATTACATAGACCGAAACTCATCATACGATATTGAAAATGTCCATCAGGCGTAACAAAGCCCGTATATGGTCTAGATGATTCAGCAATCTTAATTTGGTGGTATCCATTAGCCAGATCAAAACAGATTTATCTACTAATCTATCCAACAAATCCTGGATTATTGGTAGTGGGTATCTCTCTCGCTCAGTAATTTTATTCAATGCACGGTAGTCTACACACAAGCGATGTCCCCCATCCTTCTTCTTAACTAACAACACCGGGCTTGCATAAGGAGACTTGGACTTTTCTACTATACCAGTGACCAACAGTTCCTCTACTCTTTTCCTTACTATGTCTCTTTCTTGATAAGACATTCTGTATGGTCGGTAATTTATTATTTTGTCTTCTTTTAGCTTTATGGTCATTTCAATGTTACAATTTCCAAGTTCCATTCCATCTCCAGAGAAACAATGTTTAAACTCTTCCAACAAGTCAAACAAATTCCTACGCTCTTGAACAGAGAGTGCATTACCAATCTTTGGTCCATCTTCTTGTTTTTGATCATCTAATACATCAGCTCTAGCCATACACTCATTTTCCTTCACCATTATGGTCTCGTTGGTGAGGTTAATGACTCTCACAAATGTTAAACCATACTGCGTTTCCAATGCTTCACTTATAACATCCCGTTCAAACTTCGGTTGCCGCTGTTCGCTATGTCTCACTTTCAGAAAACCAGTATACTCCGGGTCGGTTCTTGTTAAAATTTTTATTTATGCCTGGGTTAAGAGTGACATCTGATTGTGAAACTAAGCGTAAAGTTTCTATTTCAGGGAATAGGTTAGGCAATTCCTTAATTAAGGTTGCATCATACAGATGAAGTTGTGTAGGTGTTTTCAAAACAACTATATGTGGTGCCTCAGTAAATGGTTGGCCTACTAAAATATCAAATGTTTGAATACTATCCGGCACTATATAAAATTCAGACCACTTTTCTACTTCATCCACCGTCAGAAGTGCATTAACGGTACCTTTTGGATAGGTCAAGGCATCTCCATAACCCTTAATCACCATAGAGTTAATATTGTTAATACTGAGATTTAACTGTTTACAGAATGTCTCCTTCATTGTGTTGCAGGAACTTCCAAAATCTATAAAGGCGTTGGCGCATTTTCCATTAATTTTAACTAACTTATAATATTTGCTGTCAGAATCATCACAACAAACAGTATGCACCTTTTTAACAAATTTTTCTTTCGGATCTTGAGATTTCTTCTTTCGGCATTGCTCAATAGTATGACCTATCAAATTACAGAAGGTGCAACGTCTTTGGTTCTTCTTTCTATTACATTCCACCTCTAAATGGCCTGTGTTACCACAGAAGCTACACATAAGGGAATTTCCTTTATGAGTCCATGTACAATGTCTTGCTTTATGACCCTTTTTACCACAATTATAACACATTAATGCTCCTTGCATAGCTGCTTTCTGACCGTGGTTCTTTCTGTATTGAAAATCCTTAACCATTCCCTTTTTTATCTGTTCTAGAACAGTGGATGTTTTAACGTTAGCTAGATATTTCAGTAAGGAAGTAGAGTCTCTACAACCCGCTGAGATGGCACCAACTTCCAATAATTTGTCACCCAGTGTACCAATAATTGCCTCAGTAATCAATTCATCTGACATGCCACACGACATTCCTATCCCCAACTTTTCATAATAAAATTTGATGGGGTCCTCGTTTTGTTCCTTAACATTGTTGACAAGCTCCCTAATTTGATTCAATTTGTTCTTAGTAAATGGAAATGCCATTATCAAACGTGCTTTCCACTCTTCCCAACTCACATCATAAGACACTTGTCTTTCATACCAGCCTTTAGCATAACCTCGTAATTTAGATGTGCAGTTACAAATAAGTGTTCTCTCGTCCCAGCCATACATGTTTGCAATACTTTCAGAATTTCTTATCCAATGTTCTATTGGTATTGAAGTCAATTGTGGGTCAAATTCTGATAAAACATCATTACGACCTAAATAACGTACTGTAGGTGTAGAAGAAGTAGCATTGACAGGTAGATTAGGCGGCCCATTTCCCACCTTCAAGGGAGTGGAGCTGGGAGTTAAGGATTCAGTCAATGCAGCTGGAGCACACACTGGATTAACCTGACCCCTACCTTGTCTCAGTTCCCTGATTAATCCCTCTAAAGCTAATATTCTACTTTCCTCAGATGCCAGCCTTTTAGAGCTTTTCTTTCTTTTAGTATGTGTCCTCCTCTCATGTTCTGAGGAACGTTCATCCGTATAACGTCTACCAATATGACGTCCCATGGTTACGAGATAATTAATTAAACACTTCGACAATTTATAATATATGAGCTTCCAATAAAAGTCAATACACCAATCAATAGGTTATGAAATCACTATAATATTGTCTTTTCAATAGTAAAAACACATTCACTGGCTACAACAGTTCTTATTAAATGCAGTTTCAGATATATAAAAATGTTCATTAAAGTCCAGCCGCCATATTCAATATAATCAGAACAAGCTCACCCAGAGTTTTCTTGATGTAGATATTTATAGTCACAACACTGAATGTACTATAATACCACTTAATCACTTAATTAGTAGTAGTCCTTTCTACTTAGCACTAATTAGAATTATTATTACTGTCTTTTCTCAGTATAAAAGTCTACGCGCGAAAACTTTTGTTGAGTAGTAACAAAAACTTTTATCGAACGGCTTTATGCACATGAAATTCACTTTCCACTTCTGAAAATTGTTAGAGTTCGAATAGAAGAGAAAACAGTTTATTAACACACACCTTACTTTACATTTATTCACTTTAAGTTATTATTAACATTTTCGTTAACTTCGATAGCGGTTTTATATCTGCGCCATGTTTTTTCCGGAACCATAGACTAGCTTCCCTCTTGCCGCGCATTCGGGGTGTCCCTTCGCTAGTGTTGGGTAATTTAGTAAGTTTTCGTCGAACATTAGTTAAAATATGAAGGTAGAACGAGCAACATCTACTGTCAAGACGAACGCCATCTCAGTCTGCCCGTGACCATGATACCTGCAAAGGTGTCGAAACGTCGGGACCTAAAATCTAAATATAAACCGCGAAAAAATCCGTAAAAAGTAGTTTTATTTCAATGTCTAACATTCGCGTAAACCTAAGAAATCAAGCATCATATTTTCCATAGGTTGTAACTCGGCATCTTCGCCTCGTTTTCTTTTTCTTTGAGTAATATTTTCGTTTAGTTCATTATTTAAACACATTGCTAGGTTCGGTTCAGATTCAGAATTGTGCAATGGCGAAGCTGAGGTTTTTGGAGGTGAACGTAATAGATTATTAATTATTATTATTTGTTTTTATAATTATTTTCTAAATAATGTGTTAAGATTATTTTATTGATTATAATGTGAAATATTTTAAATTAAAAAATACTATAATTGACTAAACAACTGACTGTCAGTGATGTGTCATACTTAGTATAAAAGCACCGTCCGGGTGGAATATTGTTCTTTCTGTTGTGAGCTGCGGTACTGAACGGACTAGAACCTCGTGAGTTAAGTAATCTAATGTTTGTTAATGTAATTTGTTATGAATTATGCTTATATGATGTTTTATAAAATTATAAAAATAAAATAAATAATATTGTTATTGCTTAGTATTCTATAATGTTGTGTTTTATTGAATAGTCCCTATCTATTAAATAAATATGTGCTATAACAAATCTACTTAGCTATCAAATATTCTATTTGCTAATAACCTAAAATATATGGCTATACCTAAATTATAATTTTAATAATGTAAAAGGTTCATTTCTATATTATAATATATATTTAATTTCTCTCTTATTTCCTAACATCAGAAGTGGGATAGTGTCCACTATTCTAACACGATTATTATAATAATTTCAGGAATTCAGGATGGATCTCCCTGCTTTGCAAGAACTTCTTAAGGCGATTAAAGATGCCGTTTCCGGTACTCGGCGAAGAGATGACGACGTTGCTCTGCCAATGTTCGACCCGACTACAAGCGACCTGGGCGCCGAGTCATGGTGCAACAACATCGAGACACTTTCTAAGGAGTTTGGATGGAGTAGCATTGCTACCGTCGCCAAGGCAGGTAAGGCCCTAAAAGGGTCTGCATTAGTATGGTTTGAGACATGGGACCCTGCAGAGGGTCGGTCATGGGGAAATTTACGTGCTGAGTTGATAGCTTTATACCCTGAAAAGAAAAATTTGGCAGAAAAACTTCAAAAGGCAGTATTGTATACTTCTGAATCATCAGACTCTTATTGTGAATATGCAAGGGAAAAAATAAGGTTATTACGAAATACAAAAATTACTTTTACTGAGTTACAGTTAGTCGAATTAGTATGTGGCAGTATATCTGATGTAAATGTAAGAATGGCATCTTTTAACAGCAATGTTAAAAACACTTCTGAACTTATTTCTCTATTCACTTCATATTCTAAAACAAAGAAACGACCCTTAGAGCAAAACCTCAAGGATTCTAAGGATCGTTTTAGTGCCGGTCCTTCAAAACGCCCTAAAATAGAAACCCGAGCTAATGACATGAAATGTTATACGTGTGGTAAATTGGGACATAACAAGGCGCAGTGCAATAGAAAGGACATTCAGACTAATGTACAAACAAGTAATTTTGAGACACGAGAACAGAGACCTAATGAGTTTGTTAAAAGATTTTGTACATACTGCAAAAGATCTGGACATACAGATGCTATTTGTGGGTACAAACCAAAGTCTAATAATAATGATAAAACTTCTGCAACCGAAAAAGAGGTTAATTTTTTAGATCAGCATTAATTTTAACAGATGTATCTATTAATAATATTACTATTAAATCACTGATTGATACTGGAGCTAGTTGTAGTATTATTAAAGAATCTATTGCAAAGCGTCTTGGTTGCCACCTCATTCCGTGTTCTTTTAATGTATGTGGGATAGGCAACGGACGGCTACCCGTAATTTCAAAAATAATCGTACCAGTAAAATTTGATGCGTTATGTATTGAACTAGAAATTTTCGTGGTTAAAAACAGTAAATTTCAATACGACCTTTTAATAGGTAGAAACGTTGTTAAACATCCTGACATTCAAATTGTAACAGATTTACTCGGTTCTCGCTTAGTAAGAAAGTGTTTGCCTAACCTTAGTCTGGAAATAAATTTCTTGGATACACATAAAAATCTAGATTCCTTGTCGGAACTTTCTAGGACAATAGAACATTTAGACAAGAGATTACAGGATTGGATAAAGGTCATTTTTCAAAAGTATCCTTCCGTTTTAGAAGCTGTTGGTAACGTTAAAACGGGTAAACTAGAAATAAAATTAAAAAGGGACGAAGTCATTTACTATAGATCGTACAGATTGGCCCCAATAGAGAGAGAGAAGGTTAAAGGTATAATACAAGATTTATTAGATAAACATATAATTAAAGAAAATAATTCTCCTTTTGCGAGTCCTATGATTTTAGTCAAAAAAAGTGATGGGAGTGATAGAATGTGTATAGATTATAGAGCTTTGAATAAAATAATAGAAAAAGATAGATACCCTCTCCCTCTCATTGAGGACCAAATTGATAAATTGGGACAATCTAAATTCTATATATCTATTGATATGAAAATGGCTTTTATCAAATACCCATATCTGATAATTCTGCCAAATATACGGCTTTCGTAACACCAGATGGACATTACGAATTTTGTAAAATGCCATTCGGTATTTGTAATGGCCCATCGGTGTTTCAAAGAGCAATTTCTAAGGCCGTACGACATTTAAAATTCTTATTAGTGTATATAGATGATATTCTGATTCCTTTTAACAGTTTTGAACAAGGACTTAATTATTTGGAACAAACAATTTCGGCCCTAAGTGATAACGGTTTTACGATCAACCCTAAAAAAATGTAAATTTTTTGTAGATAATATTGAATACCTGGGTAGACACATATCTCGTGATGGTGTAAGGCCAAGTGAATCTAAAATCACTGCTCTGGTAAATTCCCCTGTACCTAGTAATATCAAACAAGTTCGGCAATTTATGGGTCTATCCAGCTATTTTCGCAAATTTATTCCGGATTTCGCCTCTCGTACGGCTTGTATCACCAAACTAACCAAAAATAATCAAAAATGAGAGTGGGGTCCCGAACAGGATGCGGCTCGAAAGTATGTCATAAATCACCTCGTCTCAAGGCCTCTATTGACTATTTTCAATCCTAACTATCCAACAGAATTACATACAGATGCCAGTTCAATAGGTTATGGAGCAATACTTTTACAAAAAAATAATAACCAAAATAAAGTAGTAGCTTATTACAGCATACGGACAAGTCCGACTGAGTCTAAGTATTGCTCCTATGATCTAGAAACATTAGCCATCTATAACGCTTTAAAACACTTTAGAGTTTACCTTCTAGGTATTAATTTTACTATAATTACCGATTGTAACGCAGTGAAGTCAACAATGACAAAAAAAGATTTATCCCCAAGCCCGTTGGTGGACCTTTATGCAAGATTTTCGGTTTGAAATTAAGTATAATAAAAAAAATATAATTAAAAATTAAAAAACACGCCTGCCATGTAAAAAAAATTATAAACAAGTCAAATATTTGCAGTCGGGGTCGGTTACTTGGGACAATTCATTACAGGTCCCCCGACTGCAAATATTTGACTTGTTTATAATTTTTTTTACATGGCAGGCGTGTTTTTTAATTTTTAATTATATTTTTTTTATTTAATACCTTTTAGTGAACAACAAAAAAGCATGACACAACACAAAAAAAAAATTCGTTCGGAACCCTTACCAGGCGATTTCGACTCACACTTGACCATTTTTTAATGTCCACATAGCCTATGTCACTCGGGATAACTCAAAGCTTCTAATGATACCACAAACATTGAAATCGGTCAAGCCTTTTAGAAGTTATGGTGGAATAAAGAAACTCACAAACGTACATACATACATACATACCTACATACATACATACATGAACCCTGAAAACATATCACTCCTTTTTGGGCAGTCGTGTAAAAAGGGCAAATATATTACTCATGTTGATTTTCTTAGCCGCAATCCGGTCGAGTCCCCAGCCCCTAAGCGTAGACTTTCACTTCCGGTAGTTAACCCAATTGAAGCCTCTGATGATAGTGAAAATTCACAGTCGTGGTTAAAAATTGCTCAGCAAAATGACTCTGAAACCCAAAACCTAATCTCACAATTAGAAACAGGTGAATTAGATTCTAATCAATACTTAATAAAAAATGATTTATTACATTATAAAACTAATCCCGATGCTGAACCGAAATTGTTTGTACCTAAGGGATATAGATTAAGCATATTAAAATTGTTTCACGATGAAAACTGTCATGTGGGGTTCGATAAAGTTTTTCACAAAATTAGAGAACATTTTTGGTTTCCTGGAATGGCAGCTTTTGTCAAAAAGTATATTTTTCACTGTTTAATTTGTACAGAAAGGAAGGGTCATTCTGGTCCCAAACAAGGTTTCTTACATCCAATTGACAAAACTGCTATCCCGTTTCATACCATACATTTAGATTGTACCGGGCCATTCACGACAACCAGTGAAGGCTACAGACATGTACTATTATTAGTTGACGGTTTTACTAAATTTTGCTTACTAAAGCCACTTAAAACTTTAAATACTCAGGAGTTAATACCTATTATAAGGGAAATAATTACATTGTTTGGTGCACCATCTTTGATTATTACTGACCGTGGAACAAATTTTAGTTCTAATCAAATTCAAAACCTTTTTAGAGAATTACGTGTCGAACACCACATGATAGCTACTGGTACACCACAGAGTACTTTTATATATAGGGAATAGAGGTCCAACTCTACGTCAAAAGTGAGAAACGTCAAATGTCGCCCTCTGGACGCAGGTTTTGGAACTAACGCCAACATAAGTATAGCTACATACGCACCTACGTAGTCTACTACTTGAATATTTTCAAGGTTCAGGTGGTTTAGGGCTATGTGAATTACATAATCGCTTGCAGTTATGTAGAAAAGCGAAAAAGTAATTCACATTATTAAACAACAAAACAATGATCTTCGATTTAATTTTTTATTTCTTTCTTTTAAAACACTTCTTACTTAGTTTTTTAGCTTTAACTTTAAACGAATCCGTATCATCATCACACTCCCTCTTATTTATTAATATATTATTTATGGATTTACAATAGTTGTAAATAAAAAATCTGCAGGATATTTTTATTAAACAATCTGTTAACTTTTCGTATTGGGCATTTTATGAAGGAAAAATCTACAGCCATAAAAATCATGGTTTTTATTAAACTTCTTAATTTTTTTTTTTCTAAATTGACTTTTAATAGTATATAATTTATATCCTGCAGATTTGAGATACAATTTAAGAGGGAGTCGCTGTGACTGCAAAGCCATTTTTTATTTGCGTATTCTCGATATTTTAAACATTCATGCTCACTGTTTGACTTTAAATCGTTTTTACATTCAACACACCCCTTAAATACTTCTTTTTTTGCACTTTTTACAAAATATCCACTAACATATTGTAAGCCCCCTATTACATGTGGGTAATTTTCTCTTCAAGGGGTGTGAATGTTATATCGGGAATATTAGTAAGTTCGCAATTTGTTTGCTCTTTGATGCCCCCGCTTGTGATGAGTACTTCATGTAAAGTTTCACAATCGTCAATTTCACAGTTAGCTCCAGGAGCATGGACACTAAAGAGGCTGTTGACTAGTAATGTGGTGAATGCTGCTTCGAATCGCTCTGGTGTTGGGTTCACGTTGCGGCATTCGTGGCTCCTTATGGACCCAAAAAAGTTTTCTATTGGGTCTTGATTCAGATGCCGCAACCAAACTGATGTTACACCATATTTTGTTTGTAGTTTAATTTAAATATACTTAGTTTTACTCCAACTAGCATAAGTTTTTTGTACAAAGCATGCTCAGATTGAGTTAGAGCAACACGTTTCACCCGCCTTCTAGTAGCGACAGTTCGTTGTTGCTTCTTGCGATGCTCTGTAATGAAAGAAAACATAATACACTTATTATTACAGAAAATTATTTACTTATTAACTATGATGTTTTAATGACAGAATGAGTGTTTACCATAAAAAGTCAGTCAGCCATAGTAGATAAAAACTGAATTAAAATGAATAATTTTTAGCTAAAGCCTCTAAATAAATAAAGAAAAAAAAAAAAAAAAAAATTTTAGCTGGTTTGATTCCCAGTTGTAAGCTGGTCAAGAAATCTGTTAATAGTTTTGTTTCTTTTTAAAAATAATGTTTCGTCATCATCTGTTTACCTTCCTACATAATGTATCTAATTTCCTAAATAAAAAGATAAGTAAGGAAAAATACTACTTATAATTATGATGATAATTAATTATGTTTACTTACCAAGATTTTGGTTAATTTGTACATCTTCCACAGCAACTGTAGCATGCATAGGCACATTATCTCTAGAAACTGTGGCACATCTATGTGAAGTTATAGGATCTGCAATGAAAA
Source organism: Autographa pulchrina (assembly GCA_905475315.1). Taxonomy (NCBI): domain Eukaryota; kingdom Metazoa; phylum Arthropoda; class Insecta; order Lepidoptera; family Noctuidae; genus Autographa; species Autographa pulchrina. The sequence goes on along the minus strand of FR997761.1, from coordinate 13,494,520 downwards.
TTAATGTATTCATTATAATAGTTCTAAATTAATGTGTAAATAATTATAATAAGTTTATCAATGCATAACAAAAACAACAGCACAGTACATAAATTAAACGAAAAAAAAATAGATAAATTAATTTTTATCAAGTATTACATCCTCAGTCTTGAATTGTCACAATGTATGCATGATTTAAAGAGGATATAAATCGATTAGTATCCATAATTGTGATAACCGATAATGGCTGTTTTAGACTGTCATAAGTAATAATAAACCTACTATCCTAAGTCTGTATTCTTTCTGTTTATAAAAAATTATTATATCTAACCTGGCATGTTTCTTGTCCGTACAGCATCTTTGCTAAGTCGATTATTCCGGCAGCAATATTTTTGTTCGAAGTGCACTTGACATACACGGCGATATTTGAAAATGTGTTCATTTCCAAGTTGCAATATGTCACCACCAACGGAATAGACCCACTTATTAAATAATTCCTTATCCTTGTCTGGGTTAGGGAATTTATGCAAATTCGCATTGGTATCTGAAATAATCAAGTAAGTAATCAGTGGAGTTGAATGTCAAAACCTGAAAGGAGATTGCCCATTTTACCAGGAGGTTTAGGCCCCCATAAAAGATTGTCGTGTCACGGTGATTTTAATTTTATTTTGTAGATAAATACATTTCCTTTCATATTATGCAAAAGATTTCGATTTATTCACCCTGGTTCAAGAGAAATCTTATTTTTTAGGTTGATGAATTTGAGGTTACAAAAGTTAAATTCGTCTAGATTGATCAACTTCTAAATATATATTTGTTTACTATTTGAATTGATATTGTGGTTAATGCTAATGGCTACCACCTTTACAGACATTTTGATGTTAATAAAAATCTCCGCCTCCAAGTGAATGGGGGTTTCCGAATCAAAGTGCCATCCAATATGTAAGAATGCCTTTAATTATTGGGGTGGTTATGTTAAAATGCATTTTAACTAATCTCAATACACAGGTTTATGAAAAAAAAACACAATATATAATAAATCAATAAAACCTTTATTCTTCATGGAATATGTCATCCAGAAATTGAGCTGGGGCGCTTACATCATTAAAACGGCCCCAGCTTAAATACCAGAGTACCGTCATAGTATGAGCACAACACCCTACTGTACGATTTCCCACTAAGCAAGTGCAATAATAAGCTATGATGCTGTCTAAAGAATTTGCCCTATTATATTCTCTACTTATCAGTAAATATGTATAATATATTTTGCTGCTCACATGTCGTGATTTAATTCTGGCCCTAACTAAATAATTGTTATGACCGAATATTAAGGGCAAATCTTCTTCTATTAACTCATTGCTTATTTCTACACTGTAGGTACCATTTGCTCGCACATGCTCCCCATAATAGGACCGTGCCTGTTTTAATTGATAGGATCCTAATGCGAATCTTCTTAGGTCACTTAAAGTCAGCCTTGGGAAATTATCTAAATGTGGAGCACTGCTATTAATGCTTTGGAAAATCGCACGTCTTCTATTAATATGTTCCCTTTGAATAAATTCTGATAAATAATTGACTGTGTTCAATCTTGCCCGGGCAATATTCAGAAACTCCACAGCATCGGGCCTATCGTCAATTGTAGGATGGAATTTATTCAAAAGGGAACAAGCTATTTTAAAGTCAGCCATAAGGTGAGTTGACGCTCTATTAAAATATTCCTGTCGAAACAATTTAAAGTCTCTTTTAATTCTCCCATTCACTACTTCTACCACCCACCGACACATTGTTACACGTCTGCTCCTATTAGCCTGGTCAGTGGTTAATTGATGTTCATTTTCTAATAACGATTCAGGCATATGCGTCTTATAATTGTAACTTTGTAATTCGGGAATCACATCCCTAAACCCTCTATCCAAAATAAAGACATCATTTGGTCTAAAAAATGAGCGCGTAGGACCATTTTCGTCATTAAAAATAGCACTCATTATTGATGAATCATTTTGTGTTGCTGCATATGGTCCTAAACATTCTAAAATATACCCATCACAGCAAACAAATAAAAATGGTTTCACGAGATTTGCATATTTGTGGAGACTGTAGGTTTTTTTTTGATATAAATAATTACTACTGCTTTGGACATAAACATATGTACCATCACATATTACAATAACAGGCTTAACATCTGAAGCCATGTTGGCATCCCCAAAAAATCCCTCTGGTATGATCCTATTACGTGATGCTACATTTTGGATAGACGTGTGATTGATTCCTAAATGTCTGGGAACAAACTGTGCAATAAAACAATTTCTTACTATGTTCATTTTTCTTTCCAAAGTGGATCTTGGTATTTTAAACAAAGTTGACAGTCTTTGATTGCTGTCACCTGTTCTGAGTTTGACCAAAAATATACTGAGAGCAACAGAAGGGTTAGAAAAATGATCATATAACATTGGAATACAAATTAAAAGCTCGTTGAATTGTTCTGCATTAAGTCCCAACCAATAATGGCATAAATGTGGATCCATTGAGTTTATATCATTGAAGTCTAATTGTCTTTCAGCGGCTTTTTCTAATTTAGAAAATATGTCATCAACTTGAAATCCCGTAAAATCTGAATATGGGGTCTCTAGTTCATTCCAATGATTGCTGTACAAATGATATTCACAGATTCGAGCTGTGAGAGGAATGTATATTTTGTACTGAAGTAATAAAACTTCTTTTATAGTACCCGGTACTAAGAGGCGAGTAGTGTTCTCACATCCAACAAATAGGCAATGACGAGAACTTGCAGATACTCGTCTGTACTTAAGAGAATTAATTTTTAATACTGGTTGCGGCAATTGTTGTCCCTGTGGTGGTGGAACTGGCAGTGGCAGTGGAGGTGGTGCAGGAACCACAGCATCTGGGATATCCACTTCATTATTTTCAGAAGACTCCAGTGCAGGTCGGTTAATGTCAGGAACTGTTTGTCTTTGAATATGTCTTGTTGCAGCCTCCCAACAAGCACGACAAACTCTTTCCAAATGTATGACCTAAAAAAGAATGAATTACTATTGTTACTGACAAAAACTTTTGTTCAATAATACCAACAATTCTGCCAAGTTAATAACACTTACGTGATGAGCTGGAGTCCATCTTAAAATAAAGTTTTTTTGAGGACAGTCTTGGGAAACTCTGTGAGTTCTGCGACTTGCAATGGACATGCCACATCCAAAACATACATTTAGATGTCCAAGAGGCGGGGAAACCTCAATTGGTGATGGAGGTGTATTTGATAATATCCGGTCTTGCAACAACAAGAAACATTCTATGCACAGGATGTCATCAGATGATACCTGAAATGTAAAAAAACTGTATAAGTTATAATGTCCACTATTATGTTACGTATTGACCTGCACACGTATAAACTTCATACACCCAATTATTTTATACCATTCATATTAGTCATAAAGACCTATGATGATAATTACATGAATCACTTCAGTAATGTTTTGTTTGCATCTGCATATGTTACATTAATGCACATTTATTATTATGATAACAGCTTATAGTTAGACATTTATAGCTGGGCCTCCGCATAGACTGCTAAAATAGTAAACACTAATTATAGCGTGTGCATTGAATCAAAATCTACAAAAATACATATAATCAGGCCTCTTTCCCGTAGGGGTAGGCAGAGACCACTTCTTTCCACTTGCTACGATCCTTACATACTTGAATCCTTACATTAAAATCAGTTATAGATAATTTAAACTCACCCGTGTCGGCGTTACCCAGGATCGTAGAAGGATAAGCATTTGTTCGTCCAAATCTTCAATAGGTCGACTACGAAGATTAGGCGCCAAACGAAGGGAACAATTTACGCACCGACTTGAGAGTGGTCGGTTTGTCCGATCTCGACCCGGTGTAGACATTTGCACGTTAAAACGGTCAATGCGCTCATTTAACAACAAAACAACAGTACGATATCTCACAACAAAACCACTTAAGGAACGTAAATGCTAAACTCGATAGGAATAACTCGTAATGAAACAGAAGTAAATACGGAGGACTATAATTCAACTCGACAAAACAAGCACTACGAAACGAATCACCGGCTATTGATTTGACAGATAAATCTACCCTACTTATTATTTTATTTTTCTTTGGCGGATGTAGGTTCTGAGATTCATTTAAACAAACATTTATTACGTTTTTCAATGCTAGGGTAAAATAAATGCTTATAAAAAACACATATACATCAAAAAATAAGATATAAATTTTGTATAGCATAAAGTTGAGACACGGCGCCACAAAGTGGGCCTGCCCGTGGGCAATCTCCTTTACAGGTAGCGGACTCTGCCCATGGGGCTGTCTTATGATCAGCCCCCTTATACACAAACGCACGGTCCGAGACTTCGATTCGGATATTGTCTATATTTTTTTGCAAAACGAAAGCGAGCGACAGAGAGATAGAATTTCCGAATCGAAATCTCGGATCGACCGGTTGTGAATATGGGGGCTGAATTGCATAAATATCAGTTAACAAAATGCGAAGCTTTGGCCCAGCGGCATTTTATGAAACCCTTACCTAAGCTGTTCAAGCATCCGGGGACGCAACACTGTCTGTTAGACATGATAATGGGAAGATATCAATGACACAAACACAAAAGTTGCGGCACCAAACTTCGTCAGAGTCCTGTCTCAAAACTTGATTTTAACAACAACACAAGCACAAAATCAACACGGCCAGAGGAGCCGAGACTCAACTCAACGGACTTAAGTGGGAAAGCACTTTAGGACGGTTAAAATCTGGAAAAAACAAGCAAGACGCGGAAAATGCGCTAACGCAAACCAGCGGCCAAGTTTGTTTTGTTTGTTTGACATTTGTTGTAGTCAGTAGTGTTGCTATTACTTTTCTCTATGGTGTAGCTTATTTAAAAATAAATTCAGTTATTAACTCTTGAAATTCTTTTTAAGGACTTTATATTTTAATGACCTTTTAAATAATATTTTATTGTTTTCTCGTTGTTTTGTTTATAATACATAAGTTTATCGAGATTATACTACTCATATCAATTGAGCGAAGGTCATACCAAAGAGTCAAATGCAAGACTGTTTGCACGCCATCTTGCGTACTTATTAGAACTACGTAGTCACAAATCTTGTAATACTGCCATCTCTTAGAGAGTTTTATAAACGTAGCGCAATATAATGTAACCAAATTAAAATGTCAGTTTCATGTGCAAGCCGGCAGTACTTCTGGTGTCCAATCTTATTTTGCATACTTATACGAGAACGATTACTCGTTTCCCAGTACTAAGATTGACAACCCTGTGGTACACCTAGAAGTAATGGTCAAGTTGAACGTTACGTTGCCACAGTAATCAATATGTTAACTTCTATGTGTAGCGAAATGTCAGACTGGCCGAACGGACTATGGAAAGTTCAGCAATCTATAAATACTACAGTCCAAAAGTTCACTGGTTTTTCACCCTTACGCTTACTGATTGGCGTAGAAGCAAATATACCTGTTGTACAGGCTCGTTTAAATAACGTTCTTGACAATGATAGTTTACAGTCCCAAATCGATGTACAAGCCGATCGAGAACTTGCTAAACAACGGTTACTACAAGTAGCAAATCAATTTAAAAAACGTTTTGATTCTGTTAGACGAAATAATAAAAGTTATAATATAGGTGAGCTAGTTTATGTCAATCAGGACCACAGACGTAACGACAAGTTACGTCCAAAATTTAAGGGCCCCTATGAAATCTCCTCTATACTCCCAAACGATCGTTATGCTCTAAAGGGTTTAGGTAGTTTAAGAGATATTACTGTTGCAAAAGAGAAGTTACGGTTTTGGCCTGGAGAATGGATAGATGAAAATATTGCTGTTGAAAATGCCATGTAAATGATTGTTTATGTACAATGTGGATTTAATTAAAATACAATTCGTTACTGATATTCTGATTATCTAATTATAATAGTTATTTTCATAATAATATAACCGCTGATTTGCCGTGACTTGGTGTTGATTAGTCTCATCGTCAGCGGATGAATGGAATCAACATGTCTATGTCACAGGCTCAGTTATTATCCGCTGGTCGGCCACATACTTGGTGTCAATTAGTCTCACTGGCAGCGGGTGAATGTGATTGACATGTCTAGGTATCTGGCAAATATACGCTGATTATACTTGTTTGGTGTTGGTCTATCTCAATAACAGCGATTGAAGGGGACCATCATGTCTATGCAAGTAGTTTATACGTATAAAGATACCTCTTTAAGTAACTCAGTGTGCAAATAACAACTCGAATTTAGATGTATTAATGAGACATGTAATTCTATAAAGAAGTTGATTTTCTCATATTTATCTGTAAATAATACTTCGAGGACGAAGTATTGTCAGTATGGCCGTAATAGATTATTAATTATTATTATTTGTTTTTATAATTATTTTCTAAATAATGTGTTAAGATTATTTTATTGATTATAATGTGAAATATTTTAAATTAAAAAATACTATAATTGACTAAACAACTGACTGTCAGTGATGTGTCATACTTAGTATAAAAGCACCGTCCGGGTGGAATATTGTTCTTTCTGTTGTGAGCTGCGGTACTGAACGGACTAGAACCTCGTGAGTTAAGTAATCTATTTATGTTTGTTAATGTAATTTGTTATGAATTATGCTTATATATGATGTTTTATCTATACTAATATTATAAAGCTGAAGAGTTTGTTTGTTTGTTTGTTTGTTTGTTTGTTTGGTTGAACGCGCTAATCTCAGGAAGTACTGGTTAGAATTGAAAAAATCTTTTTGTGTTAGATAGTCCATTTATCGAGGAAGGCTTTAGGATATATAACATCACGCTGCGACCAATAGGAGCGAAGCAGCAGTGAAAAATGTCACAAAAACGGGGGAAAATATTCATACTTGAAAGCTTCCGTTGCGTGCGCTGCGTAAACGGTTCGAGTTACCCAAAATATATGTATGAAAGAATTGTTCCTCTTTGAATGCTCTAAAAAAATGTCTGCGACAGTATATGTCTATCTTTTAAAATTGACTCACTATAACCTTTTTTAAGGTAATCATTTGGTCGAAATTAATGCATTATCTATACTATAATATTATAAAGCTGAAGAGTTTGTTTGTTTGTTTGTTTGGTTGAACGCGCTAATCTCAGGAAGTACTGGTTAGAATTGAAAAAATCTTTTTGTGTTAGATAGTCCATTTATCGAGGAAGGCTTTAGGATATATAACATCACGCTGCGACCAATAGGAGCGAAGCAGCAGTGAAAAATGTCACAAAAACGGGGGAAAATATTCATACTTGAAAGCTTCCGTTGCGTGCGCTGCGTAAACGGTTCGAGTTACCCAAAATATATGTATGAAAGAATTGTTCCGCTTTGAATGATCTAAAAAAATGTCTGCGACAGTATATGTCTATCTTTTAAAATTGACTCACTATAACCTTTTTTAAGGTAATCATTTGGTCGAAATTAATGCATTATCTATACTATATCTATACTAATATTATAAAGCTGAAGAGTTTGTTTGTTTGTTTGTTTGTTTGTTTGTTTGGTTGAACGCGCTAATCTCAGGAAGTACTGGTTAGAATTGAAAAAATCTTTTTGTGTTAGATAGTCCATTTATCGAGGAAGGCTTTAGGATATATAACATCACGCTGCGACCAATAGGAGCGAAGCAGCAGTGAAAAATGTCACAAAAACGGGGGAAAATATTCATACTTGAAAGCTTCCGTTGCGTGCGCTGCGTAAACGGTTCGAGTTACCCAAAATATATGTATGAAAGAATTGTTCCTCTTTGAATGATCTAAAAAAATGTCTGCGACAGTATATGTCTATCTTTTAAAATTGACTCACTATAACCTTTTTTAAGGTAATCATTTGGTCGAAATTAATGCATTATCTTCTATACTTATATACTTATAATATTATAAAGCTGAAGAGTTTGTTTGTTTGTTTGGTTGAACGCGCTAATCTCAGGAAGTACTGGTTCATCATTTAGCCAATCATAGTCCACTGCTGGACATAGGCCTCTCCCAATTTGCGCCACAACACCCGGTCCTCCGCCCTCCGCATCCAGTCCCCTCCAGCGACCTTTTTCAGGTCGTCAGTCCACCTGGCGGGGGGGCGTCCTACCTTACGCTTGCCGAGTCGCGGTCTCCATTCTAGGACTCGTCTGCTCCAACGGCTATCGGTCCTTCGACAGACATGGCCAGCCCATTGCCACTTCAGCGAGCTAATTTTACGAGCTATGTCGGTTACCTTGGTTCTTTGTCGGATGACCTCATTACGAATTTTATCCTTCAAAGAGACTCCGAGCATAGCTCGCTCCATAGCCCGCTGCGCGACTTTAAATTTGTGGACTAGTCCAACCGTTAATGTCCACGTTTCGGCACCGTAAGTCATAACAGGTAGGACGCACTGGTTGTAAACTTTCGTCTTCAGGCATTGCGGTATAGGCGAAGAGAAGACTCGACGTAGTTTGCTAAACGCTGCCCAGCCTAACTGAATTCTCCGATCGACTTCCCGCTCGAAGTTGTTTCTACCAAGCTTGATGACCTGCCCTAGGTAGATATACTCTTGAACAACTTCGAGCATCGATCCTTCGACATATATCGGTCTCGGCATGACATGTTCATTGAACATGATCTTGGTTTTATCCAAGTTCATGCCAAGACCGACCCGTCGTGAAGCTCCATTCAGGCCATGCAGCATCTCGCTTAGTTGGTCCAGCGACTCTGCCACTATGACGATGTCATCGGCAAATCTAAGGTGCGAGATGTGCTCACCGTTCACATTTATACCCCGTCCAGTCCAGTCCAGAGTCTTGAAGACATCCTCGAGCGCATTGGTGAACAGCTTTGGGGATATAACATCCCCCTGTCTCACCCCCCGACGCAGCTCGATCGGATTGGTCTTATGGTCATGGAGCTGGACAGTCATTGTGGCGGTGTCATATAAGCATCTCAGCGCCTCGATGTATCGCCAGTCAATACGACATCGTTGCAGAGCATCCAGAACCGCCCAAGTTTCGATGGAGTCGAAGGCTTTCTCGTAGTCCACAAAGGCCAAACACAGCGGCTGATTGTACTCTTCGGTTTTCTGCACAATCTGCCGAACAGTATGGATGTGGTCTACGGTGCTAAAGCCTTTTCGAAACCCGGCTTGTTCTGGTGGCTGGAACTCGTCGAGTCTTCTAGCGAGGCGGTTAGTGACTACTCTCGAGAACAACTTGTAAATGTGGCTCAGGAGTGAGATAGGTCTGTAATTCTTCAGCAAGGTTTTGTCGCCTTTCTTGAAGAACAGAACCACCGCACTCCCGCTCCACGCTTGTGGTGTTAAGCCTTGATGAATGACGGAATTAAAGAGACTCGCTAGCTCTTTCAGGACTGTGGTCCCACCGGCCTTAAGGAGCTCGGTTGTAATTCCGTCATCACCCGGCGCCTTGTTGTTCTTTAGTTGTCTGAGAGCTGCCTCAACCTCGCCCGGGTCGACATCCGGGATGTCCTCGGTGTAATGGCGCGTGAGTGGGGCTCTGTGGTCATCTTCGCCTTGTCTCGATGGTTTAGTCACCCGTGATGCATATAGGTGTCTATAAAAACTCTCAATTTCCTCGAGAATCTCGAACTTAGAGGTGACGGTCCTGCCATCCCCGGTCCTCAGTTTCGCCAGATGGGGTCTACCTAATTGCTGAGCGAAGACTTTGGTGCCTCTATTTCGCTCAATCGCAGCCTCGATATTACGAGTGCTGCAGCGTCGGAGGTCACGTCGCGTCAGTTTCCTGATTTTCAGGTTTAAGGACCGCCTATCTGACGAAGACATCTGGGCGTCCGGCGTTTCTCGTCTTTCCTTCATAAGTTCGAGAGTCTCGGGTGAGAGCTTGGACTCCCTATTACCGCGTTTTCCGGGGAACAACCTTCGAGACACATTCTGTAGCGTTTTGACCACTGTGTCGGTTTTTTCGTCAACATTGTCCGTGGTTTCCAGCAGTGCGAAACGATTTTGGAGTTCCAACTGGAACTTATCGGAACCTAAAGCTATTTGGGGCAGCGTGGGTCGGAGAGTAGGTCTCATCATCCTAACTCTTTCAGCCTTAAGGTTGATATTTAGAGAGCCTCGGACGAGTCTATGATCGCTACCGGTATTAAACCTATTGATCACCGAGACGTCTCTAAATATATGCCGTTTGTCCGTGATGATGAAATCTATCTCGTTCCTCGTCACATTATCGGGGCTTCGCCATGTCCACTTTCTGTGGGGCTTCTTCTTAAAGAAGGAATTCATTAAGAAGAGCCCCCAGGGGCTCTTCTTAATGAAGTACTGGTTAGAATTGAAAAAATCTTTTTGTGTTAGATAGTCCATTTATCGAGGAAGGCTTTAGGATATATAACATCACGCTGCGACCAATAGGAGCGAAGCAGCAGTGAAAAATGTCACAAAAACGGGGGAAAATATTCATACTTGAAAGCTTCCGTTGCGTGCGCTGCGTAAACGGTTCGAGGTACCCAAAATATATGTATGAAAGAATTGATCCTCTTTGAATGATCTAAAAAAATGTCTGCGACAGTATATGTCTATCTTTTAAAATTGACTCACTATAACCTTTTTTAAGGTAATCATTTGGTCGAAATTAATGCATTATTGCCAATTATTTGCTACAGAGTTTTATCAACATAATCTATACTAATTATATATAATTATCATTTACGCAGAAATACTTTTTTTTTTAACTTCTTAATCGTGGTCATAATAACAGAAATTGACGCGGACGAAGTCGCGGGGATCAGCTAGTAAAATTATAAAAATAAAATAAATAATATTGTTATTGCTTAGTATTCTATAATGTTGTGTTTTAATGAATAGTCCCTATCTATTAAATAAATATGTGCTATAACAAATCTACTTAGCTATAAAATATTCTATTTGCTAATAACCTAAAATATATGGCTATACCTAAATTATAATTTTAATAATGTAAAAGGTTCATTTCTATATATATATTTAATTTCTCTCTTATTTCCTAACAAACGCATTATTTTCTTTATATTTATTTTAGCGATGCAAAAATTTGTATTATAAGCTTAGACATGCTCCAAAACAAAACGGAATAGGCAAGTATTGGTTGCAGTCGGCTTTGTTTACTACACTAATGAAGCGCTTTACTCGCTCAGCTGTCGGTAACTTGTTTTACTGCGCACGAGTACAATCTGATCGCTGTGTCCTTGAAACGCTGTTGTGACGTACGGCATTCATTCACCCGCAACACAAAGTTTTTTGCAAAACTTATATTTGAAACTGCGATTACTTAGTGGTCACTTCTTGAAATCATAAACTGATTCACTTGCTAGTTAGTCCATGCTAATAATAAACTGGCAATAGTTACTTCACAAACGCACTTGCGAGCTATCTGTCAAAGCAATGTCCACGGGATGCTCGATGCACGCGATTGTCGCGGTTACGCAGTGCGCATAACTGTGAAGATCCCTCGCAGAACACTACAATGAAACTGCACTTTTTGTGTTTTGATAATTTTATCAATTGATCACTGTTTAGCGTTCTTGAAATGTAAAAATTACGCGTAGACACGAGTTGGAACTTAATGAGTGTTTATGTAAATAATTTAGAGACTAAAACGTTGGATTACTATTTTTTTTAAGTTTTAAAACTGCTGAATCATTTTGTTACTTTGAGGCGCGTTTACGTAGGGAAGGAATAATAATTCTTCCAAATCTAATAAACATAAAACATTGGTGTTTGTGAACAGTGAACTATCAGCACAACAAAATAAAAACAAAAATAGTAATTCACAGGTATCATGCCCGCAGTGTAAAGATAAACATAATTTATGCAACTGTCCGCAGTTTCTTGGTTTCAGTAACGAGAAACGCCTGAGTACAAGGTAAGCTTCAACTGCTTCCGGTCCGGTCATTACGCTAATCATTGTAAGGCTGCTGGTTGCAAAATATGTAAGCGTAAACACAATACCATGGTCCATGTGGCAAGTGCTTTACAAAAAGCTGCTCCCAGTGCATCTACTTCCCAAACTAACAGCACTGCTACTGCAGATGTCAGTGCACCTGAAAACATACCTAGCACAAATGTTACGTTAGCTGCACTGGCTTCATCTCACCTTAGCAATAAAAGTCAAGTACTCTTAGCTACTGCATTATTAAAAGTTTATGATAAGAATAATCGTGAACATCTCGCGAGAGCTATAATGGATACCGGCAGTACAACTTGTATAAAGACAGCCCTGTTGGTCTAGTGGTTAGTAACCCTGACTGCTATACCGGAGGTTGTGGGTTCGATTCCCACCCAGGACAAATGTTTGTGTGATGAGCACGATCATTTGTTCTGTGTCTGAGTGTAATTTATCTATAATATGTATGTATTTAGAAATATATAAGTATGTTTATCAGTTATCTGGTTACCATAACACAAGCTCTGCTTAGCTTGGGATCAGATAACCGTGTGTGAATAGTCCCGGAATATTATTATTATTATTAGTTTTATAATCAACTGAATTGACCTACCGTTTAAGTAAATGAAGCGGTACAAGGCATTAACAATTCTAAATAACAAATTAGCAAAATGTGTAGTTTCTATAACATCATTGAGTGAAAACTTTTCTACCAATCTTTATTGTTTTATTTTACCATGCATTACAAATTCAAATACAAATATTCTTTATTCAATATAGGCTACACAGTAGCACTTATCGAACGTCAAACACAAAATACAAAAAACAGACAGCACCCTACGGGTCGGTTCATATCCGGCAGAAACGCACCGCGCACCATCGGCCGCGCAACGCCAGAACAAAAAAACACGCAATGAGACATCCAACCCCCCTGACGCGCTAACGCAACATCAGTTGAGTGTGAAAGGCCCAACGCCCCACCACGCATCCGTCCGCCCCGGCGTCAAGACCGACAACACGCGACGGCGCCAGAGATGAACCGACCCTAAAACGCCCACCCTTCACCGCTTCCTAAGTGCTTTGGCTGAGGAGAAGAAACGGCGCAACAAACTCCCCAGCAACACGCTGCCTTTACAATAATACTGAACATCATTAAGGGACCGCGCCAAATAAACAAGTGTTTGAGGTGCTATGAAATTAAAAGTTCAGACACCAGTACACTGATCTTAACCAAGGTCAACAGAACGACCAGTCACCGCAAGCAGCACCCGTTCACGAGTATGACGCAAGGGTCAGCCATCCCCTCCCTCCATATTAGAGGGAAGGAGGAGACCCGACCCAAAACGCCACCGCAGGCAGTGACAACTAAGGGAGCATGACGAAACTGTTGCCGGCTCAAACAAATATAAAGCAAAAAAAAATAAAAATGAAATCCTCAAACACTGATTTACTGCACTGTCCCTTATCACAATAATATGAGTAATTATACATTCAAATATACTAAAAATAAAATAAAAATAGGTAACAAATGTTACATACGAAATGTATGCCTATCAACATAAAGATAAATCAAGCTGTTTAAAAATCCATACAGAACCGTCTTGTGTCTATCACGGCGACCAACTATGTTTATCATTTAAATAATCATTAATTGTGTAGTAAGCTTTTTCACATAGCTTATTTATAATTGTGCATTTAAATGAGTTAAAGGGCAACTCTAACAAACTAATAGGAATTTTATTGTAAAAGCGAATACCAAGCCCCACAAATGAATTGTGTACCCTATACAGCCGATGTGATGTAGAACATAACTTATGCCTATTTCTCGTATTTATACTATGGATGTCACTATTCTTGGCATACAAGTGAATATTTTGTCTTATAAATAATATATTTGCAAAAATGAATTGAGACGCTACAGTTAAAATACCTATCTCCTTAAATCGCTCCCTAAGAGTAACTCGAGAACCTAGCTGGTAAATGGATCTAACAGCTCGTTTTTGCAAAAAAAAAGTGGTTTCTAAATCCGCCGCTTTACCCCACAACAATATGCCATAGGACATGATGCTATGGAAGTAGCTAAAGTCAACAAGACGAGCTGTGTCCACATCAGTGATGTGTCTTATCTGTCTTACCTTCCTAACGGCGTAAGCAGCGGAGCTAAGCTTACTCGCTAGGCACGAGATATGTGCCGACCATAAGAGTTTACTATCTAGCGTTATGCCTAGAAACACCGTTGATTCTACAGTCTCTAACATTTCATTATTAATAATTATATTAGGGCCAAGATTTTTTACGTTTGGCATAAAAAAATTCACGCATTTGGTCTTTTTCGCGTTTAAAACTAAGTTATTAGATGAGAACCAATGCGTAACCTTAACAAGTGCAGCATTTATCTCATTAAATTCGTGTCTATTCCTATCTACTTTAAAAATTAAAGAAGTATCATCTGCAAACAGCACGACGTCACAGATGCCTTTTAAAAAGAAGGGTAGGTCATTTATATAAACTAAGAACAAAAATGGACCTAATATTGACCCCTGGGGCACACCTAGCTTCACTGGTAGTCCGGTGGACCTATCACCATTGACATCGACGCATTGTAGTCGATCACATAAATATGAGTTAATTAAGTGCTGTATTCCTAATTCCGTAATGCTAGAGTTTGCGAATTAGAGTACCATGATGAACGCAATCAAATGCCTTGGAAAGGTCACAGAACACCCCAATTGCGTTCTGCGAGCTCTCTCAGGCACTATAAACATGCTTTAGTAAAGCTACACCAGCGTCCGTAGTTGAACGTCCTTTAGTAAAACCGTTTTGCTCGCTATGTAAGAGATGTTTCATATTAAAATGAATTAAAAGTTGTTTCAACATCAATTTCTCAAAAATTTTACTGAATGCGGGAAGGATCGATATTGGCCTAAAATTACAAATTTCGTTTTTATTACCTGATTTAAATAGAGGTATAACTTTACTACATTTCATAAGGTCAGGGAAGATACCTAAATCGACGCACTTATTAAAAATGATAGCTAGTGATGGGGCAACAATAGTTATTATATTACTTAGAAGGTTTACAGAGATGCCCCAAAAGTCTTCGGTTTTCTTTTTATTGAGCCATTTAAAAGATGAATGAAAAGATTTACAGATAAAGTACCTACCAAGTCAAAATATATCTATCAACAATTTAAATATAACAAGTGATATTTGTTCATTGCCGATCCTCATTTCTACAAACCAGCATCCGTGGATTTAATAATAGGCGCTGATGTTTTCTGGGATATATTGGGACGGCAAAAGATTAATTTAGGTAAAGGTAAACCGATACTATTTGAGTCCCGTCTAGGGTGGCTATTCTCAGGTCCTTTGATTAATAGTGTCCAAGTATCGCGTTCACTCATAAAGTTAACTTTGCACAAGTTACAGAACGAACTTCTTCTGAAGAAGACATTCAAACCCTTTTATCGCGGTTTTGGGAACTGGAGGAAGTATCCCATCAGTCATCTTCATATTCGAATGAAGAAGCCAAATGTGAAGAACATTTTGTAAACAACACAACTCGGTTAGCAGATGGCAGGTTTTTTGTTCGAAAACCACTCAAACAATCACCCAACGTTCTAAGTGACTCACTGTCTCGAGCAAAACATTGTCTCTTAGCCATTGAACGTAGGTTTAAAAGTCAGCCTAATTTAAAACCACTTTATTGTGATTTCATGAAAGAATATATTTCATTACAATACATGACTGAATGTTCAATTGATTCAAAACTGGCATATTTTATTCCACATCATGGTGTGCTACGTGTAGCAAGTATAACCAAAATTAAGAATAGTTTTTAATGCCAGCAGTCTTACGACTTCGGGTGTAACATTAATTGTTACATGTCTTAATTCTTAATAATAAAATAATAAAAACGTAAACATAAGAATACTTAATTAATAATCATATTATTTAAAAAAAAAAAAAAAAACTATTTACAGTATTAAAATAAAAAAAGAAATAAACTAACAATGAACGCACCTAATCAGATTTCTGTCCAGCTACAATTTATCACCACGCACGTATTTAAACAAGCATCATATTAGGCACCCAGAAAAGAATTCCTTTGTTCTCGGCGCGGGGGCAAGGTCCGTACGTGTCCGTAGCGAGAACGCTTCCACGTTGCCGCAGGCAGGACGATTCTGGTTGTCGAGGCGAGCGCACGTCAGTTTTTATCGCGATCACTAATACGAACGGATAGTATTAATTAATAAGTAGCTACTTACTTCGTAATCGGGATAATTACCCTTTTAACGGCGTCACTACCGTTCCCTCGACCATTTAATGTTATTAATAATTATCATCTATATTCTGTGTGTGAATTGGAGAACCCCTTTTTGGGTAAGTGTTGCACAATTTTAAATTAACGGATAGCTCAGCAAACCCTAACGGCTTTCTTCGCTTTGCTTTAGGCCTTAGATTTTATCATTCTGTATTTGTGTTCTGTTCCAACCTATCTTCATTTCGATTCGACGCTCATTATTTTCTGTTTTAGTGCAACCCTACATTTTGTAATTACATAATATTCATTTTTCAAATTATTACAGTTATTTAAATTTTAATTGTTTGAATCATAAATCGCTAATATTGTTATCTCCGTATCTGATAGTGAACATCCACAGCAACACAGCTACATATTTAGTGCTTCCCTGTATTAAGTGTTGCTGTGGGTGCTCGCCGTCTACGGTCAGTCTGTAATGCATTCGTTTGCTGCGCATTACAGGGTTCAAGTTCTACAATCAAGATTCGCCTTTAATTAACTCGCTTCCCCGCGGTGGACAGTAGCGAGTCAACCACCTACTCCTGCACCTGCATCCAGACCTGGCGATCAACACGCGAGCACTCATCTCCAGCCGTGTCCAGTGACGTCAGGGGAGTGCTAGACCAGTGAGGAGAAGGATTTAATCGCTGTATAGGCTCTAACCCTAACCTAATCTATTTACGACCCTCATCTACCGAGCTATTTTATTACATATTTTTTTTTTATAATAAATGCCCCAATTTACTGCCTACCTACCTTTTTATTTAATATCCTCCTAGGAATACCTGTGCCTAGGTTAGGTAGGATAAAGTAGCGTAGCAGTAACCATAGAACCGGGACACTGGCGCCCTTAATCGTGGTAGAAATACAGCTGATTAATTCCTCCTCCTTGGTTTTGGGTTGTGTATGTTGGTGGTTGTCTATGTTAAACGTCTTTATTTTTATTTTTTTACCGTTACTAATGTGTACACGAGTTACTTCTTTGTATAAGTTAATCTTGGTCATAACTAACCTACCCTACATTAATAATTATTCATTTAAAGTCGTTTAGTTGCGTAGTTTGTTAAAATATTTTTTTCTACTGTTTACGCCTCGGGCACCTAAAACGACGCTTTATAAAATTGTTCCTTATATTTATTTTTTTGTTGACATAAACAGAAATATCATACTTTTGCGGTCGTATAGTACACATTAGTAGCATTTTTTTTTCTTTTATGATTTTGCTTGTTTTTTTTTCTCATTTCATTTTTTTTTCACATTAAAAAAAAAAAAAACCAGACGTTCTTAAATTTTATTTTGTAACAGAACGGAGAACGTGTTGTTTTTTTCTTTCAATCATTTTTTTTTCTTTTAGTCGTTGCTTTTTGTGTTGTGAGTAGTAGCGTGTGCGTCTAAGTGCATCACTTATCCTTCTGTTTTTTAAGTAATTGCCATTATGCTTCCCATAAAGTTCCTGTCTCTTCAAAAATCTGAGTTGGAGTATGAAGTTCGTATTAGAGGCGCGACTCCTGCACTTTCTGTTGAGGAGTTACGGAAACAAATTATAAAATTATCTCCTGATTTGCCCTCAGAATATATATTAGAGTCTCCACTCGATGCGAGACAGGACCTTAAGGGTTGTTTAGAAGTTTTAACAAAAATTCAATTTAATCTTGACGCTAGTGATCCTAATGTTGCTTCTCTACTGCGTACACAGAATATGTTAAATCATTTACACAATCGTGTCGAGAGGATAACGCGTAGTGACGACATTAAAAAGGAGTATGACGACATTGTTAGCGGTTATAAAATTTTCTCACAAAAGCTTTCTACTTTGTTAGCCAAAAAACCTTCTACTAGTACTTTCTTGAATGTGGCTAGTGCTAGTTCTGTCAAAGACTCAGCATCTACTGTACCGGAACTACAGAACGTTATTTCTGTGTCTTGCGATCGCACATCATCTGATTTAAGTAAATTAAAATTTACTGGCAAAACTTGTGTTCGCTCGTTTATACAGCGTGTTGATGAATTTATACTGGCTAGAAATATTCCACAACAAAAAGTCCTAAGTTTTGCATCTGAAATTTTTCAAGATGATGCCCTTCACTGGTATCGTGCGGTAAAGGACAAAGTCAGTTCTTGGCCTGAGTTGTCGCGTTTATTAAAAGAGGACTTTAGTCAAACTGACTACGATTATAGGCTCATTTCCGAAATTCGCTCTCGTACTCAAGGAGAACGAGAGAATATAACAATTTACCTAGCAGTTATGAATGGAATGTTCTCCCGTCTATCCACTCCTCTTTCTGAAGTGGATCAGTTAGAAATTCTATTGCATAATATTAGGCCTTGCTATGTTAGTACATTAGCAGCAGCACCTCAAATCTCAACCATAGACAATTAGCGTTCGTTATGTCGTAACTACGAGGCATTTCAGACTCGACTGTCACAATTTCAAGAGCCCCCTAAGGTTACTTCCGATACGCTAGCTCCTGAATTTGCGTACACTAAGGATGTCCATAAACCTATACATAAAGCTAATAATAGTATTTACAATAAATATAATAATAACAGTCCAAATAATAATTACAATAATAACAATCAATATAAGAATAATAATAATTTTGATAATAACAATAAATATGTACATGAAATAAACGTGTCTAAAAAGGAACCTTACTGTCCTAGGTGTCGTAATAACACCCATCACATTCGTCAATGCAAGGCTCCACGGGATATTGTTTGTTTTAAGTGCGGTATGAAGGATGTGAAGACACCCGACTGTCCTAACTGCCGTAAAACTAAAAATCCAAAAAACTAATTAAGCAGAGTTGTAACAATTTTAGCAAGCAAGACTGGGATACTTGGCTGGACTTTATAAGAACATTTTCCTCTTCATACAGAGTTGCTACAATTCTGCTATCAAAACCACTAAACGATTCTAGGCCTTATGTGAATATCAAGATCAATAACATCGATCCTGTTGGGTTACTTGATTCTGGAGCTGCAGTTTCGATTCTGGGAAACAATTCTCATCTACAACTAACAGACTACGGCTTAAACCAGGATGACCACACTAAAATGATAGCTGCTGGCGGTCAATCATTAAAAACCTTAGGTTTTATTCATTTGCCAGTTACTTTTGAGAGCCAGTTTCACATTATTAAGGCATATGTAGTGCCCGAAATTGAAACATCAATTATATTAGGCATAGACTTTTGGCGTGCTTTTCGAATCTGCCCTAATTATATAGGTAGCATCACGATGTCGAGTGCCCCATTGGCGGAAATAAAGGCAGGTATCGGTGAACCGTTTATCAACTCCTACGATAATTTGTTGGCGTCACAGAAAGCGATAGCTGATAATGTCATTGCGCAGTTTCGGTCTATTTCTGCTGAAGAAAAGGGTCTCGGTAGAACAAATTTAATATGCCATCGCATTGACACAGGTGACGCACAACCAATTAGACAGCGTTATTATAGGATGTCCCCTGAAAAGCAACGCATCTTAATTGAGCAGCTGTCACTGGACGTTGTCGAACCTTGCGAAAGCGCCTGGTCTTCTCCCGTACTCATTGTCAATAAAAAGAACGGGCAGCCAAGGTTCTGTTTAGACAGCAGGAAATTGAATGCAGTGACTAAGCGCGATGCGTACAATTTGCCATATGTTTCTGAGATATTGGATAACCTTCGCGATGCTAAGTACCTGAGCAGTATCGATTTGTCCAAAGCTTTTTGGCAACTGCCTATAGCGCCAGAAGACCGCGATAAAACCGCATTTTACGTTCCGGGCCGTGGCACTTTTCGTTTTAAAACCACTCCGTTTGGGTTAACGAATGCCCCCGCAACGCAACAACGTCTCGTGGATTTGTTATTTAGCGACATGGAGTCTAAGACCTTCGCTTATTTAGATGACGTAATCGTTATAAGCTCTAGCTTTGATGAGCATGTTTCTCGTTTGTTGCGAGTTTTGGACAAATTGAGACAGGCCAATTTGACCGTAAACTTCGAAAAGTGTAAGTTTTTTCGAAGCGAACTAAAGTATCTAGGATACGTGGTAGATTTTCGTGGTTTACGCACTGACCCGGACAAGGTGGAAGCCATTATTAACTTTCCAACCCCTACCAGTAGAAAAGAGTTGAAACGCTTTCTCGGCACTGCTACGTGGTACCGACGTTTCGTCCCTAACTTTAGCACAGTGGCTGGTCCACTCAATAAGCTCACTGCTAACGGAAAAAACGCTCCTTCTTTCAAGTGGTCTCCAGAAGCTGACGCGGCCTTTAATGCGTTGAAAGAATGTTTGGTTTCCGCCCCAGTTCTTTCTTGTCCGGACTATTCCAAACCTTTTGAAGTGCACACCGACGCGAGTAGTTACGGTATTGGTGCTATGTTAACGCAGACTATCGACGGTAAAGAACATCCAATCGCCTACATGAGTAGATCTTTCACCAGCCCTGAGAAAAACTACAGCATAACTGAAAGGGAGACCCTTGCTGTGTTAACTGCTCTCGAGCACTGGCGTTGTTATCTCGAAAACGGCCAAACATTTACGGTGTACACTGACCACTCCGCGTTAAAATGGTTTCTGTCATTAGAAAATCCTACAGGACGATTAGCTCGATGGGGGGTAAGATTGTCCTCATTTAATTTTGTTATCAAACACCGTCGAGGTGTCGACAATGTTATTCCTGATGCCTTGTCTAGAGCTTTTCCCGTAAATGCAATATCTCTTGCTAATGCCAACACAGACGACGTCTGGTTTAAAAAGATATTCAACGGTTGTCTGACTACTCCTTCAAACTTTCCTAATTTCACTATTAAAAATAATTCATTATTTCGACTCACAAAAAATATTAGTAACCAATTAACTTCAGAATTTGACTGGAAGGAAGTCGTACCTAGCGAGTTCCGTGAAGGCATCATAGCCGAAAATCACTCTAAGCCAACAGGTGGACATCTTGGCATTTTCAAAACTTATCGGCGTTTGTCATTAAATTACTACTGGCCAAATATGCACCAGGATGTCGTTAAATTTGTAGGTTCCTGCTCGGTTTGCTTATCTTATAAGGCTCAAAATCACACTACATTGGGAGAAATGGGTCGTCCGAAGCAATGTTCGAGACCTTTTCAGATGATCTCAATTGATTTTGTAGGTCCTCTTCCCACCAGTCGAAAACAAAATTCTTACATACTAGTCGTAACGTGCTGTTTTTCAAAATTTTGTCATATTTTCCCAGTACGTCGCGCTACTGCGGATATAGTCATTAAAATTTTAGATGATTCCATTTTCTTAGTTCACGGCGTTCCTCAAACAATATTCTTGGACAATGGGACGCAGTTTATAAGTTCATCTACTGACGCGCTATTTAAAAAATACAAAATCCCTAACGTTTTTTTCACGCCGAAGTACACACCACAAGTTAACACGGTAGAACGCTACAACAAAACTATTGTCACTAGTTTGTCTACGTTTGTTGGAAACGATCATAGATCATGGGACATTTCCATCCCCAAGGTTCAGTTTGCGATAAACAATTCCGTCAATGAAGCCACCGGTTATACACCGTCATTTTTGGTTTACGGTAGGGAATTAGTTTTATGCGGATCGCATTATACTGATAATGACCTGGGAGATGAAGTGTTATTCCTTCCTCGCGACTTATACGCTGAAAACTTGGGGTGTCTTCGTTCAGTTTTCAATGATTTTAAGACATGTAACATTAATTGTTACATGTCTTAATTCTTAATAATAAAATAATAAAAACGTAAACATAAGAATACTTAATTAATAATCATATTATTAAAAAAAAAAAAAAAAACTATTTACAGTATTAAAATAAAAAAAGAAATAAACTAACAATGAACGCACCTAATCAGATTTCTGTCCAGCAACAATTTATCACCACGCACGTATTTAAACAAGCATCATATTAGGCACCCAGAAAAGAATTCCTTTGTTCTCGGCGCGGGGGCAAGGTCCGTACGTGTCCGTAGCGAGAACGCTTCCACGTCGCCGCAGGCAGGACGATTCTGGTTGTCGAGGCGAGCGCACGTCAGTTTTTATCGCGATCACTAATACGAACGGATAGTATTAATTAATAAGTAGGGGAAATACGGACAAAATGACAGGGTGTTTTGTTTTTTAATCATAAATCTTTATTTATTGTAATTATAATCAGTCTCATACATTTGCAATCATCTTAGGTTAATTGACTAACATTAAAACAGTCTTATACTTGCATAGGAACGATAACAAATTAGATATTAAGAAAACAATGGACGAATCAAAAAAACCATTTTGTCCGTATAGTACGGACAAAATGACACACTAACTATGGGTATAATGACATACCACAAATTTACGAACAAAGCTCACAAATAAATCTCTTAGTCTTCCTTGAGACATCAGCACATGAAGCGTGAGCCCAACGAAAACAACTCATGCACCGTAACCAGCTTTCTCCCGGCTTGGACCGCGAATAAAGGTCATTGCAATAAATGCATGGGCAGTCTTCGTCGTCCTCGTTTTCGGCTGCAATATCTTCAGTATCAGAGCTGGAATCGATGGTCTGAGCAGTTCGACGCTGCCTCTTTGGCATCTGTCCTTTTTTTGGTGCTTCTAGCACTGTGCTTTTGACAGTGGATTTTTTGTTGCTATTGGACTTGCCATCTTCAAAAAGCACCTTTTTCACCTGTCTTTTCTTTTGTGCGGGTGGATCTTTTGATCTATTTTTTTCAATAACTTCTTTCATATTTGGAGTTGAAGTCAAAAGCCAATGTCCTTTGGCAGGATTGAGTTTCCTTTTGCCTTGGCCTCGAATGAACTGCCCCTGTGGTGCTGGTGAAATAATCGCAATTGGAAATTCAAGTGACTTTGATGAGCCTGGTTCCACACCATCATCGTGAGTTGTTAAAGAGCTTTCAGCTGTAAGAGATTCCTGCGCATTTGTTACTAAATCCTCAGAAAAAGTTACTCCAACATCTGTAGTCAGTGGTCGTTCTTCGTCTTCTGGTATCGCATTCATTTGTGTCGTTGTATTTTGTGTTTCTAAGGGATCTAAAGTAGAAACATTTGTGTTGTCTAAATCGGCCTGTGTTTGAGTAGGGTTTTCATTTTCAACCGGTGATAAACGCGCGTAGGCAGGTTCAGGTTCGGTATCTGCGACGTTGACCTGATCCAACGGAATATTTGTCGTCTCAGCTGGTGCAAACATGTAATCTGGGAAAATGTTAGGATTTATTGGCCATAAACCTGTGCTTTTAAAGCCGTTACTTGCATTTTGTACCGTTGCGGCCTTTCCATATGCTTGAGCAAACAAACCTCCAATTTGTAGATGGGTAACAACGCGTCCTGGGTGATTCTTTAACCATTTAGAGATTTCTTGATTGTAAAACGTTTTTAGTGGTCCGTAAATACTAACATCCAAGGGCTGCATTCGATGTGTGCAGTGTGGAGGTAGACACAGCATATGAATGCCATTTTCTTTGGCATATGTCAAAGCTTCAATGGTTTTGTGACTTGCATGACCATCACAAATTAGCAAAACCGGGTCCTCTTTACTTGCTTTCGTGTGTAATTGGAAATGTTTCAACCATTTTACAAACACATCTGTGTTCATCCATCCTGATTCTTGAGCCAGTCCTAGAGTGCCAGTAGGAGCTTCATCTATTAGTTCGTTTTTCATGTTCTTCCTAGGAAAAATCATGCACGGTGGAATAAATGAACCAATGGCATTTGTACAGCACACCACTGTCACATTAGAACCCCTTTCAGCACTTGTGAGACAGCCAATTTGCTTCCTGCCCTTCGTAGCCAAAATTTTTTGCGGTTTTTGGACGGTGGTTAGCCCGCTTTCGTCCATGTTATAAACTCGCTGAGGTTCTAACTTATGAGTATTCAAAAATTCTTCATAAATCTGAAAAAATCTTGCTACTTGAGGTCTGTTAAACGCCTGTGCTCTTGCTGCAGAAGTTGGTTCTGGAGTCCGTAACGAAATATCAGGGTTTCTTTTCAGAAAACTCTCAAGCCACTCCTGTCCAGCACGTTTCTTATCCTTGTTGAATACATGATCAAACCCGTTTTTCTCTGCGAGTTCAAAGGCTAGCTCCTGGATTGCCGTACGCGTCAACCCAAAAAGTCGAGTCTCTAAGAACTTGATGTGGTCCACTAATTCCCTTTCAATTTCTAGTGGAAACGTTGCCTTAAACCTGCCGAGTCCCTTACTACTTGATTCTAAAGTTTTATTCGTATTTAGAGCATGTCTTCGTAAAGTAGCTTGTGGAACCCCGAAAGTTTTTGCGGCCAATTCCCAACCCATCTTATTTTCTTTCCATGCTGAAATGGCTTGCTGCATTGATTCCTTGCTCCATGACTGTCGGTTTGTTGTTCTTTGATAGTTCCGCGGCATCTCACCTAAAAGAACAAGCGTAACAATTAAAAATAAATATTAGTAACACTACGGACAAAATGGCATACCTATGTCGTTTTGTCCAGCGTATAGGTATGTCATTTTACCCAAATGTAGGCAAGAAACATTTAATATCATAAGTAAATAAAACAGTTGAAATTTCTTTTAAAACCAACACTAATCACAAGCCTATAACATAAGTCTTCAAATTTAGTAAACAAAATAATAAATAATAACATAAAACTCACCAAAAACCCGGTGTAATCCATAAATAAATATTTTTTTTGGCGAGACGAAACACGTTCCGACTCGTAACTTCAAACAGACTAACCGAATGGCGCTGGGCACCTCGCAGGATTGCCAACATGGCCGCCGCCGCGTGTTACTAGGTTCATGACCTCGCTACAGCCCGCCAAATTCGAAATAAGCCCACTATGTCGTTTTGTCCGTATATGTCATTTTGTCCGTATTTCCCCTAGCTACTTACTTCGTAATCGGGATAATTACCCTTTTAACGGCGTCACTACCGTTCCCTCGACCATTTAATGTTATTAATAATTATCATCTATATTCTGTGTGTGAATTGGAGAACCCCTTTTTGGGTAAGTGTTGCACAATTTTAAATTAACGGATAGCTCAGCAAACCCTAACGGCTTTCTTCGCTTTGCTTTAGGCCTTAGATTTTATCATTCTGTATTTGTGTTCTGTTCCAACCTATCTTCATTTCGATTCGACGCTCATTATTTTGTTTTAGTGCAACCCTACATTTTGTAATTACATAATATTCATTTTTCAAATTATTACAGTTATTTAAATTTCAATTGTTTGAATCATAAATCGCTAATATTGTTATCTCCGTATCTGATAGTGAACATCCACAGCAACACAGCTACATATTTAGTGCTTCCCTGTATTAAGTGTTGCTGTGGGTGCTCGCCGTCTACGGTCAGTCTGTAATGCATTCGTTTGCTGCGCATTACAGGGTTCAAGTTCTACAATCAAGATTCGCCTTTAATTAACTCGCTTCCCCGCGGTGGACAGTAGCGAGTCAACCACCTACTCCTGCACCTGCATCCAGACCTAGCGATCAACACGCGAGCACTCATCTCCAGCCGTGTCCAGTGACGTCAGGGGAGTGCTAGACCAGTGAGGAGAAGGATTTAATCGCTGTATAGGCTCTAACCCTAACCTAATCTATTTACGACCCTCATCTACCGAGCTATTTTATTACATATTTTTTTTTTATAATAAATGCCCCAATTTACTGCCTACCTACCTTTTTATTTAATATCCTCCTAGGAATACCTGTGCCTAGGTTAGGTAGGATAAAGTAGCGTAGCAGTAACCATAGAACCGGGACACGGGTATTTTATCTAACAACCTCCAAATGGTAGGCCCAGTTGTTCAAGATGACTTAATGTCCATACTTTTAAGATTCAGGAAACATAAATATATTCTTTCTGCTGACGAAGAAAAAATTTATCAGCAGGTGATTGTTTATCCCGATGATAGATATTTACAAAAAATATTATGGCGTGAAAACACATCTGATCCCATAAAACCATTTATGAACTAAATACTGTGACATATGAAACAGCGAGTGCACCCTTTTTGGCAACTCGGTGTTTAAAGCAAATCGGTCTAGAGTGTAGGGATGAAACTATCGCAAATTATATCATAATCCATGATTTCTATGTCGATGATTTGCTCACAGGTGGGGATTCAATAGATGACGTCATAGATATTCGCCAGAAAATCAGTGCTGAGCTGGCTTCCACGCAAATGCCATTACGGAAATGGAAGTCCAACAAACAATAAACAGATTATATCTGATCAAGCCACTAGTTTATCAGTGAATTTGAATATTGGAGGTACTGAGCCAAGCAAAACATTGGGTCTTAACTGGCTAATAGACTCAGATGAGCTCTCTTTTTCCATAAATAGTACACTAATTTTAAATAATGTAACTAAACGTGAAGTTTTGTCAATAACATCCCAGATATTTGACCCTTTAGGTATATTAGCTCCGTGTGTCATACCAATGAAAGTAATAATGCAGAAACTTTAGTTGTATAAATTATCTTGGGATGATTGTTTACCTGCAGATGTCGCCAAGACACGGAATGATATCGTTGAACGATTGTTTATTTTAAATAGTTTACGCATTCCACGTTTAGTTCTTTGTCATTCCTGGAAGGTTATAGATTTACACATATTTTGTGATGCATCACAAACTGCATATGATGCATGCACTTATCTGCGGAGTGTTAATACTAATGGTGAAGTTTTGGTTCGTTTACTTATAGCCAAAAGCAGAGTGGCTCCCATCAAGCCAACTACTATCCCCAGGCTCGAGGAGTGAGATTATATGACAAGGTGATTCACTCACTTAATGCACCAATTCATCATAGTATATTTTTGAGTGTTTCTACAATTGTGCTGGGGTGGTTGAAAATGATTCCAAGTAAATTGCAATCATTTGTACGCAATCGCGTAGCGGAAATAGTAGAAAAAACTAGTACCTGGAGACATGTTCCTACACATCTTAATCCCGCTGATCTTATTTCTAGAAGGACTGATGTAGGTCAAATTCAAACTCTTGACTTATGGTGGTCGGGACCTAATTTTTAAAATCAGGATACGAGCGACTGGCCTCCTTCTCCTACTATTGTCGGTGAGCTGCCTGAAACTAAAACTGAGGTTTCTTTATTAACCACTTCTGACACACCACTACATTTAATTGATTTTAATCGTTTTTCAAATCTTTCACGGATGATACGCGCGGTAGCATACATGTTAGGATTTATCAACATTTGTAAAAAACAAAAACCTACCACTTTACACCTTAGTGAACATGAATTGAAAAATGCGTAAATTGTCTCAGATGGAATCATTTCCTGAATATGATATGTTAATTAAAAACAGTGCTTACCAAAAGGAAGTCCATTGAATAAACTCAACGTATTCTTAGACAAAAATAAATTAATTCGTGTAGGTGGTCGCTTACAAAATTCAACATTTTCATATGATAAAAAACATCCATTAGTTATACAGTCCACTCATCGATTTTCTAAGTTACTATTTGAATTTACTCATAAGAATTTAATGCATGCTGGACCGCAATTGTTACTACCGTGTGCGTTGCCCCAGTGGAAAAAGTTCGAATTTCATAATTTGAGTTTAACAGATTTTCAGTGTATGACGTCGTGTAATTGTGTATGGTAAGTAAAAATTTGTGTATCCAACCATTAGGCAGTTATTCATCTAAAACTGTAAAAAATATGGAACATTTTTTATCCCATGGACGTAGAAGACAAAAAGTAGGTTCAAAAATTAGTGTATGACGTGAAGTAATTGTGTATGTCTAAATTAAATTTGTGTGTCATTAAACTGCGAAGATATTCAAGTTTCCGCTGCGACAACGCTTGGCCATTTGCTAGATTTCATATAAAACGCTTTTATAGAGAGCTGTAGATTTGTACATACGTTGTTTTGAATTAGTTTATAATGTTTGTGAAAACAGATTTTGAAAAAAAAATAGCGTTCAGAAGTTATACATGTAAACGTACAATAAGGTTATTAGGTCCTAGTACTTAAAGTATGCACTTTAGGATCTAGTTTATAACTTTTATACATACCTTGTAAGATTCTGCAACGTCTTGCCAAATATCATTGATGTACTCTTAGCAATTAATGAGTTATGGGATAATTTACAATGAGTAGACCACTGTTTTATAAGCAGTCTAATTGCACGAGATTCTAAAGGAAATGCATAATAAAACATATTCCAACAATTTGTGTATTAATTCAACTATTCACATGTAATATTTCATCTCATTACACTCAATAATTAACGAAATACAGTTAAAAAACTGATAATCAGCGCAATTCGTACATAACCCGACCGTGTTCGGATGGCTACAAAAAGCGGCCGTGCAGTACATTTAGGTAACATTCTAAAATTTACAGCATAATATTTAGTAATTTGTACAGTTGCGTACACACCTGTTAGCAAAAAATAAAACAACTGCATTAGTAAAATGCTAAATATTTATTTATACGCACAGTGTTCAAAAAGTTGACTAGTTTACCACAGTAGCCAATATCATCTACACGCACACATACATACTCCACCCACACATTCATATACAGTCCACTAGAAATGGTTACATATTAATAGATCAAAACTTTCTCGAGCAAATTTCAAAAGAACAATAAACGAGTTAACAAAATTTAAATGACCAAATGTTTTATTTAGAAAAATTTTAGAATCCCAATGTATGTGACATCAAATGAACGACTGATCAAAAGTTGCTAGATGTAATTTTAAAATATCAAATCATTACTAATCAAATTACATAATCACAAATTGTACCGATGATGTGTACCGATGGATTAAATCCCAAAGAGCGGTACGCAAGCTAGATGAAGCATGCAAGCAAGCATGCAACATGCAGGTTTCTGTCACGGCTCCGGCGCTGCGGGCCTCCGGCGGCCCCACGCGTGCTAATCGTCGCAAACGGCTTTCGCGCCTACGCGACTCTAAATAACACTCTAGGGGTAGGGCAGACAAGACTACGTGAAGTCGGTTTTGCAGCGATTCGGTTCTGTAACATACAACTTTTGTAACACAACATGTAGAATTTTTAACCAACAATGTTATGTACATAAATTACGCATTAGTATAACGCCTATATTATTTGTATTAGCAAACCGGTCATGTTGTGCAAAGGTTTTCTGTTCTATTATATATCTAAGTTATTCGCTAATATTAATATTATTTTTACCTTTTTCAGTTAATCCATTTGATAATTAATAATTTATCCAGTAGTCCATTTGACCTTTAAACGATTTGGTCAAGAGTGTAAAAAATAATTCAAACATTGATATGACCATCGTTATTTTAAACTTTGTTGATTTGTACGTTGTTCTTTTGAAATTTGCTCAAGAAAGTTTTGATTTTTTAATATGTAACCCTAGAAATAAGCTAATGAGTTGTAAAAGTTAGTGCAAATAAATCTATCTTTGAGTTAAGACGTGTGACAAGTTTTAATCACCCACAAGCAAATATAGACCTTATTCCCTTAAACATTTGGTCCAAAATCGAACCGGATTTTATTGAGTTGCATCGAGCGGTCATCGTCAACCGTGAGAACAAAGGAATTCCTGAGCGGATTATCTTGTTAACATCGAGTGTTATAATAAGCATTA
This sequence comes from Autographa pulchrina, assembly GCA_905475315.1. Taxonomy (NCBI): domain Eukaryota; kingdom Metazoa; phylum Arthropoda; class Insecta; order Lepidoptera; family Noctuidae; genus Autographa; species Autographa pulchrina. The sequence goes on along the minus strand of FR997761.1, from coordinate 13,464,712 downwards.
GCAAAATAATCATTCAAGTCTTTATCTATTTTGTTGGGATTTACGGAGATTCAACGCGTAATACATACTTCTAAGCACAATGGAGGTACTACTGGCTTGTCAGCAGGAGGCATTAGAGAATTTGAAGAAAGCGGAGGAAAACTCAAAAAAAAAAACACCCAAAGATCGAATAAAAAACCATATGTGAAAACCAGATTAGACAATTTGGAGCAGCTGTGGACAAGTTGTACATTTTTTCTAAAGTTAGTTGAAATAGATGTACTCACGTCAATGGCAGACTCACTCTGTGTAGGGATGTCCTCATCTTTGGTCTTGCTGCTTATATCCCTTTCGAAGTGCAATGATGAATGATGCCTTCTTCCACATCTCCTACAAGACACTGAGTTACGGCATTTCATTACTGGATGAGTGGGAGAAAAACAATTAAAGCATAACTTATTCTTTTGCACAAAATCTTGCCTATCTTTTACATTAAGTTGACTAAATTCCTTACAGTGGTATAAATAGTGGTCACCTTTACACATAATACACTTGAGAATTACGTTAGAATTATTTTTACTATTGTTAATTGAACTATGAAATGTTTTTGGTTTTATATTGTTAGGTTTTATATGTGTACGTAATTTATTTGTATCAATCATTTCCAACGATCTAAATCGACGTCCCCGGGGAATAAACCGGTAATCGCAAAAATCAAATTTTACAGGAAAAATGATTTAGTGTTTTTCGAGTATATCTCTTTAACAAAGGGGAATAATGAAAACATTGTTATATGGCGGAAAAGCTAATTTTTACCCGAACAGTTTAAAGTATTAAGTGTAACTATTAGATATACACAGAATTAGTTATTCACCAAAATACATATTACCGAAAATGGTTTCAAACAATTTTTAGGGTACTGATATCTTACGATCCTGACTTATCAATATTATTCCAGTAATGTTTACTTACCGAATTATTATTGTAACTTTCTTAAAAATCTTAGGCATAATAGTGCTTTACTGGATTATTCAACGTGTTTTTTCATTACAGAGAGATATTGTAATCTTCAGTTACCGACTTATTATGGTAAAATTACAAATAACCATAAGAAGGTAAAGTAATGTAACCCGTATTTTATAGGAAATTTTTGGTAGTCATATTTTCGTAATCATTAAAAGCTGAGTATGTAAAATAATTTTGCTATCGGTATCTTCGAGAGAATAATTAAAGAAAACTCATAAAATGTATTAAAATTATAATATTTATTAGGAACAAAGTACTCATAGAAATCACAATTACAATCAGTCAAAATATAAAAAGTAGCCAAGTAAAAACATTAATAACTAATCAGTATTATCATCATTGGTCTCATTATTATAGCCTCGATCATTACAATTTTCTAAAAAATCAAAGACTCATAGAATGTGTGGTAATACCGTGGAATCGCACCACTATTGCACAAAGAATTTAAATGAAAAATGCCTTTCTTTGGACGGGCCTGTTGGTCTAGTGGTTAGTGACCCTGACTGCTATACCGGAGGCCGTGGGTTCGATTCCCACCCAGGACAAATGTTTGTGTGATGAGCACGATCATTTGTTCTGGTCTGGGTGTAATTTATCTATAATATGTATGTATTTAGAAATATATAAGTAAGTTTATCAGTTGTCTGGTTACCATAACACAAGCTCTGCTTAGCTTCGGATCAGATAGCCGTGTGTGAGATGTCCCGGAATATTATATTATATTATTAATTCTTATAGGAAGAGGTTGATGATAAGGACGTTCCAATACAGTATCTTCTATCAAAGCGGCTTAGGTTTTCGCCAACGTCCGCGTCGTTTGGTTTGGAATTAATTTGAAATATTTAATTCAGAATATGCCTCATCAAAATCATATTTTTACTAATGTATGGTGGTATTGATACTTATGTTTTTTTTTCAGGGCATATAGTACACGCCATGCTTCTGCACCTATGGTTAAGACAAAAAGGTTTTGTACTACTAGATGTAATTACACAGACTGCTGGATAAATATATTAAATAGCATTAGCAAGATTTGTAATTTTCTATTAGAGTTTGGCCAGGTTTTGTTGCATGCAGATGTAGAATAATTTAAACTTAATACTATTGTTCTCAGGATTGCTATGAGGTGTCTTAAGACATTGATTGTTATTCTATAAATAATACTGGTTATTTTGTAACATTGTGTGACTACGATTGTTGATTAAGGAACTTGTTCAGGATAATTCAAAACAGAACAACTCAAGTTTAGTTTATTTAAATGATTGCATCTAACTAGAAAGAGTTGACTGCACAAGTGCATAGTACGTATTTATGTATAGGACATGCCTACTTATTTATCTTAAGTTTTATCTCAACTTTACCATCTCTTGAACATCTGCATGGTAAATAACATATATCGAGAACGAGGCATGGAGTGTATAATAGATGATCAAACGAACTTACCTGATGTTCGATCATTATTATACGAAGTGCCTCGTTCTCGATATATGTTCCCTACCCATCCCACCCTTGGTAAAATTGAGATAACCTACGAGACTCTAAAGGAATGAAGTTTGACAGGAGAACAAAGACAGTGTGACACTAATACTTCGTTTAGTTTTGGATCTGAAAGAGTTTAGTTGCCAAGCGACGCGAGAAAGCTGCATGGTAAATAACTTATATCGAGAACGAGGCACTTCGTATAATAATGATCGAACATCAGGTAAGTTCGTTTGATCATCTATTAGTGTGCGTAATGTGCGTTACATGTAGAAACGCGTCCTTGACTCGCCGAGTGCGAGCAAGTTCCCGCCGATACGTATAGTAAGGTATGAATTTTTACCGGGATGATAACTGTAACAGTGCATTACCGAAAATTACTACCACAATATTTACGATAATAAACCTGTAATCGCATTAACCAGATTTTTTTTCTGATATATTTAACAGTATTATTACTTTACCGAAATGTAGCCACAGAACTTAATTTGTAATAATGTATTACGTAATTTTTCTAGTAAATAAAAAATGAAAAATTTCCAAAGAATAAAAGTGTTATAAGGAAAATCATTAGAAATTACCGCAGAAAAAAAATAAAAAAAATTGTATAGGTGAATCCCGACCTATAGATGCCGAAAATGATATAACAGTAAAAAGTCAGTAACAGTATAATACAGGTTTATTCCTTGGGGGCGTCGAAATCTAGATTCAAGAAATTCTGACAATTGAGCCCATGACGGTAACTCATCATTAATACTTACAAGTTTATATTCCCACTGCTTAATGGATTCAGGATCTAATTTAGAAACAACTAAATATATTATAAACACATCCCAATTATCAGTACGAACACCGATGTTCCGCAAAGATTGTAAACAAGTTGTCGTGGTATCTAATAAAAGCTTAATGGCACTAGAAGATTCGAACACAATTTGTTTTTGCGTATATAATGTTTTTAAAATGGCATTACAATTAAAACGCTTATTATCATAACGCTTAACCAATTGTTTCCAAGCTTCGTCGTAGTTAGCATCAGTTGTAGAAAAATTACATAACAAACATTCCAGTTCTCCTGATAAATTACTTTTCAAAAAATGTAATTTTTGTACTGAAGACAACTTTTTATTGTTATGGATTAGCGAACTAAACATGTCATAAAACGTTTGCCATTCAACATATTGTTAACCGAAATTAGAATCGACTAATACGTCGCGTCACTATTACCCAGGGTTGTCAATCTTAGTACTGGGAAACGAGTAATCGTTCTCGTATAAGTATGCAAAATAAGATTGGACACCAGAAGTACTGCCGGCTTGCACATGAAACTGACATTTTAATTTGGTTACATTATATTGCGCTACGTTTATAAAACTCTCTAAGAGATGGCAGTATTACAAAATTTGTGACTACGTAGTTCTAATAAGTACGCAAGATGGCGTGCAAACAGTCTTGCATTTGACTCTTTGGTATGACCTTCGCTCAATTGATATGAGTAGTATAATCTCGATAAACTTATGTATTATAAACAAAACAACGAGAAAACAATAAAATATTATTTAAAAGGTCATTAAAATATAAAGTCCTTAAAAAGAATTTCAAGAGTTAATAACTGAATTTATTTTTAAATAAGCTACACCATAGAGAAAAGTAATAGCAACACTACTGACTACAACAAATGTCAAACAAACAAAACAAACTTGGCCGCTGGTTTGCGTTAGCGCATTTTCCGCGTCTTGCTTGTTTTTTCCAGATTTTAACCGTCCTAAAGTGCTTTCCCACTTAAGTCCGTTGAGTTGAGTCTCGGCTCCTCTGGCCGTGTTGATTTTGTGCTTGTGTTGTTGTTAAAATCAAGTTTTGAGACAGGACTCTGACGAAGTTTGGTGCCGCAACTTTTGTGTTTGTGTCATTGATATCTTCCCATTATCATGTCTAACAGACAGTGTTGCGTCCCCGGATGCTTGAACAGCTTAGGTAAGGGTTTCATAAAATGCCGCTGGGCCAAAGCTTCGCATTTTGTTGGCTGATATTTATGCAATTCAGCCCCCGTATTCACAACCGGTCGATCCGAGATTTCGATTCGGAAATTCTATCTCTCTGTCGCTCGCTTTCGTTTTGCAAAAAAATATAGACAATATCCGAATCGAAGTCTCGGACCGTGCGTTTGTGTATAAGGGGGCTGATCATAAGACAGCCCCATGGGCAGAGTCCGCTACCTGTAAATTTCAGGTTTTGACATTCAACTCCACTGATTACTTACTTGATTATTTCAGATACCAATGCGAATTTGCATAAATTCCCTAACCCAGACAAGGATAAGGAATTATTTAATAAGTGGGTCTATTCCGTTGGTGGTGACATATTGCAACTTGGAAATGAACACATTTTCAAATATCGCCGTGTATGTCAAGTGCACTTCGAACAAAAATATTGCTGCCGGAATAATCGACTTAGCAAAGATGCTGTACGGACAAGAAACATGCCAGGTTAGATATAATAATTTTTTATAAACAGAAAGAATACAGACTTAGGATAGTAGGTTTATTATTACTTATGACAGTCTAAAACAGCCATTATCGGTTATCACAATTATGGATACTAATCGATTTATATCCTCTTTAAATCATGCATACATTGTGACAATTCAAGACTGAGGATGTAATACTTGATAAAAATTAATTTATCTATTTTTTTTTCGTTTAATTTATGTACTGTGCTGTTGTTTTTGTTATGCATTGATAAACTTATTATAATTATTTACACATTAATTTAGAACTATTATAATGAATACATTAATTTTCATTGCAGATCCTATAACTTCACATAGATGTGCCACAGTTTCTAGAGATAATGTGCCTATGCATGCTACAGTTGCTGTGGAAGATGTACAAATTAACCAAAATCTTGGTAAGTAAACATAATTAATTATCATCATAATTATAAGTAGTATTTTTCCTTACTTATCTTTTTATTTAGGAAATTAGATACATTATGTAGGAAGGTAAACAGATGATGACGAAACATTATTTTTAAAAAGAAACAAAACTATTAACAGATTTCTTGACCAGCTTACAACTGGGAATCAAACCAGCTAAAATTTTTTTTTTTTTTTTTTTCTTTATTTATTTAGAGGCTTTAGCTAAAAATTATTCATTTTAATTCAGTTTTTATCTACTATGGCTGACTGACTTTTTATGGTAAACACTCATTCTGTCATTAAAACATCATAGTTAATAAGTAAATAATTTTCTGTAATAATAAGTGTATTATGTTTTCTTTCATTACAGAGCATCGCAAGAAGCAACAACGAACTGTCGCTACTAGAAGGCGGGTGAAACGTGTTGCTCTAACTCAATCTGAGCATGCTTTGTACAAAAAACTTATGCTAGTTGGAGTAAAACTAAGTATATTTAAATTAAACTACAAACAAAATATGGTGTAACATCAGTTTGGTTGCGGCATCTGAATCAAGACCCAATAGAAAACTTTTTTGGGTCCATAAGGAGCCACGAATGCCGCAACGTGAACCCAACACCAGAGCGATTCGAAGCAGCATTCACCACATTACTAGTCAACAGCCTCTTTAGTGTCCATGCTCCTGGAGCTAACTGTGAAATTGACGATTGTGAAACTTTACATGAAGTACTCATCACAAGCGGGGGCATCAAAGAGCAAACAAATTGCGAACTTAATAATATTCCCGATATAACATTCACACCCCTTGAAGAGAAAATTACCCACATGTAATAGGGGGCTTACAATATGTTAGTGGATATTTTGTAAAAAGTGCAAAAAAAGAAGTATTTAAGGGGTGTGTTGAATGTAAAAACGATTTAATGTCAAACAGTGAGCATGAATATTTAAAATATCGAGAATACGCAAATAAAAAATGGCTTTGCAGTCACAGCGACTCCCTCTTAAATTGTATCTCAAATCTGCAGGATATAAATTATATACTATTAAAAGTCAATTTAGAAAAAAAAAAATTAAGAAGTTTAATAAAAACCATGATTTTTATGGCTGTAGATTTTTCCTTCATAAAATGCCCAATACGAAAAGTTAACAGATTGTTTAATAAAAATATCCTGCAGATTTTTTATTTACAACTATTGTAAATCCATAAATAATATATTAATAAATAAGAGGGAGTGTGATGATGATACGGATTCGTTTAAAGTTAAAGCTAAAAAACTAAGTAAAAAGTGTTTTAAAAGAAAGAAATAAAAAATTAAATCGAAGATCATTGTTTTGTTGTTTAATAATGTGAATTACTTTTTCGCTTTTCTACATAACTGCAAGCGATTATGTAATTCACATAGCCCTAAACCACCTGAACCTTGAAAATATTCAAGTAGTAGACTACGTAGGTGCGTATGTAGCTATACTTATGTTGGCGTTAGTTCCAAAACCTGCGTCCAGAGGGCGACATTTGACGTTTCTCACTTTTGACGTAGAGTTGGACCTCTATTCCCTATATATAAAAGTACTCTGTGGTTACCACAAACCAATCGTTTTACCTTTCGATACCTACGCTCGGCGCAAGCCGGCCGACCGGCCGCGCAGCCGTTGACCCGCGTGCTTTTCAATCAGCTGATAACTTATATTTATAAAAAAAAAACAAAAACCCCCAATTCACCCAAAAAATTGATAATTTTTTTTTTTTTATTATTTTAAACAAAGACAATCTTAATTCTTTTTTTTAATCCATATTCTGAAAGTACTCCTTATTGCTAGTTGTTCAGCCGAGGGAAAACAACCATTCAAATTTCTCGGTGTATAAGTAAGTTTATCAGTTGTCTGGTTACCATAACACAGGCTCTGCTTAGCTTGGGATCAGATAACCGTGTGTGAGTTGTCTCAGGATATTATATTATTATATTATACTGTTAGTGAATTTATGCAAGACAAATTTAGGCAGGGAAGGTATTGAAGATGACCCCCGCCCAGGTGGGCCAATACCGGCGGTTACCGAAGAAAATGTGAAAATTATCGAAAAACTTGTATTAGAAGATGCACGTGTAAAAATCAAAATGTTGGCAGAAATATCTAACCTATTTGTTGGTACTATACACAGTATACTACATGATTATCTTAATCTTAAAAAAGTCAGTGCAAGATGGGTGTCGCGCAAACTCACTGCGCTTCGAATGCAGGTGCGGGTTGACACTTCTAATGATTTTTAGAGCTGTGTGGCGACGATCCAGTAATTTTTTTCGAATGAATATTTGCAGGTGATGAAACTTGGGTTCATTACTATGACCCTGAGTGTAAACAGGAGTATATCAAGTGGCATAAAAAGGGATCAGACCCTCCGAAGAAGTTCAGTCACTCTATCGGCTAGCAAAAGCATGGCCACTGTTTTCTGGTATTCTGAAGTAATAATATTAATCGTGTACACAAAAAAAAGGTGAAAGTATAAAAGCAGAAAAATACTTAACCATTTTACGCCGTTTGAGACAAGCAATAAAAGAAAAAAGCAGAGGAAAGCTGGCAAAGAAAGTGCTGCTTCTTTACGACAACGCACCGGTTAAACACTGCGCGGCTCTCCAAGGCTGCTGTACAAGAGTGTGGGTTCGAGGAAATTAACCACCTACCCTACAGCCTAGACCTGACCCCCAGTGACTACTTTTTACTCCTTAATTTGAAAAAGAGCTCTGGGGAAAGCTTTTTGCTGAGGAAAATGAGCTCAAGTTGAAAAAGAGCTCTGGGGAAAGCTTTTTGCTGAGGAAAATGAGCTCAAGTCCGCTGTAAATGAGCATTTTTCGGGCCAACAAGAAAATATTTTTTTTTATGGCAAAATAAAAACTTATTTCGTGATCAATCAAATGTATTGATATCATAGAAGACTACATTATAAAATATATTTTTTTCAAGGTTCTATCTTTTTTCTAGTGTCCGACCGAAATTTCGGTTTCGGTTTCGGTTTCGGCCAGTTTCGGCCAAAAAATCAAGTTTCGGCCCGAGTTTCGGTTTCGGCCAAAAACGGCCGAACCCTTCGGCCGCGCCGAAACTTACAACATCGTACCTTCGGGTTGCGCTCGGCTAACGTCGGGCGCGCTCGGCACGGCTGGCAATATGGCGTCGTATAATAATTAGTTATAAAAAGTATACGTATAGATTTGTTACTATATTATACTTGTTGATTTGTTATCATAACCTATGTTATGCACCTTACATAATAAAAAAAAGGTTCGCTAAAATGATTACCAAAGGTATTGTTAAGTTTGATTTTGTTTGTAAGGTTGATTATTTTGATTATCTAATTATATTTGAATTAGCCATTCGAGGCTAACTGATTGTGATATTTGTGAGTATAATTAAAATGTAAGTAACTGAAAATAAATAAACATTATATATGAGCATCATATTTTAATAATAAAGTTTTATTTTATACCACCATTAAAAAATCGCTAACTTTGTGTTACAAATAATGTACTTTTTTCACTTACAATTTAACTACCTATAGGGTAGTTAAATTTTCAAAAACTGTGCTGAATTTTCATTGTGATAAATCTTTGAAAGTACCTGTAATTATAGGTCGGCGAGATATTAATTTTAGAAAAAAACGGGCTTACTAACATTTTTTCGACTTTTTAAGGACTTTTTTGTTATAAAAGGTTCGGTTTCGGTTTCGGTTTCGGCCGAAACTACAATGAAACCGAACCTTCGGTTTCGGTTTCGGTTTCGGCAAAATAACATGTTTCGGTCGGTCACTACTTTTTTCTAACATAGTCATACCGAGAATACATTGAACGCCCCTCGTATATTTAAGACAGTTGACATCGTTACGTTATTATTCTTTTAACAACTCTTAAGCGATAACTATATATTTAACGACTATGGAAAAATCATTGAAAAAACAAATCATAGATGCCTCAGCCATTGTAAAGAAAAAAGTACGTACCATGAGAGAACTTGAGATTGGGAATAAGGAAGCATTAGAAACGGTTTTTAAACCTATAACCGAATCACTTAATTTACTAACCAACACCAGTAATGGAACTACTTCTGATGAAAATGAAAAAATACTGGAAAGCAATCAAACATTATACAAGGAAGGTCCTACTAGCAAAGAGTACGTGGAAAGCAGTGATGAAAATGAAATCGACAGTGAATCTTCATTTCAATCGTTGGGTGATAAGAACGAAGAATGCGATACATCATCTTGGTCTCTATCTCCTGAAGCACTACATGATGTACCATTTGGTGTTCGGATAGAGCGTGGAAAACTTATGTTAGGTTCAGCTAGCATTACGATTGGTGATGATTTTATTACAGTAACGGGTCGCAAATATCGAAATACACCGGGTTTGAAACAGTTGTTGCTAAAAAAAGATGTAGACTTAAGTTTAGTGACAGATAATGATATGCAACATTATAAGTCAATGCTGATCGATACAAATGCACACCGTCGAGATTTTGAACCAAGCAAACCCATCAAAAGTAGCAAAGGGCAAAAATATTTGCAAGTCATTAAACCTCTTTTTAAATTACAAAGTACAAATCAGACCTACAATCAACCAAAGGGGAATGGACTACCGTTGAAAAAAGTGTGGAGAAAAAACGTAGATTATGTCTATTGGGATAATCCAAATGAACTAGTGGATAGATTAAAACTATTGATTGCTTCACGAGACGCTGGCAACACTGGGCTGGACAATGAAATAATATCCATCATCGAAGAGTTACGTGAAAGTAAAGTTATTAATTAATAAATATCTTTTATTCTCTGCATACGTTTCATTTTACTGTTAACCCTTCAATACAAAGCACATTCAACATGAATATAGACAAATTTGGACATTATATTCATAAAAGAATGCGATTGTCAGAATTATTCGAGAGTAATGATAATGCATTAACGAAAACAGAAAATGGTGAATTTGATTTAAAAGCTACGACGTTGAGAGGTATCAGAACTCCTGTAGAACCAGATGATGCTGTAAATAAGGATAATGTAGATCAATTTATGACAAACATAACGAAAGATTTATATAAATCCATGCTGTTAATGCGATCTCAAATTATGAATGATGTACAAAATACTTTAAAAGCAAAGATATCTGAAGTTTCCATTCATTTAGAAGATAAGTTTTACACAAAAACAGTTGTAGATAACTTATTAGCATCTAAAAAGCCTTCATAATGTCCAAACAACAAATTGTAAATGAAATTCACAAAGCGGCAAGAAAAAATTTTGATCGCCGTTCTGTAATTTTGAAAGGGATTGATGATTTGTGGCAAGCTGATCTGATGGACATGCAAAATTTAAGAAAATACAACAATGGTTACAATTATATTTTATTGGTGATAGATTGTTTCTCAAAATACGCCTGGGCAGAACCGCTAAATTCGAAAAATAAAATTGATGTTACTAATGCATTTGGGAACATACTCAGTAAAAGTCGACGCAAACCGGTTAATTTACAAACAGATTCAGGAACAGAGTTTTATAATACTTGATTCCAGACGCTCATGAGAAGGTTTAATATTAACCATTACTCAACCTTTTCTACAAAGAAGGCTTCAATTGTTGAGCGATTGATAAAAACTATTAAAAATAAATTATATAAGTGTTTTAGTATGAATGGAAACTACAAGTGGTATGAAACGGTGTTACAAGATACATTGAAAATGTATAACAACACAAAGCATCGTACTATTCAATGTAAACCTGTTGAAGTAAATAAATGCAATGAGTTAAACATAAAAGAAAATATAAAAAAAACACATAAGCAAGTTTCTTTTCGTTGCGTACCTAAGTTCAAAGTTGGTGACAGTGTTCGCATTAGTAAATACAAGCATGTTTTTAAAAAGGGCTATACTCCTAATTGGTCAACTGAAATATTTACCATAAAAAAAGTAAACAATACCATTCCAAAAACGTATCATATAGAGGACCAACGCAAACAAGCTATTTTGGGAACCTTTTATGAACCGGAACTTCAAAAATCATATTTCCCAAACGTTTATTTGATAGAAAAAGTTTTAAAAAGAAAAGGAAATAAATTGTTTGTGAAATGGTTAGGTTTAAGTAACGCAGAAAATAGTTGGATCAACAGAGCTGCGATAGTGAATTGATAAAAGTAGATATCATATTATTTATATAAACATTATTATTTCTTACATGTATTTCATTTTACTTTGAACAATGCAAGGTGGTGGACTAGTCAATAGTGTGATTAATAATTTACCCTTTGAACTTCATTTGCCTGGTTACAATTATTGCGGACCGGGTACTAAACTACAAAAACGGTTACTACGTGGAGATCGAGGCGTAAACAAGTTAGACGAAGCTTGTATGCATCACGATATTGCATATCAGAACCATACAGATTTACCTAATCGTCACAAAGCCGATTTACAACTGTTAAACATGGCTAAACAAAGACTTAGATCCAAGGACGCAGGAAAAGGGGAAAAACTAAGTTCGTGGCTGGTGAGCAAAATCATGAAAGCCAAAATAAAGTCTGGTGCAGGGATTAAAACGTTTAACAGTTTTGTATCGAAAATAAGATCAAAAATTAGGAAACTCAAACACATGGACAGTAAGGCTCTTATAAACGCCGCTTACTTGGCTGCTAGAAAGATATTTCCTTGCGTACAGAAAGTACGAGTTCCTCGTGTCATACCCATACCGAAGACTGGTGGAGTTCTGCCTTTGATCCCAATTTTCGCTGGTTTATCGGCATTAGGATCTTTAGCGGGTGGTGCTGCGGGTATCGCAAAAACAGTTAACGACTATAAAACAGCTCAAAAAAAATTACAAGAAACTGAACGGCACAATAAAACTATGGAAGCATTAGCTATAGGAAAGGGGTTGTAGTACATTAAACCGCATAAAAATGGTAAAGGTTTGTTTATAAATTCGTCAAAAAACTGATAAGTAAGCTACCTAATCGTCCATTAACTGATGTTGACATCAAAAAGCACGCTCGCGACTTGCCATACTTTCGAGGAGTTTACATGAAAGATCGGTTACCGAGAAAACCAAAACAGATTGAATGTGCTATCGTGAATTTGGACAATTCAAAAAATGAAGGAACTCATTGGGTGGCTTATATTAAATTTAATAATTATTGTGAATATTTTGACAGCTTCGGTGATTTGAAACCGCCTCTCGAATTGATACGATACTTAAAAAACTGTAATATTTTTTACAACTATACAAGGTACCAAAAATTCAATACTGTGAATTGTGGACACTTATGCTTAGAATATCTAAGGAATTTTTTGAAAAATAAAAATGTATAAATTAATATGTTGTTCTTTCATTTTTATCATTCTCAAGATGTCCCTCACTTTGTCAATAACTGGAAAGTCATCAGATTTGTCTACTTACTATCCTAACACATTACAATTAAACGGTCAGTACGAGTGCGCATTATTGCATTTCTCCACGTTTAATTCTATTCCAAATATTGATAAAAAGAACAATAAGTTCTACTATGGTTCGGAGGAAGTAATTGAAATACCCGAAGGAACTTATGAACTTCAAGATATCAGCGATTATATAAAGTCCAAAATACAAAACGCTTCAATAAAACTACTGTGCAATAACAATACTCTAAAAACTACAATACTCTGTTCTAAAAAAACTTCGATAAGGAAGACACTTTTCGAAACCTATTAGGATATGATAAGCAGATCTTAAAAGCTAATAAATTGCATGTCTCACAGTTACCAGTTAACATTTTGCCAACGACCGTGATCAGGATTGAATGTGATATTGTCAGTGGTTCGTACGTAAACGGAGAGCCCAGTCACATTATCCACGAATTTGCACTCAACGTGCCACCAGGATATAGAATCATAGAAATTCCTAAAAACGCAATATACTTTCCGATTAATCAAAACAACATAAGCTGCATACATATACGGTTATTGGACATAAACAATCAACTGATAAATTTACGCGGTGAAGAAGTACAGCTTTATTTACATCTAAGAAGAAAAAATGATTGACTATAATAAATAAACGCATCAACCAAAAAAAACCATCAGTTTATATAAAGCTCCCAGTCATATAAGAACTAGCTCGAAGAAAAGAATAAAATTAACGAGAGAAAATAAAGCATTTCTTAAAGCTATCGGTCTCCTAAAATGAATATCTTAGATGTTTTATCCGCACCAACCTACGACAATACTGTTGAAGGCATCGAATACCATTCATATAAACCGTACGTGACCAGTTTTAACAGGAATGACGAGATACGCATACCTATCAACCAACAGGACTTGTATGTACTACCGTCAGCAAGCACCTTGTATTTGGAAGGAACCATAGTTGTTAAGAAAAAGGATGCAAAAGAAACCGCGAGCAGTGTTCATTTTACCAATAATGCTCTACTCTATCTATTCCAAGATATAAGGTACGAGCTAAATGGAGTCGAAATTGATAAAATAAAAAAATGCTGGTGTAACTACCACGATGAAGTCATTAATTTCAATGAATGAGACCGAATCAAAAATATCTAATTCTTGGGGCTGGAATATCGAAGGCATTAAAAATATAAACGGTGGTAAATTTTCTGTATCCATACCACTTTGCAACATACTCGGTTTTGCAGAGGATTTTAAAAAGATTGTAATAAATAGTAGGCACGAGTTGATATTGTTACGTAGCAATACAAACTTGAACGCTGTGAAATTAAATACTGGTGAAATTTTAGAAGACGTTATTATAAATAAAATCATATGGCGCGTACCGCACGTTAAAGTATCTGATAAGGAAAAACTAAGTTTAATTAAATTGTTAGAAAAAGATCGTCCACTGCAGATGGTATTCCGAAATTGGGATCTTTACGAGTATCCTGCGTTACCTAGGACTACTAAACATACCTGGTATATCAAAACATCATCGCAAATAGAAAAACCCAGATATATTATTATTGGTTTACAAACAAACAGAAAAAATAGTGCCAGTTCTGACATGTCTCAGTTTGATCACTGTCATATACGAGATGTTAAAGTATACCTCAATTCAACATACTTTCCATACGAAAATTTAAACGTTAATTTTGCAAACAACAACACAGCTTTATTATATGAACAGTATACTCGATTTCAACAGTCGTACTACGGACGTCGCGCGGAACCCTTATTAAGTGAAAAACAATTCAAAGACTTAGCGCCACTATTCGTTATCGATTGCTCCAGACAAGCCGATAATCTAAAAGGAGGACCTGTTGTGGACGTTAGAGTGGAAATCGAAAGCGATTCAGACATACCTGATCAAAAATCGGCATATTGTCTTATATTAAACGACTGCATAATTGAGTACAAACCGCTTAGCAGCACTGTTAAGAAAATATCATGAAATCGGATACTCTCATATTGGATGTACAAGGATTCAAGGATCTTTATAACAATTTTATAATAAAAGAATTGGCATTTGCGACTCAAAACTATACGCAATCGTTTTTAATAAAACCTCCATACTTATTTAGACATCTAACAAGCGAAGAAAAGATTCAAGTTAAATGGATAGAAAAAAACCGAGGCATTTATTGGAGTGAAGGACACATCGACTACAGAGAATTCCATCGTATAATCGTACCATATTTAAAAGATAAGAATATTATAGTTAAAGGTTCTGAGAAGGTAAAATGGGTTAAGGATCTATGTACGAATTGTAATGTATCGGAACTTGATGAGAAATTGTGTCCTAATTTATCCAAGTTGCACAAAAAATACTCCTGCGATGGAAAAGTTAACTTGTGTTGTAATAAACATTCCAAACAGTGTGCTCTTAAAAACGTATTATGTATAAAAAAGTATTTAGAGGAATAACTAAAGGTGTATCTGTTTATTAGTTTTAAGATATAAAAATAAAACATTTTTAAATGACAATAATGCGTTTATTTTATAATAACCCTATACTATTTACAGTTATGTTTATTCCTATTCTAAATATAAAAACACAAAACTATATACTATTCTACCACAAACAATATAGTCACCCTCTTACGTACCTTTATTATCCCACATACAAAAACTTACAAATACTTTACAAATATTTTCAATCACTATATTCTATTAACGATTTAGATATTTTCCTAACTAATGATTCAGTTTCATCCACTATAGGGTCCACCACCTCTTTAACTATGTACTGCGCACTTATAATCACATTTTCAGTTTCATTGTCACTGTCGCTGCCTAGCGAGTTATTACACAGGTCAATTACTGATATTTTGATCAGTTTAATGCCTCGCCGCTGGTGTCTGCTCATCACGAAAGACTGAGTGGAGTTGGGTTTGTTCACGGTGTCTTTACGGCGTGGTTTCGTCTTTTTTTCTTTCGCCATTCGATTGGCGTTTTCACGATCGCATCGTAGCATCTCATTGAATTCTTCGTAAGGATCTTGAGCATACTGGCTAAAAACGATGTCTGATCCCGATCGCTGAAACAATATTATAACAAGTCGTTAAATATTTACATTGCATAAAACACCAACATTTGTATGAAAATATAAAATAATTACTTACCGAAGTCATGTTGAGTATAATGTGCAGGTACAAGTACTTCAAGCGAACTATATTTAGTAAATGATTAAATAAAATGAATTTATTATGCAGTGCAATAAGTATCGAATGCAATATCTTCTAACCTTTATGTAATAAATACATATTGGTGCACAAGACAATCAATCGTAATGTAAACACAGTAAAAAGCAATTTACAGTGGTTAGTTTCAAAAGATTGTATTTTTGCTTATGTTCTTTGACTACCGAAAGTTGTTAACTAAGCATTACATGTATCCGAGTGATGAAATACATATACGCTCATATTACATCGGCATAAACATTGTTAGTAATAATATTCCTGCTACATGTCGCAACTTGATTTTTACCCGACTGCAATGAAGCAAAAAAAGAAGGGTTATTGTATTCATGATCAACAAAAAATGTAAAGCTGAATAAATAAAACAATTATGGTTTCTCACAATACCACATTTATTTCTATTATAATAATATCATTTTATTCTTACACAATAAAACTAAAATAACTTATAAAATAACTTACGACATTCACATAAATACACTTTCAACTAACTCTAATTTAAATATAATCTGGTTTACGTGGTAAAATCTTATTCATTAATACATTTCTTTTAAAATAGCAGAGTGACCCCATGCACGCGTTGAAATGTTATCTGAAGATAATACTCGTTTATCATCATTTCCAGAGAGTGCAATTTTATTTACACTTTGCGTGAATCATATCTCGTGCTTAATTGATTTGAACAATATATTTTTCCTTCGAATGACTCCTTTATTATACAAAACATTCTCATAATCGTTAATTGTTAAATCACGTACTACACTAGATTGTATCCCTTTCGCTTTCTTAATTACATAATCAGGAGTTTTAATAGAATACAATTTTGACCTTAAACCAACGAATTCTGTGATGATTTTTCCTCCCATCTCATCTTTGAATAATCCAGGGATTTTTTTATTAATTTGAGGTATTTTAAATTCGTTATCGATACAGTAATTACTAGTGTCAAAATAAAAAAACTATAATTGAAAAATTAAAAAACACGCCTGCCATGACAAAAAAAATTAAAAACAAGTCAAATATTTGCAGTCGGGGTCGGTTACTTGGAACAATTCATTACAGGTCCCCCGACTGCAAATATTTGACTTGTTTTTAATTTTTTTTGTCATGGCAGGCGTGTTTTTTAATTTTTCAATTATAGTTTTTTTATTTAATACCTTTTAGTGAACAACAAAAAAAACATGACACAACACAAAAAAAAATATCGTTCGGAACCCTTTGCAGGCGATTTCGACTCACACTTGACCATTTTTTAATGTCCACATAGCCTATGTCACTCGGGATAACTCAAAGCTTCTAATGATACCACAAACATTGAAATCGGTCGAGCCTTTTAGAAGTTATGGTGGAATAAAGAAACTCACAAACATACATACATACATACATACATACATACATACATACATACATACATGAACCCTGAAAACATAACACTCCTTTTTGGGCAGTCGTGTAATAATCTAAAAGCTTAAAATTCAAATCTTGATAAAAGTTTGATGTAAATATCTCATACACTAAGGAATCTGTATCCGTATAACATAACTTTACTTTATTTTTATAAAAGGGTTTGATGATATTGTAATGAAAATTATACATATGCGATTTAGATAATTCTAAAACGGTAAAGCCAATATAAATAGGTTTGTCTAAAATTATTTGATCAGGTTTCATTTGTATCGCTACTAAATTTTCTGAGAAAACTGAAGCACTATGAAAATAAGGATTGCTAATTAGTTTTTCAGCGGTGTGACACTTTTTAGTAACATTATTAGAATCATTCCAAGTATTAACTAAATGAACATTCACTCTATTCTCTGTGTTTTCCAGTGTATTCCCAAACACGCTGTTATTTAAAAGCTTGAAAAAATCTTGTTCGAATACATTATTTGCCTTTTGTCGTAGTTGTGTGTTTAATTCAATATACTCTTTCAAGTATGCACTTTGCCTAAATGTAATAACTTTATGAATCTTACGTAATATTAATCCATGTTCCAAAAACTTTTTTAAGTGAACATAATGAATTACATAGTTATACTTATTATAAAGGTTGGAAATAAGTTTTTTCGTTTTACCACCCGGTGGAATGCATTTTTCAGGACAAAATGGTAAATCATTATGCAAAGTATGTAAGGATTCCGGGTACAACAGATCTACTTCTAATATGAAACCCCATTCTGCCTCATCCTTTATAGTGTTAATATTATTATGTAATTGCACTATTTCTGTTGCATTCAAAAATCTAAAATCCGAGTGGGGTAAATATTGACACATACTAAAACCATAAAGGTTATTGCAATCCAAATAAACTATAAAGCACGGTGGTTTTGTTGAATCATAAGAAGACATATACTTATGATTAGCTTTAGCATAACGGTGTGAGCACACGCATAACCCTCCTCTTATACCATTTTGAATCATTCGCACAATAGCCAGATCATCTATGAGTTCTAATCGAACCCCAGTTTTTAAAAGCATTGCATCAAAAGATAAACTCGGTGCGGTAATATAAAATGCGGGATCGAGCTTATAATGTAACTTGCAAGTTTTCCGGAACTTTTGAAATATATCGGTAAGTAGAAGTACATCTGTTTTTAAGTATAAGTCAGTATATTCACCTAAATTTTTTATGTTAAATGCATTCCACACTAACTTAGCGTGTTCATAGTCCTCCGAGGAAATACTTTCATTGGTTAAAGAATTAAAAAAGAAACGCTGTGATGGCAAGACAGTTTCCTCATAGCATTTCCAGTCCCTGATGTAATCATAAGGATATACACCTTTTCGTGTAAGCAATCGAAAGTGATCATAACTTGGAAAATGGTAACGCATATTTTTAAAATCTTCAATAGCCATATTTTTTGCAAGTTTGACTAAACTAGTACCTAAAAAATGAAATGAATCTAAAAATCTAACATGAACGTATTCACTATCGTTGATCAATATGAATTTGGAAAACGAAATGTATTTTTCTTTACTTTTTGGAATTATGGTTAACTTGCCTGGAATTTCCCCTAATTTTTTAATGAATAAATGACAGTCGTAACCTGATAAATTGTGAAAAAAAATTGGTACAAATACAGGTACTTTATACTGTAAATTACAATGTTTATGTGCGGCGGCGCCACGATAACGACCTGTGATATGACAATGATCTCTAACTTTGTTATTCCACAAGGGAAGATCACATATGTGGCACTGCCATGCTTGAATGTAATCGATCTCATCTTTTTGTGAAAATTTAATCCTAACATTTTCGGTTAATATCTTATGAATCCTCTTAATGTCTTCAGTAAGAAAATCAATGAATTTTGAAACACAGTCAATACCACGATACGATTTAAATTCATTAAAATTATCATCCATCGAAGAAACAATGTTATATGCAAATGCAGTAGGAACGTGTCGTTGTAAGCGGAGCGTATTCGCGGTGTCATGTTCATGGTTACAAATCTGTTCAAGTAATGTTTCAAAATCAGCATATATAGCAAATGGAACATTTTGTTTTCTTTGATAGTTTTTAAATTGTATAACTGACCCCTTATTTGGTAAAACAGTTACGACTCCTCCACATTCGTGTTTATTAATTTTTTCTTGATCAGGAAAAAACAATAAACAGGTTTCACAAAAATACAACTTACTGTGGTGTTTTGCAAGACGAGGTAAATCTTTTATGAGACAATAATGAGATGAATTATCATTTTCTATATACAGCAAATGAATAATTTTGGACCCTTCGTTTAACTTAGTTGGTCTATACAGTGGACCTGTTATAGTTTTACCATTTCTTAGACCATAAACGTAAATTTGTATCATGGGATTGTGTCTTTCAAAAATATTGATGTCTGAAAAAGAGATTGGAAAAGCAATGCCATCAATGTTTAAGACGTCGCGAAAATGTGGATAAGAAGTTACTCTCTCCGAATGATGCGTAGCAGGGTATAAGGCAGCAACAATGCACCATAAAAAACAATAATCATCATTGTTTTGAATATTCAAACAAGCTTTTTTGCTCTTTATGAATTTAGGTAAATCTAAAAATTTTGATCCGCTAAGTGGTTGATATTTATTAATGTTAATTTCTAAATGGGAATTATGTAAAAATGACCATCCACTATCTCTTTCTTGAAATTCCTCAATTTTTTTTAAAAGCTGAACTGAAAAGTTTTGATACAACAAATCAAAATTGTAATTACAATGAACAATGATGTTTTTTGTTGCAAAAGATTTTAGTTCTTGAACATCATTTTTGTACATCAAAAAAATACCGTAATAATCAAAGTTAACCTTGACCGATGTATGTTTTTGAAGTGAATTGTCTATTAAAGAATTTACTTCTTTTTTGATACTATTTAAAAAAGATTCTGGATAGTCATTAATATTATTTTCGCACGCTTTAATACAATAACTTACAATACGTCCTTTAAAACAAGTATCTATAATTTCAATTTTGTCATCGAGGGGTACAATGCTATTATTTTTATGTTTATTTGTACGTAAATGCGTAAACCAAGTGCGAGAATTAACATCAATTTTGCATACCGAACAGAAAGGCATTTTTTATCAAAAATCAAATTGAAACTTACAAAAATATAAAGTAATCGTTACTTACAAGGTATATAGGTACTAATTTTAAAAGCTAAAACTTAACTACTGGATCTGTTGCCTGCTGCGATTAGACTTTGTTATATTTTCATCACATTCACCACAGTAACAGCTCTGTTCTGCTTCTGAAAAAACATGAAACTTTGATTAGAATACGTACAGAAAATGTAATTCTTACTTACGCTCGCGGTTACAAGAACCTTTTTATCTCCTTACTTTAGAAAACTATACATAAGATCATTATCTTAAAAAATACCTGATTATAATA
Organism: Autographa pulchrina; assembly: GCA_905475315.1. Taxonomy (NCBI): domain Eukaryota; kingdom Metazoa; phylum Arthropoda; class Insecta; order Lepidoptera; family Noctuidae; genus Autographa; species Autographa pulchrina. Next base: position 13,443,796 of record FR997761.1, on the reverse strand, counting down.
TTATTAGTTGAGTAAATTTAAACCTCTAAAACCGAATGATAATGACCATTACCTACCTTTTAATAGGATAATCTCAGATGATCGTTGTAGATATTTCTAAATCATAAATTTCACAATCTTCTTTACTGTGCGACGATCACTGTTTCCGTGAAGGCATCAACGTATTTTATATCGTTTGAGATTGCTGAAAAATAAAATACACATGTGCTTAAGTATCAGTAGGAAATGGTCATGAAATAATAGTTAAATAGTTATGGACTTACCTTACAATGTTGAGAATAGAGTTTCTTCGATTTACACGTACATTATAATATTTATTAATTTAAGTTTAGTTTAGTAAGTAAACTGCGAATAAAAATTATTTATTATTACATAGGTCCACCATACTGCAATAATTGCGAAATTATGAATGTAACTAAGTTTCAAATTGCTTGTATTGTTGATTCAAATATTTTATGTAGGGTTGTCACTCATTGAATATTAGTAATAATATTATCATTACAGAAATAACAAGATGTCTTATTTGTTCAAACGAATAAAGAGTGAATTACTAAAGTTCATTACTAATACAAATTAAAGTTATCTATTGGTGGTGTATTATAATCATTCTTTTGTTTGGTTAAATATTAAAACATTCTTACTTTAATAAAAAATCCTAGAGTAGGTATCATGTTTTCAAGTATTTTATTTACTTTAAAAAACCTATCAGACTATTTATTTTAATCCAATTTTATATCTATAAAAATGATAGTCCTTATGAATTATGCTAAATTAGCAACAAGTATAAAATCGTACGATGTAACTTGATCACGTAAAGCAATATATGAAGTCATTACTGACAACAAATGAATCCCTTAGTCGGTACTTTTTGCGTTTACACGAATATAATACGTACCCGAGAAATGGTAGTGTCGCTTAGTATGTTTGCTTTGATTATTAACATTTTAAATTATCCAAGGAATCACATCACATTTGCTTATAAGCAAAGGCATGTTTGTTAGCGATCATTAGTTTACTTTCTAGTGCTGATATAATATTTGGTACAATACCATACCCCAGCTACTGGTTTTCAGCTAAAATCTAGAAAGTGAACCGTGCATCAACACAACACTGAGTATCTTTTGTGTAAATAAACTATACTCGTACATCACCGCTGCTCAATTTGCTAGAATTCACACCAGTTAAAATGTAAGTATTGTATTTATTACTTCATTACTTGATTAATTTATATCTAGACTAGCGACCCGCCCCGGCTTTGCACGGGTGCATTGCTGATACTAAATATACTACATAATCATAAAGTGTTGTAGGGCGAAGCGCGGCCTTCGACGCACTATTTGGTATAGGCACGTGCTCTTTAATGTGTAGACCTTTTGTAGACCTTTTTAAGGTGCACGCACTATAAATGAGTTTCGCCTATAATTCGTAGAGGTAAATGGAACGCACAGCGTTGAGTTCCATCGCTTCGACCTTACAGGAACATTAAAATAATGTAATGCAGGACCAGAGATTGATCGCCGATTAATAAGGGGTAATATATGATACCTCTTACAGAGATTGAGGTAATCTTCAGATCGGTACGGTACCTTCTGATGATAACACAAATACTTTATAAATCTTTTCTGGATGCTCTCTATACGATCAATGTATTTGTGGTAACATGGATTCCAGATCTCAGACGCGTACTCCAAGTGGCTTCTAACAAAAGTACAATATAGGATTTTTAATGTTTTAGCTTGACTGAAGCACTTGGAGAGCCGCATTATGAAACCTAGTGCTTTAGATGCTTTAGCGACTATGGCATCGACATGTAATTCAAACGTAAGCTTAGAATCGTGATATACACCCAAATCTCGGATGCAGTTCGTTCTAGGAAGTACTTGATCACCTAAAATAAAATATATAAATAATTAATGCGCCGTTGAAAATTACTGGCGGAATGATGACACCATTCAACTTGTTGATACCGCGATGGCTGCCCAATATTACCGCTTGGCAAATATTATAATTGTAAATCGAAGAAACTCTATTCTCAACATTGTAAGGTAAGTCCTTAACTATTTAACTATGTAATTGTTTCATGGCAATTTCCTACTGATACTTAAGCACACGTGTATTTTATTTTTTCAGCAATCTCAAACGATAAAAATTACGTTCATGCGTGTGCGTCGGAATGGCTGGTTGTCTGTGGCGTTGGTCTATGAGAGTTGATTCGAAAATTGCTACATAATTGCTTATATTTGCTAAATATAATAAATAATTGCTACATACGATATATATTTAGAACTAAAATATTTTTTTTGACCAGCAATCCTGACGTTTGGTTGGCTGGTCACCTCCTAGTTTAAAGTCAAGCATGCAGAGTTTACCGAAATGTATTGCGTCAATAATTGCTACATATTTACTTCATTTATCTAATTTAGTTGTAACTTCAAACATATGTTAAATAAAGGATGTAGCAATTATTTAAATTATCCCAAGGAAAAGTGCCTGATTAAATAATAAAGGCAAATAGTTGCAGTGTGTCTTCACTCAACGGTATTGCTACTTTAGGAGGCAGGAGTTTTAAATTGTTAAATGGCATGTTATGAGTAGGTAAGTGGATAATAAGCACATTAAAAGGAAATCGTAAATAAAAACAAAATGTGGGTCGTTCATAAGATTCAGTTTAATAATATTACAATTTACTTAAAAAATATTCAATTATTAATTTACGTTTATAATATATGTTTTCAAGTTCCCAAAATAGTTTAAGTTCTGAATCCAATGTTTGTGTGAGATAACATTAAGTTCGGTTAATGTGTGAAGCCTTTTTATTAACTGCTCCCGATATGATCCAGCCAAGTTTCGTGTTTTGCAAATATGGACCATAAGGTAAACGGATAAGGCCTTCATTAAGCAATTCCCAAAATTTATCTGCACCTATGAGTAAATGTATATTGTTAGATAAATAAAAGTCGGGATCAGCAAGTTGAATATTATCTGGTAATTGAAATTTATGATTAATAGCGACCCGCCCCGGCTTTGCACGGGTGCAATGCTGATACTAAATATACTACATAATCATAAAGTGTTGTAGGGCGAAGCGCGGCCTTCGACGCACTATTTAGGTATAGGCACGCGCTCCCCGGCCCCCCGGCCAGTACCGCCGCATCCGCTATGTCCCTGGCGTTTTAAATCTCTGATATTAAATTACATGCTGCAAAGGGCCATATTGGTCTATATTACATGCACAATGTATTTAAGGTACTTAATTGGATAAGTAATAAATTAAGGATAAAAAATGGTAATTGTGGGTTATCCTCAAGAGATAGACATATACCATCCCGGACTTTTTTGTAGACCTTTTTAAGGTGTACAATACTGTAGTACATTATTTTGATCTATCTCGTAGGGTTCAGCCAGCGTTTGCAATGTAAGCGCAAAAAAGTGTGTTTATTTACGACCTTACGTAAAAACCTTTAAGATTATCTGTGTTTCTCTACTATATTATGCATGTATTATACATATAAACCTTCCTCTTGAATCACTCTATCTATTAAAAAAACCGCATCAAAATCCGTTGCGTAGTTTTAAAGATCTAAGCATACATAGGGACAGACAGCGGGAAGCGACTTTGCTTTATACTATGTAGTGATGTAGTGATGATAGTGATAGTGATAGTGATGATTAATGTATGATTATTGATAAAGTATTAAGTCTAAAGTTGTTGTAAATTGTTAAGTCACAACACATACATGTTAACTGAATTCTGGATGACTTTGTTTCATTATGATTTATTTGACTTTAATATGTTTTATTAAGATGTATAAATTATGTATCATTAGCTCCAGTATAAATTTAAATGTTTGGTTATGTTCATCTACTTTGTTATCTGATGACAATGTTTGACAACATTGTTTATATATTTTATTGTATAAAACAAATGAAGAACATCATGCAGATAGTTGTTCGGTTAAAATTGAACCCGTACAATGTACATGTACCCGTCAAATGTACATTTGAACAGAGTTGTTCATTAACTTTATTAAAGTTATCGTGGTCGAGTGGCGTACGCACCGGTTTCAACGTGTCGCTAGCTCTGAGGTCCCGGGTTCGATCCCCGGACGGGTCCATGTAGAAAATCACATTTCTACATTGTCTCGGGTCTGGGTGTTTGTTTGTGGTACTTTCGTTGTATCTGAATTCCATAACACAAGTGCTTTAGCAACTTACTTTGGGTTCAGAACAATGTATGTGATGTAAAAAAAATAAATAAATATATAAACCTAAAGTATGTACTTATCTTGTAAGACTTAGGGCACGGTAATATTATCATACAGTAGTGTAACTCGGCCGCATGATAGAAATAAATGCCTACAGCCGCGCGGTACGTAAACATGCGTGAGGGCTGCCCGTCTCCAACATTTTAATTACATTTGCCTACTTTCTGTTTCTATTTAGTTTTGTGATTGTAAATATCCTTTTTATATAAATAAATTCAATACTTGTATATTGTATAGGAAGTGTTCAATAAAAATGCGTGTTGTTTTTTTATTGGTAGATTTAATTAAAAAAACATGTTTTTGTTTGAAAAACAAATCGGGCTTATAAATTTGCGACCGAAAAATATTTGCGCCTCGACTGAGTCGTACGAAATGCTTTATTGTTAAATTTTAAAGTATAAAAAATCGCATTCTTATATAAAGCTTAATTAAAAATGCGTTATTGACGAATTCATACAACCAAAAACAGCACAATATTTCCTACTCGTCATATTAACTGATTTTTAGAGAAAAAATCGCGCGGTTATTGTTAAAAATAAACACACCGTCCGCGCGCGTCCGTTCGACACTGCGGTACAGCCGTGACTGTCTGCGACCCGAGCGCACCCCGAGATCGAGCGCGTAGGTATAGCTCGCGTTTCGTCCGTTTGTATGAAGTTGGAGTACTGTATTATAGTATTACCGTGCTTAGGGCCAGTTTCACAGGTTACGGATAAAGTGTCGGTTAGTTATCTGATAGTTAATACTATCTACCACTTAAAGGCTGGTTATAGGTAACTTTTTTCTGTTTCACCGTCAAACTTCCAGATAATTTATCCGGTAGATAAGATACCGGCTAGGGAAGGTACGTATTTACGCGACCAGGTTTTTACACCAGGTATTTGCTTCCAAGTACGTACACCAGGTACCGACCCCGAAATACTTGCAAGACTTCAAAGTATTTTATACGGCTACTCGGACTCGCTCCGGTCGGGGCTCGACGCTCGCCCGAGTCCACCCGAGTCTCGCTGGACGCTGATTCGTGACGTGGCGTGGCCGCGCGTCGGTCCACTTCGGCCGCGTTCGGGCCTAGCTAGAGAGAGCGGCGCACACTCGTTGCGTTTGCAATATTAATACCTACATCGTTCTCGATTATAAAAGTATGAGCGAGAACGATGATTCATCTTTGTTGGAAAGCCACTGTAAAAATGACTTGCTTGGAAAGTTAACTTTAAATATTTTATTTTATTTTATTTTATTTTATTTTATTTTATTTTATTTTATTTTATTTTATTTTATTTTATTTTATTTTATTTTATTTTATTTTATTTTATTTTATTTTATTTTATTTTATTTTATTTTATTTTATTTTATTTTATTTTATTTTATTTTATTTTATTTTATTTTATTTTATTTTATTTTATTTTATTTTATTTTATTTTATTTTATTTTATTTTATTTTATTTTATTTTATTTTATTTTATTTTATTTTATTTTATTTTATTTTATTTTATTTTATTTTATTTTATTTTATTTTATTTTATTTTATTTTATTTTATTTTATTTTATTTTATTTTATTTTATTTTATTTTATTGAACCACACAATACCAATTTTAACAATAAAATATAAGAAAACCATTTTCTAAGGAAGTTTCCTCAAATTAATAAGCAAATACAATAATAAATAATGACATCGGATATACGGAAGTAAGGAACAAATTTCCAATTTGATTTTTATTTTTAACCTTGAATTTCGTATGCAAGTCTATTAGATACTTTACTGGTTTGTCTTTGCAAGTATTTATTTGTAAACGCGATTGTGCTCCTTATTCATAGTAAGTCACGGTTCAATTTCCTATGCAAGTATTTTTTCTTCCAAGTTTCCAACAGGGCTTGGATTAAATAAAAGTAAAAACTTCCGTCTTTATGAAGGTATTTATTTGTAAACGCGATTGTGCTCCTTATTCATAGTAAGTCACGGTTCAATTTCCTATGCAAGTATTTTTTCTTCCAAGTTTCCAACAGGGCTTGGATTAAATAAAAGTAAAAACTTCCGTCTTTATGAAGGTATTTATTTGTAAACGCGATTGTGCTCCTTATTCATAGGAAGTCACGGTTCAATTTCCTATGCAAGTATTTTTTCTTCCAAGTTTTCAACAGGGCTCGGATTAATAATAAAAGTAAAAACCTCCGTCTTTATGAAGGTATTTATTTGTAAACGCGATTGTGCTCCTTATTCATAGGAAGTCACGGTTCAATTTCCTATGCAAGTATTTTTTCTTCCAAGTTTTCAACAGGGCTCGGATTAAAAAAAAGTAAAAACTTCCGTCTTTATGAAGGTATTTATTTGTAAACGCGATTCTGCTCCTTATTCATAGGAAGTCACGGTTCAATTTCCTATGCAGATAGAAAATACTTGAAAGTATTCTGAACCCTGGTTTTAGGACCTGGTTTCTTATGATAGACTTACTTGAAAGCCCTGGTACTCGATTTTGCAAGTACGACCCATGACTAATACCGGCCACTTGACAGCCACTTGATAACAAGCGGAACGGCAACGTCGCTTCTTTGCGTTACGATACTACTACGTAAAATATTTTCATTTGAAAATAATTTTGAAAACTTAATTATGAAATAATTTTTATTCAAAATAATCCAAGTCAACCTTTTTTACATTTTGAAGTATAATTTTATCATTATAGACCGAAATTTGTAAGATTCCTATGAGTAACGACATGTTTAATTCCAAATGTACGTATAGAAACGAAACGCAAGTGACAATTGTTTTGTGTTTGATAGATTTTGTTTTGGACGCTTTTGTTTGTTTCGAACTGCGAAAGTTTCTATCTTATTTTTCTATGTAATTTCTATCGTATGTTATTGAATTTATTTAATAATTAAATGTATGCAGTTAGTGAATAAAAAATGTCGATTAAATTAATTTGCATTAAAATAGTTATTTCTAAGTACATTACATTATAGGTACTTGATTTTTTTACTTACTAGTCCGTTGTAGTTTTTATATTACTTTCTATTAACGATAGAATGTAAACAACAGCTTGTTTGGTAAGCCTAAATCAATTCCTAAAATCTTCATTGTCAAGTTATTCAAAATAATTAGGTCTAGGGTTAATCACTCGATTTCTACGAGGTCGCATAATACGTTCGAAATATTCATCAAATTCGTCTTCTAATAACTCCAAAAAATTATAAAATTGTATTATAGGTTAATCGTAGTTTAGGTTAGGTTTATTAATATAGGTAGGTTATAGTATTAGATTTTTGAAGTCGGTTTTTTTTTTGCAAAAAAAAAAAATATTTGTTTATTTTTAGTGACATATTTTTAATCTTAGATAATATGGGTAGGCCTTCAGCTGATACCCTTTGATCATCCTCATGATAATTTCCATCAAACGAAATCCAGTGCCACGCATCTCACATCCAACGAATTCCCGCTACATTCACGAGGTCATCTTGGCTTCATCATCAGATCTGATAGTAGAATGGTTCTTATTGAACGCAAATGCTTCACTTGTTGTAGAAAATACCAAAATCGCTGTACGTTTTCCTACAAAATTTGAAGAGTTCCCTCGATTTCGCCAAGATTCCATCATCAGATCCCGACTTGGTGACTATGGGACCATTTGGGAAGTATACCCTTTCCGACAAAGAAAAAATATTTCAAATCGGTTGGAAAGCAACGGAGTTATGCGCGAACAAACATAAAAAAAAAAAATACAAACATCCGAATTGAGAAACTCCTCCTTTTTTTTAAAGTCGGTTAAAAATTCAAATAAGTCCATGTTTGAATATTTGTAACACTTGTAACTGCAATCGATGCAAAGCACGCAATAACGCTTTAAACTATTTTCGTTCCCGCCACTTGAAACTTTTTTATCAATAATATTGAAAACTGGCACTTATTGCACTATGATTGAGATACAACTGCCGGGATCGCGGGGTACTCGAAATCTACTATAATGTAGATGATAACTTCCTTAACAGCCAGTTGATTCAGCTGATAACTTAACCAATGCTTTATCTACCAGATATCGCTATCCGACACCTGTGAAACCAAAAGTTGTAGTTTATCTGGCAGATAAGTTCCTAATATCAACTTGTTGCTCAAACTAAACCGAATGTACCATGTAGAGAAGTAATATCCAACTGTAGAAATGTAAAATTAACAACAGACGATAAAGTTGTTATTTGTATAGGTGAAAATGACCATAACATAAATCTTATCTTGTCTCAGTTGGAAAATATATTACATAGTAGTTCTGTCCCACTTGTTCGCTCATGCTTGCGCATTCGCGACGTGGGACAGAATGCCTAAGAATTATATATATATTAGAATAATATTTCTGGTAATTAGGTCTTGGGCATTCTGTCCCACTCTTGTATTACGCGCTCACAACTGGTACAATCGTCTGTGATACAGATTTGTGTACGCAGTATGCTTTTTCATCGCAATAACAATAGGAACCAACAGGCAATGATTGTATTGATTTGTAAAGTGTTTGTTACTGCGCGCTCACAACTGATACAATCGTCCGTAATACAGATTCATGTATGCAGTATGCTTTTTCATCGCAATAACGATAGAAACCAACAGGCAATGTTTGTCTTTGTAATATGCTATTGCGCGCTCACAACTGGTACAATCGTCTGTGATACAGATTTGTGTACGCAGTATGCTTTTTCATCGCAATAACAATAGGAACCAACAGGCAATGATTGTATTGATTTGTAATGTGTTTGTTACTGCGCGCTCACAACTGTTACAATCGTCCGTAATACAGATTCATGTATGCAGTATGCTTTTTCATCGCAATAACGATAGAAACCAACAGGCAATGTTTGTCTTTGTAATATGCTATTGCGCGCTCACAACTGATACAATCGTCTGTCATACAGACTGGTGTACGCAGTATGCTTTTTCATCGCAATAGCAACCAACAGGCAATAATTGTATTGATATGTAATGTGTTTGTTATTGCGCGCTCACAACTGATACAATCGTCTGTCATACAGACTGGTGTACGCTGTATGCTTTTTCATCGCAATAGCAATAGGAACCAACAGGCAATGATTGTATTGATATGTAATGTGTTTGTTATTGCGCGCTCACAACTGATACAATCGTCCGTGATACAGATTCGTGTATGCAGTATGCTTTTTCATCGCAATAACAATAGAAACCAACAGGCAATGTTTGTCTTTGTAATATGCTATTGCGCGCTCACAACTGCTACAATCGTCTGTGATGCAGACTGGTGTACGCAGTATGCTTTTTCATCGCAAAGCACATAATAAAAAACAAACAAAAGGTATTAAGATAGATTAAATTGTATTCAAAATATAACAAGTTATTGAGACTAGAACGAACTAAACATTGGAGGCTTCAAGAACAGCTCATCTGCGGACTGCACGAACGCTTGGAGTTTACGCCACTGGCTGGTGTCACCCTCAGTCTGGAATTTTATTCGAAGTAGCGCTTTCCTCCATAGCTCTTGAGAGTCTGTTTCACGAGCGTCATTTGTTTGATACACCTTGAGGTCAATATAGTACTCGCCAGAGGTGTTTGCAGTCCGGCGTTCGCTACCGTTTGCTATTCTTGTAACGAAGAACGTGGACAACACAGGCGTCGATGTGCCATCACATTCATCGTCTCGTTCATGTCGGAGCCCGAATATATCAAGCTTATTTATTTTTTTGCTGGAACAAAGAGTAAATAATAATGTTAACAAGTACTCGTATACTAACGATAATTTTAGGAACACGTTTAAATTTACGTAGGTACATGTTTTGTTAAGAATCTGGGATACACAAAAGTTAAAATATCGTATTAGTTACCTTATAGTAGCGGATTTTGTAGTTGGAGTAGTCTTGCGCTTGCCTGTAGATGTTGTCCGTTTTTGAGAGCTTTCTGTTTTGCGTTCATTGTTGAAGGAAATGATGTCACTCTCGCAGTCAGACCTGAGAGTTTAACAAATCAATTGGTTATAATTATTTGTTGAACGTAATAATTACAGTAACACAATAATTTTATCTATACTTAATATTATAAAGCTGAAGAGTTTGTTTGTTTGTTTGTTTGGTTGAACGCGCTAATCTCAGGAAGTACTGGTTAGAATTGAAAAAATCTTTTTGTGTTAGATAGTCCATTTATCGAGGAAGGCTTTAGGATATATAACATCACGCTGCGACCAATAGGAGCGAAGCAGCAGTGAAAAATGTCACAAAAACGGGGGAAAATATTCATACTTGAAAGCTTCCGTTGCGTGCGCTGCGTAAACGGTTCGAGTTACCCAAAATATATGTATGAAAGAATTGTTCCGCTTTGAATGATCTAAAAAAATGTCTGCGACAGTATATGTCTATCTTTTAAAATTGACTCACTATAACCTTTTTTAAGGTAATCATTTGGTCGAAATTAATGCATTATCTATACTATATAATATTATAAAGCTGAAGAGTTTGTTTGTTTGTTTGTTTGTTTGGTTGAACGCGCTAATCTCAGGAAGTACTGGTTAGAATTGAAAAAATCTTTTTGTGTTAGATAGTCCATTTATCGAGGAAGGCTTTAGGATATATAACATCACGCTGCGACCAATAGGAGCGAAGCAGCAGTGAAAAATGTCACAACAACGGGGGAAAATATTCATACTTGAAAGCTTCCGTTGCGTGCGCTGCGTAAACGGTTCGAGTTACCCAAAATATATGTATGAAAGAATTGTTCCTCTTTGAATGATCTAAAAAAATGTCTGCGACAGTATATGTCTATCTTTTAAAATTGACTCACTATAACCTTTTTTAAGGTAATCATTTGGTCGAAATTAATGCATTATCTATACTTAATATTATAAAGCTGAAGAGTTTGTTTGTTTGTTTGTTTGGTTGAACGCGCTAATCTCAGGAAGTACTGGTTAGAATTGAAAAAATTTTTTTGTGTTAGATAGTCCATTTATCGAGGAAGGCTTTAGGATATATAACATCACGCTGCGACCAATAGGAGCGAAGCAGCAGTGAAAAATGTCACAAAAACGGGGGAAAATATTCATACTTGAAAGCTTCCGTTGCGTGCGCTGCGTAAACGGTTCGAGTTACCCAAAATATATGTATGAAAGAATTGTTCCGCTTTGAATGATCTAAAAAAATGTCTTCGACAGTATATGTCTATCTTTTAAAATTGACTCACTATAACCTTTTTTAAGGTAATCATTTGGTCGAAATTAATGCATTATCTATACTATATAATATTATAAAGCTGAAGAGTTTGTTTGTTTGTTTGTTTGTTTGTTTGGTTGAACGCGCTAATCTCAGGAAGTACTGGTTAGAATTGAAAAAATCTTTTTGTGTTAGATAGTCCATTTATCGAGGAAGGCTTTAGGATATATAACATCACGCTGCGACCAATAGGAGCGAAGCAGCAGTGAAAAATGTCACAAAAACGGGGGAAAATATTCATACTTGAAAGCTTCCGTTGCGTGCGCTGCGTAAACGGTTCGAGGTACCCAAAATATATGTATGAAAGAATTGATCCTCTTTGAATGATCTAAAAAAATGTCTGCGACAGTATATGTCTATCTTTTAAAATTGACTCACTATAACCTTTTTTAAGGTAATCATTTGGTCGAAATTAATGCATTATTGCCAATTATTTGCTACAGAGTTTTATCAACATAATCTATACTAATTATATATAATTATCATTTACGCAGAAATACTTTTTTTTTTAACTTCTTAATCGTGGTCATAATAACAGAAATTGACGCGGACGAAGTCGCGGGGATCAGCTAGTATGAAATAAAATGTTTGTGTATTGTATTCGAAGGTTCGATCACATCAAACACTCGACAATCACTACATAGTATAAAGCAAAGTCGCTTCCCGCTGTCTGTCCCTATGTATGCTTAGATCTTTAAAACTACGCAACGGATTTTGATGCGGTTTTTTTAATAGATAGAGTGATTCAAGAGGAAGGTTTATATGTATAATACATGCATAATATAGTAGAGAAACACAGATAATCTTAAAGGTTTTTACGTAAGGTCGTAAATAAACACACTTTTTTGCGCTTACATTGCAAACGCTGGCTGAACCCTACGAGATAGATCAAAATAATGTACTACAGTATTGTACACCTTAAAAAGGTCTACAAAAAAGTCCGGGATGGTATATGTCTATCTCTTGAGGATAACCCACAATTACCATTTTTTATCCTTAATTTATTACTTATCCAATTAAGTACCTTAAATACATTGTGCATGTAATATAGACCAATATGGCCCTTTGCAGCATGTAATTTAATATCAGAGATTTAAAACGCCAGGGACATAGCGGATGCGGCGGTACTGGCCGGGGGGCCGGGGAGCGCGTGCCTATACCTAAATAGTGCGTCGAAGGCCGCGCTTCGCCCTACAACACTTTATGATTATGTAGTATATTTAGTATCAGCATTGCACCCGTGCAAAGCCGGGGCGGGTCGCTATTAATCATAAATATTAATTACCAGATAATATTCAACTTGCTGATCCCGACTTTTATTTATCTAACAATATACATTTACTCATAGGTGCAGATAAATTTTGGGAATTGCTTAATGAAGGCCTTATCCGTTTACCTTATGGTCCATATTTGCAAAACACGAAACTTGGCTGGATCATATCGGGAGCAGTTAATAAAAAGGCTTCACACATTAACCGAACTTAATGTTATCTCACACAAACATTGGATTCAGAACTTAAACTATTTTGGGAACTTGAAAACATATATTATAAACGTAAATTAATAATTGAATATTTTTTAAGTAAATTGTAATATTATTAAACTGAATCTTATGAACGACCCACATTTTGTTTTTATTTACGATTTCCTTTTAATGTGCTTATTATCCACTTACCTACTCATAACATGCCATTTAACAATTTAAAACTCCTGCCTCCTAAAGTAGCAATACCGTTGAGTGAAGACACACTGCAACTATTTGCCTTTATTATTTAATCAGGCACTTTTCCTTGGGATAATTTAAATAATTGCTACATCCTTTATTTAACATATGTTTGAAGTTACAACTAAATTAGATAAATGAAGTAAATATGTAGCAATTATTGACGCAATACATTTCGGTAAACTCTGCATGCTTGACTTTAAACTAGGAGGTGACCAGCCAACCAAACGTCAGGATTGCTGGTCAAAAAAAATATTTTAGTTCTAAATATATAAGGTGCTATTAAAGCAACTGCCTCGGCTTTAATGGGAGGTAGTATTGTGTTTATAGATTACAATAGTAAAGATAAATTATTGATTAATTATCATATTTTTTTTCATACAAAAAAAATAACGTATAAATTTGAATTGATGTATTAGTATAAAACCATCCCGTGTCATAAGCTGTTGCCGCTCCGCACCGAATTCAAACATTTCGCAAAACGCCGCCGCGCCGCCGCCGTTCATACACTGTTGCCATTCCTATCAAAGGATGCCGCCGCCGCCGTGCGCGCCGGCCGCTCGGTCGTCAAACACAGCCCCGCGCGCCCCCACCCTCACCCGCACTAGCACGTTCGTCGCACGCGCCAAGGCCAACCGACCCGGTCGCCAGTCGCCCCCCGGCCGCGCGTTCGGAAGGTAGTTCTAGTGATTAACGTCAGGAATATCGCGCGCCCTATTATTAAAAATGCCTCCCAGACGTCGGTATTCCAATCAAGAATATCTTGAAATGGTATTGTGCTACCGCGAGTGTAACTCGGTGTAACACGGCCGCTTTGACCCGCCTCCGGTTGACGCAGGCAGGCCTTCATACTCGGCCGAACTCGAAGAGGAAGTGCTTCAGTGTCATACTCTTGCGAGCACCAGGGATGTTGCTCGAGTCTTCGACGTGAGCGACAACTACGTGTGGCGACTTTTAAATCGTGAAGGGCTCCATCCTTACCACTTCACAAGTGCCGTGGCCTCCTCGCTCGCCGGATTTAACCCCTCTAGACTTTTTTTTGTGTGGTCGTGTGAAAGACCTTGGTGTGGTGAAAGAAATGTGGTAGAACTAAAAAGGCGCATCAAACGCGCATTTAGGCAAGTGAAAAGTGAAACAGACACATTAAATAAAGTGAAGAGACATGTATGCAAGCGTGCCTTCATCTGTGTGCATATGCAGTGTAGATAAGTAGGTACCTACTAGGTAGGGAGTGAGTAAATAACTGTAAATGCGGTGCAATCGTTGTAAATAAAATGATTAACTTTTAAACACGCCAAGTTACTGTAATTTATCGTTATTCGATATTAATCTAAGTACCTACTGTTTGGTTTCTTAGATTTACGCGAATGTTAGACATTGAAATAAAACTACTTTTTTACGGACTTTTAATAAAACCGCGACAACATCCGTAAAAAGTAGTTTTATTTCAATAACTACTGTTTATAAATAATACGAAAAAAATTGCGATTCTTACACTAACTTGACAGTCACACAAGTTTATCATCTTATTTACCTACGTCAGTTTTTTTTGAAGAATGCTGTAGCTGGTAAGTAGTTGCACTTTTAAAACACTTGTATCATGTATGCCTGCGTATTATTGCATACCTAGTAGATTATGTAGTGACGAACTAGTCAGCTGATTACAGTTTTCATTCGCAGAAAAGATGGAAAGAGATAGCAGTTGTTTTCATTGACGAAGCGTCACATTGCGCGTAATTTGTGAACCACGTTACGCAGAATAGAGTCAATGTTAATTTAACTATTTTAGTCTCTCAAATTTAATTAACTGTTCCGGGGTACGAAAGTTCTTCACTATTGTAATCTATAAACACAATACTACCTCCCATTAAAGCCGTGGCAGATATTTTTATAGCACCTTATATATCGTATGTAGCAATTATTTATTATATTTAGCAAATATAAGCAATTATGTAGCAATTTTCGAATCAACTCTCATAGACCAACGCCACAGACAACCAGCCATTCCGACGCACACGCATGAACGTAATTTTTATCGTTTGAGATTGCTGAAAAAATAAAATACACGTGTGCTTAAGTATCAGTAGGAAATTGCCATGAAACAATTACATAGTTAAATAGTTAAGGACTTACCTTACAATGTTGAGAATAGAGTTTCTTCGATTTACAATTATAATATTTGCCAAGCGGTAATATTGGGCAGCCATCGCGGTATCAACAAGTTGAATGGTGTCATCATTCCGCCAGTAATTTTCAACGGCGCATTAATTATTTATATATTTTATTTTAGGTGATCAAGTACTTCCTAGAACGAACTGCATCCGAGATTTGGGTGTATATCACGATTCTAAGCTTACGTTTGAATTACATGTCGATGCCATAGTCGCTAAAGCATCTAAAGCACTAGGTTTCATAATGCGGCTCTCCAAGTGCTTCAGTCAAGCTAAAACATTAAAAATCCTATATTGTACTTTTGTTAGAAGCCACTTGGAGTACGCGTCTGAGATCTGGAATCCATGTTACCACAAATACATTGATCGTATAGAGAGCATCCAGAAAAGATTTATAAAGTATTTGTGTTATCATCAGAAGGTACCGTACCGATCTGAAGATTACCTCAATCTCTGTAAGAGGTATCATATATTACCCCTTATTAATCGGCGATCAATCTCTGGTCCTGCATTACATTATTTTAATGTTCCTGTAAGGTCGAAGCGATGGAACTCAACGCTGTGCGTTCCATTTACCTCTACGAATTATAGGCGAAACTCATTTATAGTGCGTGCAAGTAATCATTTTAATAACATGTGCAGACAATATGACTTTGATCCTTTCGTGACAAGTGTATCCTCGGCCAGAAAGTGCATGAGCCTTAGCTTTTTTAATTAAGTTTTGTATAATCGAGTTTTAATTCTGGGATTTTGCTTGAAATGTATTAAGTCAAGTTTGATTGTCATCCTGTTTCTTCTTGGTGGCTGTATTGCATTGTGTTGTTCACACACACTTTATCAATCTGTTCTTTAGAAGTGAAGACTTTTAATTGGCTGTCAGTCTCACACACTGTTTTTATTATGTTTACTTTAGCTGTAAGTTTTCCATCACTATCACTATCACTATCACTATCACTACATAGTATAAAACAAAGTCGCTTCCCGCTGTCTGTCCCTATGTATGCTTAGATCTTTAAAACTAGGCAACGGATTTTGATGCGGTTTTTTTTAATAGATAGAGTGATTCAAGAGGAAGGTTTATATGTATAATGTATAATACATGCATAATATATAGTAGAGAAACACTGATAATCTTAGAGTTTTTTATGTAAGGTCGTAAATAAACACACTTTTTTGCGCTTACATTGCAAACGCTGGCTGAACCCTACGAGATAGATCAAAGTAATGTACTACAGTATTGTACACCTTAAAAAGGTCTACAAAAAAGTCCGGGATGGTATATGTCTATCTCTTGAGGATAACCCACAATTACCATTTTTTATCCTTAATTTATTACTTATCCAATTAAGTACCTTAAATACATTGTGCATGTAATATAGACCAATATGGCCCTTTGCAGCATGTAATTTAATATCAGAGATTTAAAACGCCAGGGACATAGCGGATGCGGCGGTACTGGCCGGGGGGCCGGGGAGCGCGTGCCTATACCTAAATAGTGCGTCGAAGGCCGCGCTTCGCCCTACAACACTTTATGATTATGTAGTATATTTAGTATCAGCATTGCACCCGTGCAAAGCCGGGGCGGGTCGCTATTAATCATAAATTTCAATTACCAGATAATATTCAACTTGCTGATCCCGACTTTTATTTATCTAACAATATACATTTACTCATAGGTGCAGATAAATTTTGGGAATTGCTTAATGAAGGCCTTATCCGTTTACCTTATGGTCCATATTTGCAAAACACGAAACTTGGCTGGATCATATCGGGAGCAGTTAATAAAAAGGCTTCACACATTAACCGAACTTAATGTTATCTCACACAAACATTGGATTCAGAACTTAAACTATTTTGGGAACTTGAAAACATATATTATAAACGTAAATTAATAATTGAATATTTTTTAAGTAAATTGTAATATTATTAAACTGAATCTTATGAACGACCCACATTTTGTTTTTATTTACGATTTCCTTTTAATGTGCTTATTATCCACTTACCTACTCATAACATGCCATTTAACAATTTAAAACTCCTGCCTCCTAAAGTAGCAATACCGTTGAGTGAAGACACACTGCAACTATTTGCCTTTATTATTTAATCAGGCACTTTTCCTTGGGATAATTTAAATAATTGCTACATCCTTTATTTAACATATGTTTGAAGTTACAACTAAATTAGATAAATGAAGTAAATATGTAGCAATTATTGACGCAATATATTTCGGTAAACTCTGCATGCTTGACTTTAAACTAGGAGGTGACCAGCCAACCAAACGTCAGGATTGCTGGTCAAAAAAAATATTTTAGTTCTAAATATATATCGTATGTAGCAATTATTTATTATATTTAGCAAATATAAGCAATTATGTAGCAATTTTCGAATCAACTCTCATAGACCAACGCCACAGACAACCAGCCATTCCGACGCACACGCATGAACGTAATTTTTATCGTTTGAGATTGCTGAAAAAATAAAATACACGTGTGCTTAAGTATCAGTAGGAAATTGCCATGAAACAATTACATAGTTAAATAGTTAAGGACTTACCTTACAATGTTGAGAATAGAGTTTCTTCGATTTACAATTATAATATTTGCCAAGCGGTAATATTGGGCAGCCATCGCGGTATCAACAAGTTGAATGGTGTCATCATTCCGCCAGTAATTTTCAACGGCGCATTAATTATTTATATATTTTATTTTAGGTGATCAAGTACTTCCTAGAACGAACTGCATCCGAGATTTGGGTGTATATCACGATTCTAAGCTTACGTTTGAATTACATGTCGATGCCATAGTCGCTAAAGCATCTAAAGCACTAGGTTTCATAATGCGGCTCTCCAAGTGCTTCAGTCAAGCTAAAACATTAAAAATCCTATATTGTACTTTTGTTAGAAGCCACTTGGAGTACGCGTCTGAGATCTGGAATCCATGTTACCACAAATACATTGATCGTATAGAGAGCATCCAGAAAAGATTTATAAAGTATTTGTGTTATCATCAGAAGGTACCGTACCGATCTGAAGATTACCTCAATCTCTGTAAGAGGTATCATATATTACCCCTTATTAATCGGCGATCAATCTCTGGTCCTGCATTACATTATTTTAATGTTCCTGTAAGGTCGAAGCGATGGAACTCAACGCTGTGCGTTCCATTTACCTCTACGAATTATAGGCGAAACTCATTTATAGTGCGTGCAAGTAATCATTTTAATAACATGTGCAGACAATATGACTTTGATCCTTTCGTGACAAGTGTATCCTCGGCCAGAAAGTGCATGAGCCTTAGCTTTTTTAATTAAGTTTTGTATAATCGAGTTTTAATTCTGGGATTTTGCTTGAAATGTATTAAGTCAAGTTTGATTGTCATCCTGTTTCTTCTTGGTGGCTGTATTGCATTGTGTTGTTCACACACACTTTATCAATCTGTTCTTTAGAAGTGAAGACTTTTAATTGGCTGTCAGTCTCACACACTGTTTTTATTATGTTTACTTTAGCTGTAAGTTTTCCATCACTATCACTATCACTATCACTATCACTATCACTATCACTACATAGTATAAAACAAAGTCGCTTCCCGCTGTCTGTCCCTATGTATGCTTAGATCTTTAAAACTAGGCAACGGATTTTGATGCGGTTTTTTTTAATAGATAGAGTGATTCAAGAGGAAGGTTTATATGTATAATGTATAATACATGCATAATATATAGTAGAGAAACACTGATAATCTTAGAGTTTTTTATGTAAGGTCGTAAATAAACACACTTTTTTGCGCTTACATTGCAAACGCTGGCTGAACCCTACGAGATAGATCAAAGTAATGTACTACAGTATTGTACACCTTAAAAAGGTCTACAAAAGGTCTACACATTAAAGAGCACGTGCCTATACCAAATAGTGCGTCGAAGGCCGCGCTTCGCCCTACAACACTTTATGATTATGTAGTATATTTAGTATCAGCAATGCACCCGTGCAAAGCCGGGGCGGGTCGCTAGTTAGTGATAAAATAAAACAATCGAAAAACAAAATTAAAACGACCTGGTCAATTATTAATAACGAAACGGGTAAATGTACCAAACGCGATAACCAATTAGAGATAGTTGATAACAATAAAGTAATTAGCGAAGCAGTAGACGTAGCTCAGATTTTTAATGACTTTTTCGCTAACATTCCGATAGCCACAACTTGCTCCTTACACTCATCCACGGTTGCTGCGGAAAACCTAATGCTAACTTGCGCCCCAAAATGTCACTCAATTTTTACCTTTCAGCATGTCACCGTACGGGATGTTATTACTACATTCAAATCACTCAATTTAAAAAATACTGGTGATTTTTGGGATATTTCTGTAAAGTTATTAAATATTATCATAGATGATGTTGCTCCTTATCTTGTTGTTACTTTTAACAAGTGTGTCGATTTAGGTATATTTCCAGACCTCATGAAGTACAGCAAAATTATACCATTATTTAAATCCGGTATTAAAAGTGAAGTGAGTAATTTTAGACCCATATCAATATTACCCGCGTTTAGTAAAATCTTTGAAAAGTTAATATTACAGCAATTATTAGGTTTTTTTAATGTAAATAAGCTGCTCCACAATGAACAGTATGGTTTTACAAAGGGTCGCTCAACAACTGATGCCGGTGTAGCTTTATTAAAACACGTCTATAGCGCCTGGGAAAATTCGCAAAATGCCATAGGAGTTTTTTGTGACCTTTCTAAGGCGTTTGATTGCGTTCATCACGGCACACTACTCGCTAAACTTAAATATTATGGTATACAGGATATAGCCCTTAACTTAATGGATTCTTATTTAAAGCAGCGCCTTCAATGTGTAGATGTTAATGGCGTAAAATCTAGGCCACTTCCGGTTAAATTAGGTGTGCCCCAGGGTTCTATACTGGGTCCTTTCTTATTCCTGGTATATATAAATGACTTGCCGTTTTATTTAGAAGGTATCTGCAATACTGTACTTTTCGCTGACGACACGTCACTCATATTTAAAGTGAATAGAAATAGTGATAGTTTTGATCACATTAACAGTGCACTTTTACAGGCAACAAATTGGTTTACTGTTAATAACTTAGTACTAAATGCCAAGAAAACGAAGTGCATTAAATTTGTAATGCCAAACGTTAAAAATTTAGGTCCAAATATAATTGTTAGTAATGAAGTGCTGGAGACTGTAGAATCGACCGTCTTTTTAGGTATTACAATAGACAGTAAACTCAAATGGGCAGCTCATATTTCATACCTTGCAAGCAAACTAAGTTCAGCAGCATATGCAGTTAGGAAAGTTAGGCAGCTAACGGACGTGGATACAGCTCGATTAGTGTACTTTAGTTACTTTCACAGCGTTATGTCCTATGGCATTCTGTTGTGGGGTAAGGCTGCAGACATTGAAACAATATTTATTCTGCAAAAACGAGCTGTTAGGTCCATTTACCAGCTAGGCGCTAAGGTCTCACTTAGGGAGCGTTTTAAAGAAATTGAGATTCTAACTGTTGCCTCACAATTTATTCTAGCCAACATATTATAAATTAGACAAAATATTCACCTATACACTAAAAACAGTGACATACACAACATTAATACTAGAAATAAGCATAAGTTATGCACTACATCCCACCGGCTGCACAAGGTGCATAACTCATTTATAGGAATTAGCATTCGAATCTACAACAAACTGCCTCCTAGTATTTTAGAATTACCATTTAATTCATTTAAATCAGTAGTTAAAACAAGGCTCTTTAAGAAAGCCTACTATACATTAAATGATTACTTAGACGATAAAAACTGTTGGTCGCCTTGATAATCACAAGACGGTTCTGTGCGGAATTACTGGGATAATTTTTTACTGGGATAATTTTTTCCTATTTTTCATTTTTTTTTTGGTTTATTTTTGACTGCCATACATACAGTATGTTACTATATTTTGATACAATTATACTATTGTATAATTAACTTTTATTATTATCTTTGATGACTTGAAATTTTATAACTTTATTAGTTTATCAAATCTAATTATTGTTCCAAATTGATTGGCATACACTCTGTATGTCACATTATATTGTTTAATATGTTTTATTATTAATGCTGTTATACGCATGTACATTGGTGTTCTATTTTATTGCCGCTTTGACAAGGGACTGTGCAGTGAATCAGTGCTTGGGGTTTTATTCTAATTTGTACATGGAATTCGTTTTGTTTTATTTTCTTTAAGCCAGCAGCAGTTTCGTCATGCTCCCTTAGTTGTCATTGCCTGCGGTGGCGTCTTGGGTCGGGTCTCCTCCTTCCCTCTAATATGGCGAGGGAGGGGATGGCTGATCCTTGCGTCATACTCGTGAACGGGTGCCGCTTGCGGTGACTGGTCGTTCTGCTGACCTTGGTCTCCACGTAGATACAATACTTTTCACACTTCAATAGTATGATACCCATCTATCACTACTTACAAGGTCATATATGCAGGTTAATCAACCTAATTATTGATACAAAAGACTATGAAACCAAATACATACCTTCTAGTACTAACAGGGCAAAACCTTATTATCTGCCTATTATTAAACGTAGTCTACCTAATAATTCCCCTTCGAGTAAGATAAAAGTAAAAGGGACTATCCCATATTATTTTCCTATTATTAAACGTAGGGGGAAGTCCCCTAGTGGCGGACACCTAAGGTTATTTATAAATAAAACAAAACATATTTTAAAAAATGTTTATTAAATTATGACTTAGATTAGATAACAAAGTTAGAAATCAAATTAAATTAACATAAATGCAACCTCTGCTTAAAAATAATTAATACTTACAATCAAACTTTGGTAACAAAAAATGTAATTTTAAAAAGTGGCACCTAGTACCGGACGAATATTTGTGCCATACCCCTAGCACCGGACATTTCAAAATAACCTGCATCGATCACATATGTAGCCATCTCCAGACTCTGGAATGTCTGCACATGCTTCATGTACCCACCCACGACAGGATGAGCACTGGATCCAGTCTTCGTCAGTGTCTTCTAAGCAAACTACGCAAATTGTTATGTTGGTGTTAGATGTTTCAGTTAAAGGTTCTACTTCACTGCCTTTCTTTCCTTTAGGTTTCACGTTTGTCGCTTCTTTTCCCTTGTCTACGCTCTTTCCTTTGGTTTTAATTCCTTTGGTTTGCTTTCCTTTACCTCCCATTGCTACTTCAAACTTAGATTTTATTTCCTTCTTTTTATCTTTCATGTTCTTTTCATTTTCTTTTTCTTCTGCCAATTTTTTGTATGGCGATGAAGTTAAAATTTCACTTCGTTCACTCTTTCTTTTTCGAGCTGCTGTTCGTTTTTTTGCTGCGTCAGGCAACGGTGATAAGTTATGGATTATCTGAACAAGATCGGGAGCAGAACTTGTCGACGGTTTGGGACTTGTGGTTATAGGCTCACTAATAGATTGTTCAGATTCTTTCATTTGCTCTTCTATGATTGAGTTTGATATCACGACCGCTTGTTCGTTGTTTAGTGCGTTCGATGAAGTTTCTGTTTGTTCTAGTGGTATATTGGTCATATCTGCAGCCAAATAATCTAGGTCAGAAAATAAATGTCCGTCAAATGGATGTATTCCAGTGCATTTGAATCCAGATACTGCAATATCCAATCGAGCTACTTTTATAAATGCTTCTTTGACCAAACCAGCAATGTCGTAATCCGTTATCCGACATCCAGCATTTGTTCTCATCCACAAGTCGCATCGTTGGCTGTATGCATCTTTAAATGGCTTCATAAATGTCCTGTCCAGAGGCTGGAGCTTGTGCGTAGTGTGTGGTGGTGAACTCATCAAGTGAATATGATTTTCTCTGCAAAAACTGATTACCGCCAATGTCTTGTGGCTGCAATGGCCATCCAGTAGAAGCAGCACAGGGTTCTCTTTGGTTGGTTGCGTGTGTTTGACAAATATTCTTAGATATTGCAAAAAAAAGTCACTATTCATCCACCCTTTTGGCTGGGCCACACCGATGCTCTCAGCTGGAGCATTCATCATAAGCCTTTCATTCATTCTTTGCCTAGGAAATACGAAAAATGGGGGTATGTAGTGACCGTTAGCACTCATACAGAACAAAACTGTGATGTTTTTGCCTCTCTCAGCAGAAGTGAGCTTACCTACTTGACGGATGGCTTTCGGAGCGAGAACTTTTTCGACGGGTCCTACGTATACTGGTGTAACCCGCAAAACAGCGAAATACGTTTTTTTGCAGCAAAAGCCTTAAAATTACCTTAACTTTATATTCTGTAAAAATTATATTAAATTATCAAGTATTTTCAAAGATACAAACTTGTAAACTAATATAAGTGACATTATTTTCAGCCACACGACCATCTACACTGATATAAGTCACTTGCACCAGTGTAGGTAGTCGCGTGCGCCGCGACTCGTCAGCACAAGTGTCATTTACTCTAGTATGCGCGCGGCTACGGAGTCGGGAGCACGTTAAACACTGGTATAACTGCGATGCATTTTAGTTTACGTATTCATTTATTAAAAACTATTCAGATATTGTTTGTCTTGAGTAAGTAGTGGTAAGAAGTCACAACAATGAACCGCTCATGAGGTCAATTAATGATAGATTTATTAGAAAATATGTGTAGTAAAATAAACACTCCAGAAAATTACAAAGGTAAGTATTAATTGACATTTTAAATAGTATAATGATATTCTTTGTATTGTTTGTGTTGTGTAAGTTTCTACTACATATACTATATTTTTTCAGCTTTCTTCGTAAATCGTAAAAGTGGTATCTTTCATCTGGGGCCGCCACCAAACCTATTTAAAACAGACAGACCATTTTACTTTGCACTCAAAGATAGGTCGATGACTCTATTGAGTAGAGTTATAACTCAATCTTAAAATCAATTATGACATTGTTCTTATGTTTAATTACTCAATATTATTTATTATGTTTACAGCAGTTTCGAATTTCCAGATTTTGAAGTATTTTATGTATGTGTATTGTATGTAATTTTTCATTTAAATACGGGTAAGAAAAAGTATACGTAATAAATAATACTCTAAAATTTTACCATCTATTTTCTACTTTCTTCTTTCATAAGAAACTATGCCAATAAGAGTTTTTTTTTATATCTTTTAAACGTTATATTATTATAAGCTATTTTATTTTTAATTATTGATGGACTGACAGAGACCTCACAAATGTAATTTGATCTGCATATTGCCAAGTCATATGGAACCTACACACTAGCAAAATGATTATACTTTTTTTTCAGTATTGTTGTGTTTGTGTTATGTTTTTCTTTGAAATTTTTGTTTGTTTTATCCATTGGTGTTGGTTCGGGTTCGATTTACACGTATATTACATTATTACGATACATATTCGTCACAAATCGATATTTCGTTAAGTGCTGAATCTGCATAAAGTATTATTGTTACTGTAAAGGCCCAAACTACGGTAAATCCTAAGATTTACAAATTCTTAATGGTAAATGTCCGAAAAAGTTTGCAATTCGTACTTTTACCTGATTATATTATACCATGTTATTATCTTGTATTTTATTAATTTATTATAATGAATTACATTATTAACTAATAATTTTATGCTATTAAATTATTAAATAATTTAAATATCTGTAGCGAACCGATTATGATATTAATTAAAGGCCTGTCTGTATCTGATAATAATAAAACTTTGTGTTTGTCTTGACATTCATATCAAGATATATTAACATCAAAATAACAACACCTATTAAGAGGAAAGGGGAGCGGAGAGACTTTTGACAATTCGGTTTTTGAAGAAAGTATTGCTGTCGCTCTAATTCCCCCCGCCCTCTAATTCGTGCGATAAGGACAACTGCAGCTCAGACCGAGGAACTGACGAAAAATCGAGGTTTGGCTCTCGTCTATTTTCTCCCCCAATTCTTAACCAATTTTAAAGATATTTCATATACTGCATAAGAAAAGAATAATCTGTGCCTCTATTTTTTCCTTTTTTCAATAATCGTTGCCAAATTTGAAAAAAAAACGCCTCTGAAAACTGCGGTCAAAATCGGCACTTTTTAGAAGGCTTTAAATATAACTTATTTTAAAAAAAGATTTATTAAGTATTTTAAAAATAGAGGCATAGTTCTAGTTCATATTTATATTACTGCAAAAAATCATAGCCCTAAGTTCAGAAACCAGCGAGAAAACAGACGAGAACGTTTGTATGGAGAAAAGTCCACTCCCCTTTCCTCTTAAGCATAGGTCTGGAAAAGTCATTTATTTGAAATAAACTTCTATTTTGTATTTTTAATGTTGTTATTTCATTTCCTGCATTGAATGGGTGGGCCATTCAAATATTTAAGGTTAATAACAATGCAAAAAACTGTTGCAAGTAGTTTTCCAGTACTGAGTAAACTGTTGTAAGTGTTTAAAGTCGATAAAAGAAGATGTTATTGTTAATATTATAACCTCATATTAATCAGTAGATTGGAAATAGCATGTTAAAAGAGTAAAATCCTTAAATTTTCCTTTATTATAAGTATAAGCAAGTACACTATATACTGGTATAAGTGGCCACTTGTATCAGTTTACAGGTTTTACCATAGTAAAGAAAACAAGCTACATCAATGCAAGTGATGCTATTTTCCAAAGTACAAAAAAATAAGAAAAACCAATAATGCAATCTTTTTCCTTAGAGATTCAAATATAAGATATCAAAATTTCAAGTATTTCCATTGATTTATGACAAAATTACAAGCTTTAGAACCTTTGAACCGCTCTCCTGAACAGTTGTGTTTTTGCACTTGTACTAGTATACGTAGGACCCGTCGTTTTGATGTTTGTGCACGCAACTGACACCAGTTTCATCACAGTTATAAATTCTTGAGGGTGTGAATTTGTACTGTTTCATCAGCTTTTCAAGGTTGTCGTAGAATAGATCCACTTGTGGTTTGTTAAATCCTACGGCGCGCATCATGCTTGTCGATTCCGGTGCTCTCAACGAAAGGTCAGAATGCCTTTTCATAAAATCGTAGTAAAAATGTTTACCAGCACTGCCTTTTTCTTTATTAAATCGATGAGGAATCTTCATGACTTCAGCTAAGTCGTATGCTAATTTCAGAAACTCCTTTTTCATGAGCGGCATGCATCTATTCGATAAATCTTTAATGTGGTCCACCAAGACTTGTTCATACTCTGCTGAGAAAGTGCTAGTGAACCTACCTAACTTTGGTTTCATTGTTATTTCTTCTCCTCGATTTAGGGCCTTTATTTTATCATGTATAGTGCTTTTAGGAATATTGTATTGCATTGCAGCTTGTCTTACACTCAGTTCTTTTGACATAACCTTATCAATAGCAGTTTGTAAGCTCTGTGGCTCCCAGGATCCTTTCTTTTTCTTCTCTTCCATTTTAATTATCTTCTTTCTTCTATACTCTAAAACAAAATTAAATAATTAGAATAAATGACGTAAATTTTCACAAGAAATATCAATATGTTTACTGTCCGGCGCTAAGGGACGATTTAGTGTCCGGTGCTAAGGGACAGACATTTTCGTTCATTAGGTGGTACCTACTAAAATTGTTAAAAAGATCTAATAATATTCTACCATTTTACGGATAACAATCAAGTACTACTTTTATCTTTGAATATCACTCAAATGTAAATGCATAAATATACTAGAATTACTTACATTGATATTTAGGTGACGCCGTGATTTCGCGCCAAAACGGCAAACGGTTGCTCTCGCCGTGGCCGTGTGCGTCACTGGCGAGGCGCGGCGCGTGATCCTGTACCTGTGTGCCCCCCGCGTCCCTCTCACTTGTATTTTGAATCGAACGGATTTATACTCGCTTAAATAGTACGAGTGTCCGGCGCTAGGTGCCGTCCGGCGTTAAGGGACTTCCCCCTAATTCCTATAAAGCTTCTAAAATAATTAACGATGAGAGTTTTTTATGCGTAAGCCAGAAGACTTAAAAACGGACAAAATAAGACTACTTCATCAAAACATCGCAGGTATTGTAAATAAGATTGACACCATAGAATTAAGCTTATCTGAACTTGCCAAAACTCACTATCCAATACAGATTTTATGCTTTAGTGAGACTTTTATAAAAAGAGGGGATGAGTCTAATATAACTATTAAGGGATACTCAGTCGCTAGTTACTATTCTAGAAAAAAACAAAAACGTGGTGGCACGTGCATCATTACATATAGCGGAATTGACTGCAAGCCAATAGAAATATGTAAAGAATGCTCTTGTGATAATATATTTGAATGTTGCGGTATTGAAATCCCTAGTATCAATACAGTAATAATATGTTTATATAGAATACCTACATCTGACATTAATTCGTTTTTTAATAAATTAGAATTACTGCTACATAAATTAAGATACAAAATTATAAGTAAAAAATTCATACTGACAGGTGATTTAAACATTAACATTCTAGTAAAAAATAAAAATTCGATTACTTTACATAATATCCTTTCAAATTATAATTTAAACTTACATATAAAAGAGCCAACGCGACAAAATAGTTGTATAGATCTAATAGCAAGTAATCATGAAGAGGCATATGGTACAGTACACCGACTATTTCTATCTGATCACGACACCGCACAAATGTTAGAATTTCCAGGAAAATGTGAAAAAATCACACAATATTGGTTTGTTAAAAAACTAGATTTTTGTGATGAAAATATAGAAAAGTTTCTGTATTACACGTCACAATTATCTTGGCACGATGTCTACGCGGAATCAGACGTAAACAAATCATTTAATATATTTCATCAGGAACTTACATTGTATTACGAGTTATGTTTTCCCTACTATAAATCTAAAATGACTTCAAACAGTCAATCTCCTGCATGGATAACTAAAGGCCTGAGAAAGTCCAGTGCTATTAAAAGACAATTAAGGTTTACATATTATAAATATAAGAAGCAAGACACACTTAAAAAATGTTATACGTATGGAAAGATATTGAAGAAATGCATCATATTATGGTCTAAAAAAAATATTAATAAAAAACAACTAGTTCGAGCAAAAAATAAAGGAAAAGCTACTTGGAATATAATAAAAGATAAAAATAATAGTATAAAGTCGATCAAAAGTGTAACTTCAATACTAAAGGACGGAAATGTCATTCATAATCCAACACAAATTGCAACATTATTTAATGATTTTTTTATAGCTGTTAGCAATGGAAATAATTTACATTCACAAAACAAAGAATATCAAAAAATAACAATAGATGTTAATGATAAATCAATATTTTTGAGACCCACTTCGGAACTGGAAATCATAAATACCATTAAATCATTAAGTAACACTAAAGCCGTCGGGTATGACAATATTACTACAGAAATAATTAAAGCAAGTTCTCACGTCATTGCCCCTATTCTTGATCATTTAATTACAAATTCGTTGGTTCAAGGAATATTTCCAGATAAATTAAAGCATTCTATTGTTAAACCATTGTATAAGAAGGGTGACAGAAAGGAACCTAATAATTATCGTCCTATTACTCTTGTACCTATAATATCAAAAGTTTTTGAAAGAATCTTCTACAACAGATTAATCGAATTCCTGAATAAACATGATATTATTAAAAAAGAACAGAATGGTTTTCAACACAATAAATCAACTTCTTTAGCAGCATTTTCTCTCATTAAAAATATAACCGAATACATTGATGCGAAAATTCCGGTGGTAACCATATTCTTTGATATGAGTAAGGCTTTTGATTTTGTAGATCATGAGATTTTGCTCAACAAATGTGAAAAATATGGCATTAGAGGTGTAGCTTTAGACTGGATAAAAAGTTTTCTAACCAATCGTAACCAATGTGTTGAAATTACTAGTTTAAATAATTGTCATGAGTGCAGTGTATACAAATCTCCCTCCAGGGTCAATAAGTATGGTGTTCCACAAGGGAGCGTTTTAGGCCCTTTGTTATTCTTATTGTACGTTAATGACCTACCAGATTCAATAAATTGTCAAAGTGTTCTATTCGCAGACGACATATCTATAATAGTGCCATATAAGGATAAGGATACATCTCATGAAATTAAAATAAGTAAAGAAGTACAATCAGTATTAAGATGGTTAGAAGCAAACAAGTTGAAGGTAAATCTATCAAAAACAAAATTTATTAAATTTGGTACTTATAAAAGTAAACAATCGGGTAATAATATAAACATAAGGATAGAGAATGAGAATATAGAAGAAGCAGACAGTGTAAAATTTTTAGGTATCACTCTGGATAGATATTGTAACTGGAAACAACATATAAACGACGTTTGTCTCAAACTAAGCAGATTTGTCTACGCCCTTAGAAAGCTTCGTGCTGTGTCAGACGAAAAAACTGCAGGTATAGCATATAAAGGCTATGTAGAGTCAATCCTTAGATATGGGTTAATAATGTGGGGGAATTCCACTGATGTTAGTCAGGCATTCATTGCTCAAAAGAAATGTTTAAGAGCTATTTGCGGAGTGAGTCCACTTGATTCTTGTAAACCCTTATTTAAAAAACTTAAAGTACTGACATTGACCTGCATGTATGTTCTTGAAGTATCAGTGTTTGTAAGGAAGTTCAACGATTTCTTTAATTTTAAGGGGGATCATACTACTAAATATAAACCACGAGATCCCACAAAAATAATTATTCCATTTTGTAGAACAACTTTAAATAAAAAGAATGTGTATCACATGTGCATATCAGTGTTTAATAAGCTACCCAGGAGTCTAAGGGAGCTTCCATTTAAATATTTTAAAATAAAATTAAGAGAATGGCTATTAGATAAGTGTTTTTATACGATAGAAGAGTTCATGCAATATAAAACTAATGTATTTGATTATCTATAAAATAAATAATATACCTACATAATGTAATTTAATAATTAATTTAATAATCATAAATATGTTAAAATAATAATAGCTTGACATTTTGATATGTAAAAGAATAGTATGTGTTATTTCCTTTATATAAAATTGTAAATATTTGCATGCCTAATACAGGCAGAATATGGCTCGAACTGTGCATCATTGTTAAATCTGGTACTACCTATCTTCTGTGCAAATAAATGTTTCTTTCTTTCTTTCTTTCTTTCTACCTTAACCACTTGTTCACTCTGCGCGGTCCCTTATTGATATTATTTATTATTTTTATTGTAATGACAGCGTGCTACTGGGGAGTTTGTTGCGCCGTTTCTTCTCCTCAGCCAGAGCACTTAGGAAGCGGTGAAGGGTGGGCGATTTGGGGTCGGTTCATGTCTGGCGGTGGTGGCGTCGCGTGTTGTCGGTCGCGTGGCGCTGGGGCGGGCGGGCGCATGGTGGAGCATTCGGCCTTTCGCACTGACCTGATGACGCGTTGGTGCGTCAGGTGTGAGAGGTTGGATGTTTTGTTGTGTGTTTGTTCGTTCTGGCGTTGCGCGGCCGATGTTGCGCGCTGCCTTTGCCGCCGGATATGAACCGACCCCTAGGGTGCTGTCTTTTTCGTAATAATATTGACGTTTGATAAGTGCTACTTTGTAGCCTAAGTTAAATAAATAATTTTTGATTTTGATTTTGATTTTGAGTGTGGATTGACTTGTTGTGTGTTGAGTATTATGGACCAAATATTCAGTGCATTTATGTATTATTAATTGTATTAATATTGGTGGATGAAGTTAAACTTGTTTCAGAAAGCTATTGAAATAAATGATTCAAAGAGTATAACAATATTTGTGATATTAATGCTGGTCGAAAAATTGTTCTCTAAGTCACACTTGTTTCTGATATTGTCGAGTTGAGTTTACAGGAATGTTTCAGGATCTCAAAATGTTGTGAACAAATGTTTTAAAAACATATTATTATAAGTGATGTTAAAACTGGTGGTCAAAGTATAGTCAAAGTTAAACTTGTTTCAGAAACGTTTGAGTTTTCAGAAATGGTCTAGTATCAAAAGCTATTGTTTGCAAATAATTGAGATGGTGTTGGAATATGTTTTTGTAAACGAACCAATGTAATGTTATGTTGAATTTGACATCTATCTGTCACTCCCTCTCTCACTCCGATGGCCGTATATACAAGACGTGTGGTTGTTTCTGTGCTTAATAAAATCTATGTAAATCTTAGCCAATCTTTTCACTTTCACCCTAAACCCTTCAGGTTATGGGCCCAGGGTAATTGCTGCAACGTAATATTTTTTTAGTATCTCGCGATACTTTGTATATTTCACGTCTACACCTGCGTTCGTCGGCGCCATGACTTCGACAACTGTTTCAATTGGACTTCAAATTGAGAAGCTTAAAGGTATTGAGGACTACAATCAATGGAAATTTATGATTAAGAATGTTCTCATGCATGAAGACCTGTATGACTGCGTGGAAACCCCAAAAGGGAGTGAAGACCCTAAGAGAAACCAAAAGGCGTTGGCTAAAATTTGCTTGTCAGTGGGGCCGTCTGCATTGCCACATGTTCGCAATGCAAAGACACCTCATGAAGCATGGTATAGCTTGCAACGTGCTTACGAAGATAAAGGTTTATGCAGGAGGCTTGGGTTGTTGAGAGCGCTGTTTGGTGTGAGGCTGAGTGAGGAGGAGAGCATGCAGAGCTACTTAGATAAGATAACGGAGCTTGGTCAGCAGCTTATGGACATTGGGAGCCCGCTTGATGACGAGTTCTTGGCTGTTATCATGTTAAGTGGCTTTAAGTGGCTACGGATTATGATCCTATGATCATGGCTTTAGAGAATGCTAACACTAAGCTATCGAGTGATATGGTCAAGTGTAAGCTTCTACAAGAGCAGCAGCGTCGTGACGGTAAGCAGGAGCATACCGAGCTCAATGCTTTGGTGGTGAAGAAAGGTCCTAGATGTTTCCGATGCAAGAAAGCTGGTCATATGAAAAAGGATTGCCCGAAGAAACCTGAAAGTAAGCCAAAGTGGACTCCAAAGGCAGAGAAGTCATTATTAACTGCATTATCTGTGAAGCTGCAAAGTGACGTTTGGTATGTGGACAGTGGGGCGACAAACCACATGACCAACAACAGAGAAGTTATGCAGGACTTCCAGTGTACTAAATCGCTTGAGGTCAACGTTGCAAACGGTGAAAATATTAGGACTGAAGGACTTGGTAGTGTGCAGGTACAGTTAAAAAATGGTTTATAGAAAATAAGTAATGTACTACATTCCTACACTTTCTGCAAATTTACTATCAGTAAGTGAATTAAATAGGAAGGGTTATAGTGTAACTTTTAATAACAAAGGATGTAAAATATTAGATGGTGATGAGGTCATAGCTACTGCTACATGTTATAGGGGTATTTATCAACCAGATACTGTATATAAAGTGAGTTGTCAGGTGAGATCTGAGAATGCCATGAACTCAGTCTGTGAACAAGTTCAGTCTGGGGGGTTGCCAGTTGATGGTGGAGACATGACTGCGTTAGTAGCTGCGGAAGGTTCTGTCTCACAAGAGGTGTGGCATAAGAGGTTAGGTCACCTTAACTCAAGGAGCATGATGGCTATGAAGAATGGATTAGTCACAGGTATAAGTTTTGATAATTCTTTGTTTAGTCCTTGTGTAGCATGCATAGAAGGAAAACAAACTAAATTGCCATTTCCTAGAAAAAGTAATAGTAGGTCTACTGAGATATTAGGACTGGTACATACAGATGTATGTGGTCCTATGCAAGTGCCATCATATAATGGAGCACGATATTTTGTGACTTTCATAGACGACTACAGTAGGAAAACTTTTATATATTTCCTAAAGAAAAAGGAAGAGGTGTTTGAAAAATTTAAAATATTCAAAGCATTTGTTGAGAATTTTACTGACAAGAAAATTAAAGTTTTAAGAAGTGACAACGGTGGTGAATATATCAATTTGGTTTTACAGAACTACCTGAGGAGCTGTGGGATTAGGCATGAAACTACGGTGCCGCACTGCAGTCGGCAGAATGGTGTAGCAGAGAGGGCTAACCGGACATTAATGGATAAGACCCGATGTAGACGCTGGACTGAGAAAGCAGTACTGGGCTGAAGCGGCTAACACAGCGGTTTACTTGAGGAACCGTTCCCCCACCAAGGCAGTTATGGGAACAACACCTGAAGAAAAATGGACATTCAAAAAGGTAAACGTTGCACATTTACGTGTTTTTGGATGTGTAGCATATGCAGTCGATGAAAAGGCTAGGAAACTGGATCCTAGGAGTAGGAGGTTCATCTTTGTAGGGTACTGTAAAGAGAGTAAAGGCTACAGGCTGATAGATCCATCTCACCCTAGGAAGATCCATAAGGCTAGACATGTCACTTTCATCGAAAATATGTTTATAGGCAGTAAAAATGTGTCTCATGATGAAAACAAAAATACTGATGTTATAGTATTTAATACATCAGGGGTATTGAGTGATGAGTATTATACAATCAACTACAGTACCATTATCACCAGCAGTGGTATCTGAGCCAACTCAGGCCGACAAAGTTGAACAGTCTCCTCAAGTACAAATCCTAATAGATGATGATTTACTTTCTGAAGACACAAAGAATCCTCGCAGACTGACTATGTTCAATCTGGATGACACTGAGAATTCTGTGGGTATGGATAGTTTTTCGTCGGATATAACTTATGTTCCAGCGAGGTCCAGCATTGACTCTGAGGACAGTGAGCGGTCATGGTTTCAAGATGTTCTAGAGGAAGAGTATGCCGGGCTGACAGAGATGATAGAGGAGCTGCCGACTACACTGGAGGAGGCATTGAGTGGCAGCGAGGCTCAACATTGGAATGAAGCTGTACAAGATGAGTACAACTCTTTTATTAAAAATAAATGCTGGACCTTAGTTGACTTGCCTGCTGGGCACAAGCCAGTAAAATGCAAGTGGGTCTTTAGCGAGAAGAGAGGAGTGAATGGAAAGTTGCTCAAGTACAAAGCTCGCTTGGTAGCTAAAGGATACACTCAAAAGTATGGAGTGGACTACCACGAAACCTTTTCTCCAGTTGTAAGGTATTCAACAATTCGAATTCTTCTAGCCTTGGCTGCTCATTATGACATGATAGTTGAACACCTTGATGTAAAGACCGCATTTTTAAACGGTGACTTAGAAGAATTTGTTTACATGGAGCAACCAGTAGGTTTTGTGATGAAAGGATATGAGAAGAAAGTTTATAAGCTCAACAAGGCAATTTATGGCTTAAAACAGTCGGCGAAAGCATGGTATAAGAAGATTAATGATGTTTTAACCCAGAAACTGCATTTTAAGAGGTTATCTTCGGAACCATGTGTTTATATTTATAATCATGATAGTGAATTCAAGATTATTGCCTTTTATGTCGATGACATAATGTTATTTTCATTAAAACCATCAAAACAAAGGGATGTTATTAAGAAGAAACTGATGGACGAATTCGATATGAAAGATTTAGGTACTGCCCATCATGTTTTAGGTATGAAAATTGAGAAAACAGCTGATGGCAGATTCATCTTGAATCAATCAAGTTACATAAATAAAATATTAGATAAATTTAATATGTCAGATTGCAAGACTTCGAAAACTCCTATGGAGGTTGGAATAAAGTTAGAGAAAGAAGATAGTGCAAAGTGTAATTTTGATTATAGAAGTCTTATAGGTTACTTAATGTATTTATCGGTATGTTCCAGGCCTGATATTTCTCACAGCGTCAGTTACCTCAGCCAGTTTAATAACTGTTATGGTGAGAGTCACTGCAAAGCAGCAAAAAGGATTTTGAGGTATTTAAAAGGTACTGTTGATTATTGTCTTGTTTTCCAGAAAGGAGATATGAATATTAAGGGTTTCACTGATGCAGATTGGGGGGCAAATCAGTTAGATCGTAGGTCTTACACTGGTTACCTATTTTGTCTGGGGAACTCTATAGTATCCTGGGAAAGTCGAAAGCAACGTACTGTGGACGGAGGCAACGTACGGAGACAGAGTACATGGCAATCTCAGATTCTTGTAAAGAAGCTATGTTTCTGAAATCTTTTATTTTGGAATGTACTGGTATTATGTGTAAGGTTTTGTTGTTAAATGATAATCAGTCCGCTCAGAAACTTTCTTGTAACTCTGTATTTCATGCGCGGTCTAAGCACATTGACATAAGACATCATTTTGTAAGAGATTTGGTAACTAATAAACAAATTAACTTAGAATATGTTAGTACCAACAATATGTTGGCTGATGTATTAACAAAGCCATTATCAGCTGAAAAACATATGAAGTTTGTATCCCAAATATTGAAAGTGTAATTTTTGTGATTTGTTAATGTGTAACTTTTTATAGATGTATAATGTTTATGTTTTCCTAGTATTTGTTTTATTGTATTCGTTTAAGGCCTAGTGTTGGAATATGTTTTTGTAAACGAACCAATGTAATGTCATGTTGAATTCGACATCTATCTGTCACTCCCTCTCTCACTCCGATGGCCGTATATACAAGACGTGTGGTTGTTTCTGTCCTTAATAAAATCTATGTAAATCTTAGCCAATCTTTTCACTTTCACCCTAAACCCTTCAGATGGTACATAATATCAGTGGTGGTGTTTAGTAGTAAACACAACGTCGGTCGTATATTAAAGTGTGTTATTTAGTTTAACGCCATCTAGCGTTAAACTAAACGAATCGTCGTATTGTTTCCCGCACTCCACCATAGATGGAGTTGTGCTTTGACGTCATCATTCTACATGGCGGTGTTAAGATTTTCACGGATTAGATAAGGCTCGAACAGTTCAAAATTAAATTAAGTACTCTCATAGACAAAGTTGTTTTATTTGAGTCTTCCAGTAGTTCAGTGCCAGAGTGGTGATTGAACATTTTGATCCTGTCGAGTCGGACAGGTCGGCATAGAAACCAGGGTGGATCGCCCTGAAGTGCCGCATAACAATCTCACACAGTAGTGAGATTGGTGTTCGAGCGGAGCTGCTGAGAAGCCGAGCTGTGCAAGCGCTGGTGTCAGCGCGCACGCCGGGAGTTGCAGCGGTCTACGGTAGAGGGCGTGCCAGTCCTCTCTCCAGTGGCGATATTGGATTGCGGTGTTTCCGGAGCGAAGTGTTTCTGGATTGCAGTGTGCACGTGATATCAGTGTTTGCAGTGTCATATCACATATATATATGTGATATCAGTGTTATCGTACAAGTGTTCGTGTACGTAGTCGTGTTCGTAAGTGCAGTGTACGGGCAGCGAAGGTAATCGAAGAAAGAACTGTAAGTAGACTTTAATATTGACTTTGAACTTTGAAAGACTTTTATATTTGTGTGTGTAGTTAGAACATTACTAGAATCTGACTATTTATGTGTGTGTTGGTCACTATCGGCCTATGTATTTGTGTGTCTTGGTCACTATCGGCCTATAGTTTATGTGTCTTGGTCACTATCGGCCTATTTATATGTGTCTGGTCACTATCGGCCTATTTATATGTGTCTGGTCCCTATTGACCCTACATATATACGTGTATCTGGTCCCTGTGTACCTGTGTATGTGTTCAGGACTCTGTTGCCCTGTAATTACGTATTTACGTTTAGTGACCTGTTACTTAACATACTGGGTTATAGATCTTGTTATTTATTGACTCGTAATATTATTGCTATTGAATAGCAATTCTTGTTATTTCCAATCTAGTAAATTTAACTTGTAAATTCATCAACTATGGAGTCTTTGTCATCTTTGATTAAAATACAGTTTGTAAATAAAGGTTTAATTGAAAAGGGGTTAGTTAACTTTAAATAATCTCCAAACGAGAGCCTTACCCCAACTTACGTAACAAGTTGGTTAGAGTCATTAGAAAATCAGTGGAAAGACTAGTCAAACACACAAGAATATTTTGATGCAGGCAACAGAGTCAGATATAGCTAGCAATACTTACTTTAAAAGCGAGTTATACGATACCATAGAAGAATTATATTTTATTTACAAGTCTCAATTGAAAGAACACATAGTTGAATTTCA
This sequence comes from Autographa pulchrina, assembly GCA_905475315.1. Taxonomy (NCBI): domain Eukaryota; kingdom Metazoa; phylum Arthropoda; class Insecta; order Lepidoptera; family Noctuidae; genus Autographa; species Autographa pulchrina. Next base: position 13,406,500 of record FR997761.1, on the reverse strand, counting down.
AGGCACATCTAGTAGTCATAACAGTTCAAATTTAAGTTCAAAGGTCATGTCAAATATTCGATTACCTAAAATCACATTGCCAACATTTTCTGGACTATACACTGAGTGGGCTTCGTTCAGGGATTTGTTTTTATCGTTAATTCATAAAAATGAAGCCCTGGATGAAGTTCAAAAACTTCATTATTTGAAGGGTCATTTGACAGGGGAAGCAGAGCAGCTTCTGCGCCATACCCCGGTAACCGCTTCGAATTATGAAGAGTGTTGGTCAATCTTAGTTAAAAGATACGATAACAAACGATTTCTTGCTAATTCTATGTTAAAAAGATTTATGAATCAACCAAATATTAGTAGAGAAACAGCATCCAATATCAAGTCATTACTGGACAATACTGTAGATTGTTTGCAAGGGTTGCAGAACTTAGACATAGATGTTAATTCTTGGGACGCCATTGTAATTTATATAGTTAGTGAAAAGTTAGATTGTGAGTCTCGTAAATTGTGGGAGACGAGAGTCAGTGCATTAGATGATTTACCAACATTTAACGAATTCAAAACATTCCTTGAATCCAGGTTCAGATCATTAGAATACTTAGATCCAAAATCAAATAAGTCTAGCAAACCTCAAATTGTAAAATCATTTAATGTCACCACCCAACAATGCGTTGTCTGTTCTGGAGATCACAAATTGTTAAATTGTAAGGAGTTTTCAAAAAAGAATTGCAATGAACGTCGTGACCTTGTCCGAGTCAACAACCTATGCTTTAATTATCTAGGAAAAAATCACTCTGTTTATAACTGCCGACAAAAAACCAAATGCAAAATTTGCAAGAAAAAACACCACTCACTGCTTCACTTAGACACTATTGTAGGTTTCTCTGATTCTGACAATAGGTCAGCAGAAGACAAGGTTGTGACAGCCGCGGTCGTCACATCCACAGCCCCAAGTGGGGAGGGTACCAACGAGATAATTAGGAAACCCATTTGTTGTTTAGGTCAACTGGACCACAGTCTCGGATTGCTGGCAACAGCTCTGGTCCAAGTTGAGTCTCATAGAACTGATACTGTGCAGACTTTTAGAGCTCTGTTAGATCAGGGCTCTCAGGTATCATTGATTACCGAAGCCGCAGTTCAGTTGCTTGGGTTGCATAAGGTACCCACTCAAACTGGCATACATAGATTAGGCGATGACGAGGGAAGCTCAGTCCCCTCTAGGTCAATGGTGACATTCAAATTACAGTCTCGTCTAGATCCGAACTATTGTTCATATGTCAGTGCATATGTTATGAATAAACTCACTACCAATCTTCCTCAAAGGAAGATTATACAAGTTCCTCCGTCGCTCGCAAATTTACAACTAGCAGATCCGTCATTCCACACACCAGGAAAGATTGATCTGCTCTTAGGTGCACAAGTGGTTGGAGAAGTTCTTTTACAGGGTTTGGTTAAGGGTCCGCCTGGAAGTCCAGTCGCACAGAAGACCAAACTTGGATGGATCGTCTCGGGCGAAATCCAATCCTCAGCTGTCTCTAGGCCAGTATGTTATCATACAGTAGTACAGTCAGCAGATGTCAATGACCTCATGCGTAAGTTTTGGGAATTGGAATCAGAGCCTTCAGTTCATCGTATTTTGAATGAGGAAGAACTGAAGTGCGAAGATTTCTACTCTAAGACCACCAAACGCGATGCAACCGGGCGGTATGTTGTAAAACTGCCATTCAAAACTGAACACCCCAGTTGCGCACTTGGAGGGTCATCCGAGGTCATTGCTCGCAGACGTTTTCTCAACCTAGAGAGAAGATTAATTAAAGAACCAGAACTTAGGGAACAGTATAGGGCTGTTATCAATGAGTATATTCAGTTGGGACACGCTGAAGTTGTCCCACCGGTGGAATTAGGTAACGATGCGTTCTACCTACCACATCACGCAGTGGTGCGTGACGATAAAGTCACCACCAAGGTTAGGGTCGTCTTTGACGCTTCATGTTCTGGCCACAATGGTGTATCCTTAAATAAGGAATTAATGGTGGGCCCAACCCTACAACCTGATTTGCGTCAAGTTATTATGCGATGGCGCCGCCATCCCATTAGTTTAGTTGCGGACATAGTCAAAATGTACCGTCAGGTTATGGTTAGTAAAATGGATGCCGATTACCAACGCTTTCTGTGGCGTGACAAACCAGATGCAGAGTTGGAACATTTCAGACTCATGCGTGTCACATTCGGTACAGCTTCCGCTCCTTACCTGGCCATCCGCACACTACAGCAGCTTGCTCATGATGAAGGAAGCAATTATCCTTTGATAGTCGATCGTATTCTTAAAGATTTTTACGTCGACGATTTTTTATCAGGTTGTGAATCTATTGACGAGGGTCAACAAATACATCAACAAATGAACGAGTTGTTGAGTCGCGGAGGCTTTCAGCTTCAGAAGTGGTCCAGCAGTAACGTTGATTTGCATAGTATAATAAAGGAGGGACCATTAACTGAAAATTTAGAATTAAAATCAGATGCAGATATGAAAATCTTAGGTCTCACTTGGGATAGACTAACTGACACTTTCAAATATACTGTGAATCTTCCTCCGCTTGAAGCCCCTGTGACTAAACGCAAGGTAGTGTCAGACATCGCTCGTTTATTTGACCCTCTCGGTTGGTTGGCTGGCACCTGTTGTTATCACAGCTAAGGTGTTCATTCAGCGTCTGTGGCTAGCAGGAATTGAATGGGACGATGAACTTCCTGATCAACTCTTAAAGGAATGGATCACTTTTAGAAACAACCTTTATCACGTGCAAGAGTTTAGATTACCACGTTGGATCCGTACAAGTAAACATGACGTCCTTTTAGAGTTGCATGGATTTTCTGACGCCTCTAATATTGCTTATGCGGCAGTAGTTTATACTCGGTGCGTTGACTCTGATGGGAATGTGCAGGTTAGTCTTGTAGCCTCAAAGACCAAGGTGGCCCCTGTCAAACAGGTATCCATACCTCGTTTGGAGTTATGTGGCGCAGTGCTTCTATCAAAACTCCTGCGGGAAGTGTCAGACACCTTAGGTGTACGCAAGGAAAACGTACATGCATGGACTGACTCAACAGTGGTGCTCGCCTGGTTAAGCAGCCATCCCAGCCGCTGGAAAACGTTTGTTGGGAATAGAGTATCCGAAATACTCACCTTTATGGACAGTAATCAGTGGTCGCACGTTCAGTCCAAAGATAACCCCGCCGATTGCGCGTCGCGCGGCGTGAATCCCTCAGAGTGCTCAGACTTAGTATTATGGACGCAGGGACCTAGTTGGCTACAAAGGGCTGAAATCAACTACAACAGAAGGTTGATCAAAGAAACCAACTTAGAGGAGAAAGGGGTACTAACATGCAATGTCGTAACGAAGGAAACAGATGGGGATTCTATTATAAATAAATATTCGAGTTTGAGGAAACTTACTAGAGTAATCGCCTACTGTAGAAGATTTTTAAAATTTAAGGATAAAAATAACACTATTAAATTCAATAATTTTTTAACACACACTGAAATTAACGAGGCATTATTTACCTGCATAAAGTTATGTCAACAGAAACATTTCATAGCAGAAATTGAAATGTTAAAAGCAAAGGGAAAATTAGACAAGGCAGGAGTACTCAACTCACTCAATCCTTATTTAGATAAAGATCAGCTTCTGAGGGTTGGCGGTAGACTTCATAAAGCCAATCTTCACGAAGATACCAAGCATCCCCTTATTATTCCTCATAATTCACATTTAACCAATCTTTTGATTGCTGACGCTCATGAGCGTACATTGCATGGCGGACCTCAGTTAGTTTTAAATTATTTGAGATCCAAATACTGGATCATTAATGCAAAGGGAGTTGTTAGGCAATATGTTCGTAAATGTGTTAAGTGCATGCGTTATTCTGCTCGTCCTGGAACTCCATTGATGGGGTCATTGCCTTCAGCTAGAGTCAACGCTAGTCGACCTTTCCTTAAAAGTGGTGTTGACTATGCAGGACCTATTAGTATTAGGTCAACTAAAGGTCGCGGTCACCATGCTACCAAAGGCTATATTTGTTTGTTCATATGCATGGCCACTCGGGCCATGCATTTAGAGGTTGTGAGCGATATGACCTCACAGGCTTTCTTAGCTGCCTTTAAGAGGTTTACTGCTAGGAGAGGCTATTGTCATGAAATGTGGAGTGATAATGGTACTACCTTTGTCGGAGCTAATAAGGAATTGAAATCCTTATTCACTCACGAACGACTTGGGGTACAGGCGGACATTTCGGAATGGTTGGCAATCAACGGAACAACCTGGCACTTCATCCCACCTCACTCGCCAAACTTTGGAGGACTTTGGGAGGCAGGGGTGAAGTCCTGCAAACATCACCTCAAAAGAGTGGTCGGAAACAACACTCTTACTTTTGAGGAGATGTCTACAGTTCTAGCCCAGATCGAAGCATGCCTCAACTCCAGACCAATTTCGGCTATAAGCAGTAATCCAGAGGACCCATGTCCTCTCACTCCGGGACATTTTCTAATAGGAGAACCGTTGCTACTTGCACCAGAGTCGAACTTTGAAACATCAAATATTAGCAATTTACGGAGATGGCAGTTGACACAGCGTTTGGTCCAAGATTTCTGGCGCAAGTGGTCCCAGGAGTATCTCGTTCAGTTCCATCAGAGGAACAAATGGATTCATCAAACTGTAGAACCAAAAATAGGTGATGTAGTATTAGTTATGGAGGATGATTTGCCTCCCGCAAGATGGCTTCACGGGCTAATTATTAAAAGGCATCCTGGCTCGGACAAGGTCACACGAGTAGTGTCATTACGCTGTAAGGGAACAATTATTAAGAGACCTGTATCAAAGTTGATTGTACTCCCTATTACCACTTAAATAGTATGTAAAATTTGTGTAAATTGCATAAGTGGTATTTTATTTGTTAATTTATTTACAGTCCACGTTCGAATGGAAATGTATAAATCTTGTTATGGACAATATTATTAAGAGACTTGTATCAGAGTTAATTGTACTCCTTATTAACACTTAAGTAAATAGTATGTAAAATTTGTGTTAATTTCATAAGTGGCATTTTATTTGTTAATTTATTTACCGTCCATGTTGGAATGGAAAAATACAATCTTGTTATGGACAATCTGTCCATGGTGGGCGGGATGTTTAGTCGTAAACACAACGTCGGTCGTATATTAAAGTGTGTTATTTAGTTTAACGCCATCTAGCGTTAAACTAAACGAATCGTCGTATTGTTTCCCGCACTCCACCATAGATGGAGTTGTGCTTTGACGTCATCATTCTACATGGCGGTGTTAAGATTTTCACGGATTAGATAAGGCTCGAACAATTCAAAATTAAATTAAGTACTCTCATAGACAAAGTTGTTTTATTTGAGTCTTCCAGTAGTTCAGTGCCAGAGTGGTGATTGAACAGGTGGTCTTTATTTTTAGGTTGGCATCACTGCCGACTAGTCGTAAAAGTTCGACCTCTTGTCAATTTTATATTTTAAAAAAAGTTTTAATTAGTTTAATTGTGTTATTATTGTTTTATTTGCATAAATTAATCAGTGTAGTAGCTAATAAGTCCATAATCTTTAGTTATATACCGTGTCTTGGTAAAGTTTGTCGTCAAAAGTTAGTCGAAGAACATCAGCTGTCAACGGACATCGGAGAAATTTGAAAACATAATTACCAGCTAAGTACCTTTTCGTATTTATGGTTAAACCAACAGGCCTACCTATACACCATAATACTTAACATCTCACACGACTCATTATTCATGAGCATCGTCCAATACTCACTGGCTTATTTTATGTCTCCTTTTGTTTGACAAACTGTGGAAACAAAATCGACGACGTAAACAATCGCCCCAGACACTATTTACTTACTCTTAATTACTGACAAACACCTTACACACAGGTATTTTTATTAGTTATAAGTGTAAATTAAAGATTTTATTGTATACAATTATTTCTTCCTTTCTTCTAACCTACCTTCGAATTAATTAATTGTTAAAGTTTCGTTATTTAGTACATTTATTAACCTCTACAATAGCATCCTTTTTATATTAACTATTATTGTCTTTCTAATTGATTAAATTATTCTCTTTTAAAATTAATTTGCTCTTAATTATAATTCTAAGCAACTGTCCCTCTCCATTTCAAATACTTTACTTAACTTTTCACCTCTTTTAAAATCTGTATCTAGTAAATAACAACTACACTAGATATTTAGCTGTACCATTCACTTTCCAGGTGAAGATACTCAGTGACAAACATGTTGTACATATGGACCTACTCGACCAACACCAACACCTGCAACTCAATTTATCAAACTTTAAACAGTGCAGTGATACTTTTGAGATAGCTCTGAGTCGGATAACAGATCTCGAGCAAGAACTTAGTAAAGCCCATAGTACAATAATGTTTCTGGAGTCGGCTAAATGTAGGGAACAGGCCTCCAGCACACAGAGCTTGTTCGATGAGCTGGTTGGTTGTTCATCGGCAGATAATTGCCAGCCAATTGTTACAATAGATTTAACTGGTGAGGATGCCATTACACGCCCTTTATTATTTAGTCATAATAAGTTAAAAAAGTATATTAAATTTAATAAATTAATTAAGAAATCTCGCATTGCGTTAAGAAAATTAAAACAATTAAAATCTAAAGTAACTCATCATAGGAATCGCTTTAATTTAATATCTCAAGTCAATAAATATACCGAAGAACTTGAAAAATGTAGGGAAAAGTATGATGTTGACACTTATTTATTACAAGATGAGTTATTGCAAAAGGAGCATTTGTTAAAAGATGTTTTTGAAAAATATGCTGAGTGTCAAAACCAACTTAGTAAGCGTATGGTGGAGGCCAGTGAGTTGATGGACTTAGTGCAGTACAATGCTGAGAGATGTGAGTCTCTGACAAATAATTTCTCATGCAACTGTGCTCACTCTGCACCGTCTCTGACCCCTTTAGTATCCCAGGTAGGTGCGGTCACTCAGCCATCAGCTGACTGTGACACGGATTCCAAATGGATTCTTATTTCTGACAAATTAGGAGCAGGTTTTGGGACATTGTTACACAATTATAACACACACAATGTTACAAATCTCTGTTATCATAATACTCACTTTAGTAAGCTTATTAATATAATAAAAAATTTGCACCTTCATAAAAATACCAATATTGTTTTGTTAGTTGGTAACAGCTTAGAAATTCAAAGAAGGGACATTGTGGATGGCATCACCACCTTGTTGAGTCTAGATATAGGTAAAATTATACTTTGTGCTCTGCCTTATGCAGATACTTTAAGCACCGAACAAAATAACTTTGTTCATTATTTGAACAATACTTTATGTATGTTGACAGGTTGTCATAGTGACAAATTATTATTTTTTGATACTAATAAGTTTATTAGTGCTTTTAAATTAACTCAGGAAGCAATGTATCTTCCTAAAAAATGTAGATTTTTAGTGGCTAGGTTACTAGCATTTAATATTAACTCTGTTATAGGAGATATAACACCGACTAGGTTAAGTACTGATAATTTGTTATGTCTTAGCTCTAACAATGTAGATTGTTTAAACTAACAGCTCAGACAACAGGGAAGCATTCTGATAGCATTCTGCTATATCATCAGAACATTAACCGCTTTTCTGGCAAAATTCTAGATGTAGAACTTTTAGTAGACAAGTATTTTATTGATATTCTTTGCTTTTGTGAATCCTGGTTAAAACCAGATAAGATGCTTTTTAATGTTAACAATTTTGCGATTGCCAGTGCGTTCAACAGACTTTCAGCTATTGGAGGCGGATGTCTAATTTTATGTAATAGTAATTTTAAGTATAAGGAACGTCAAGACATCACCTTATGCTCTGTTGACCGCATATGTGAGGTAGCATGTGCAGAGATAGAGGGTATTATTGTTCTTTGTGTGTATAGGCCACCAGCATCAAACTTTTTGTCTTTTTTGAGTACAATGGAAGAAGTATTAATTAAAGTATGTAGGAATAATAAATCTGTTTATGTTTGTGGAGATTTCAATGTTAATATTTTAATAGATTCGCAGGAGACTTGTAAACTTTTATCGCTATTCAAATCATTTAATTTTAATAATATTTTTTATGAACCCACTAGAATAACTGCGACTTCCCTGAATTGTATTGATAATATTTTTTCAAATAGTGGGGTTTTAAACTCTAAATTAATACCAGGTATTAGATCAGACCACATGGGTCAACTAGTGTCCATAGGAACTAAAAACAAATTAGAATTAAATAAATCTATTACTGTAAGGCCTTTAACAAATCACGGACTGCGTTCATTGAAGGATAACATTGCTAGAGATCTTGACTGTTGCAAGTATTCGTTTTTAGGAGAACCTAATTCTGATTATAGTAGACTATTGCACATCATTTGTAAGTCATTTAATAAAGTATGTCCTCAATAAAATATAAAACTAGACACTAAATGTAAATTTAATGAATGGGCCACAAAAGGCATTAGAATCAGCAGAGACATACTTTACAGCCTTTATGATAAGAAATCATTTAATTTTGATCCAAAATTTCACAATTATGTTAGGAACTATTCTAAAATATTTAAGAAAGTATGCTTATTAGCAAAGTCTAAACTTATAAGTAGCCGTATAGGTAAATCAGATAATAAAATTAAAACAGTATGGAAGATTATTAACTCTGAAACTGGAAGTAGTAAACAAAGAGATACAGATATTTCATTAAAAATTAATAATCAGTTAATTTCACATAAGTCTGATGTAGCTGAAGCTTTCGAATCATTTTTTAAGGAAATTCCAATTAAAGTTACAAAATCTCTCTCTTCGTCTTCTCTAAGAGCAGAGACATTAGTCAAGCAACATTTTAATAGAGATATTCCAAAATTAAGTTTTAGTCATGTATCCCCTAGCGTTGTAAAGAAATCATTTAAATATATAAAAGTAAAGACCACTGAAGATTTATGGGGCATATCTGTCAAAATAATTGAATCAATAATTGACACTATCGCTCCGATTCTTGCAAACATTTTTAACGACTGTGTGGATAGTGGCACCTTTCCAGATTTAATGAAGCACAGTAAAGTAATTCCTATTTTTAAATCAGGTTGCAAGAACGATCCATCAAACTACAGACCAGTTTCAGTTCTTCCTGCTATAAGTAAAATATTTGAGAGAATGGTATTAGATCAATTAATTGTACATTTTAGTAAACATAATGTCTTTCATGAACGCCAGTTTGGATTTACAAAGGGAAGGTCAACAACCGACGCCGGGGCTAAGTTAGTGTCTCATATTTTGGAGGCTTGGGAGGGATCACAGGATGCCATTGGTATTTTTTGTGATCTTTCCAAGGCTTTTGATTGTGTCGACCATAAGACGCTTATCCTCAAATTAAAACACTACGGACTGCGAGGTCAATCTCTTGAACTTATTCAGTCATATTTAACAACTAGACTTCAAAAAATAGGTATAAACGGCGTAACATCATCTGGGTCTAGAGTGAGAATGGGGGTGCCTCAAGGTTCAATCCTTGGCCCTTTTCTCTTCTTGGCATATATAAATGACCTTCCCTATATGATGGCTAATTTATCTAATATTATATTATTCGCGGACGATACCTCACTTATTTTTAAAATTAATAGAAAATTACCAGATTTATCGAACTTTAATAATGCCCTTAATGTTCTTTCCGATTGGTTTTCTACTAATAACTTGCTTCTCAATGCAAGCAAAACTAAATGTCTAAAGTTTTCGCTTTCCAATGTTCATACAATATCAGAATTAGGTTTGATGCTTGATAGCGACCAGCTCGAATTAATAAATGAAACCGTATTTCTGGGAATAACGATTGACTCTAGGTTGCAGTGGGGGCCACACATCTCGGCACTGTCGTCTAGGTTAAGTTCGGCTGCATTCGCGGTTAGGAAAATTCGGCAGCTTACTGATATACCCACTGCTAGATTAGTTTATTTCGCTTATTTTCACAGCTTGATGTCTTACGGTATTCTATTATGGGGGTCCGCGGCCGATGTAGATTCCATTTTCATCTTGCAGAAACGGGCAATTCGCTCAATATATGGCATGGGCCCTCGAGAGTCATTAAGAGAAAAGTTTAAAGAAATAAACATTCTAACCTTGCCTTCCTTATACATTTTCGAAAATATTATGTATGTGCGTAAAAATCTTTCTAGTTTTAGAGTTAAAAGTGATTATCACAATATTAATACTAGGAATAAGAATAAGTTAGTAGTTCCTAAATTCCGGCTTACTAAAACAAACTCAAAATCATTTCTGACAGGCATTTTTGACGGGCCTGTTGGTCTAGTGGTTAGTGACCCTGACTGCTATACCGGAGGTCGTGGGTTCGATTCCCACCCAGGACAAATGTTTGTGTGATGAGCACGATCATTTGTTCTGGTTGTCTGGGTGTAATTTATCTATAATATGTATGAATTTAGAAATATATAAGTATGTTTATCAGTTGTCTGGTTACCATAACACAAGCTCTGCTTAGCTTGGGATCAGATAACCGTGTGTGAGTTGTCCCGGAATATTATTATTATTATTTCTAGGGAATTCAATACGCTTTTATAATAAACTACCAGAGGCCATTACTGATCTGCCTGGTAAGAAATTCAAATCTTGTGTAAAATCTATTCTTTTAAGGAAAGCGTATTATAAAGTTAAGGACTACGTGGAAGACAAAAGGGCGTGGAGTGTTTAATATCTGCACATGTGGCTTCCCTGGCGGTCCTCAAGATTTGCTTGTTTACTTTAAATGAGTTCTTAAGCCGCCTGTATTTCCTGAAGGCACTTGACATGCCTTGACATTCCTGTTAGGGTATTTTTTTTTTTTGTGACTACATATGTATTGTATGTAAAATTGTTTTACCTTTTAATAATATTACTTTTTTATTTTTATTTTTTACTTTTTAAATTTTCATATTTTGTACTTTGTTTTTTATGTGAATGCGTCAACAGCGTATTTTATTATTCACTATTTAACAGATTGGTTTCTTTGACTTCTTCGGTTGTCAGAGTGATCAGTGATCATTCTATTACAGATTAAATTATTTTAAATTTTCTTTTTTATAACGTAGTTTGTACTGCGTTTTTGACGCAAATATTTTAACAATAATGTACAAATAATTGTAACAATTATTATTTTTTAAAAGAGTAACCTATGGAGTTTCTTGCCGGCTCTTCTCCATAGGAAGGACACTTTGGAACCGAGCAACTAGAGTCAGTAGTTTATAACGTGACGTTTCTTAAGCGCCTTTTTTTTTGGTTTACAAGAAATAAAAACTTTTTGATTTTGATTTTTTGATTGAGACTGGTGGAAAAGGTGTTGTCAAAGTTAACTTGTTCCAGGAATGTTTAATGCATATAACATTAATAAATTTGAGAAAAGGTGGACTAAGTGTTATGTCACCGGGATGTAAAATTATTTTTATGAACAATGTTAACATGATTGTATGCATGGTGAACATTGACTTATGTCATGGAATTAATATTTTCTTAGTAAGATTATGTATTGTGATTTCAGAAAATTGAATATTATGTTATTAAGTTACCAGACACAGGCATTATGAAATATATCTTTGGCTTTGGAACAACATGCTGCTGTCTGTCGGTTTATGCAATAAGTGTGATAAACATAACAAAGGTTGTGTTTTGGCATTATGGTAACCAGCTGAATTTAACCATGAAAAAAATAATATAAATAAATAAGGTAAAAAGTATTAAGGACCAAAATGATGATAGAATAATTTAAAAGGAATTGAGGTATGTTTACTTTTATTTAATGTTTTTCATCATGACTGATATTGCCTGACTGATAAAACACCTTTCAACTGTTCTGTAAGTTTCTGTTGACTTAGTATTTTAGAAAAGGGACAGGTGGCTAGCATTATGATACTGGCTTATGTTGAGGCTTATAATTTCTACTGTGCTACTCTTAATTAACTGGTGAGCTTTTAACTGTTTTGTCGTCTTCAAAGATACCTGCCCAACAGTCGGGCATAATATTGGATTATGGACTGTACTGGTCGACATCTCGTAATCATTCAGTTGATTGCTTGTGCCAAGATATGGGATTATTCAAATTGATGTGTATTACATTTTGAAGTTATCTGTGGTTATCATTGTCCCACAACAGAGCTTTAACAATAGCTTAACTTTGTTGTCATCGTTTGACATTCGGGGCTTGCTAACTGATCTACGATTGCCTTCGGGGCTTGCTAACTGATCTACGATTGCCTTCGGGGCTTGCTAACTGATCTACGATTGCCTCCGGGGCTTGCTAACTGATCTACGATTGCCTTCGGGGCTTGCTTACTGATCTACGATTGCCTTCGGGGCTTGCAAACTGATCTACGATTGCCATCGGGGCTTGCTAACTGATCTACGATTGCCTTCGGGGCTTGCTAACTAATCTACGATTGCATTCGGGGCTTGAATACTGATCTACGATTGCCTTCGGGGATTGCTAACTGATCTACGATTGCCTTCGGGGCTTGAAAACTGATCTACGATTGCCTTCGGGGCTTGCTAACTGATCTACGATTGCCTTCGGGGCTAACGTTTTCTGCGGCGGTATAGATGTTCTGCACAACTTACCGCCCCAGACAACACCGTTCTTTACAGCTTCCTCGGTCGAAGATGTGCACGTGCCTGAGGGGTGAGCTGAGTTCCTGCGAGGATGCCGGAAAGTCAGGATCGCCGAACTGTTAACCGAAATTAGAATCGACTAATACGTCGCGTCACTATTACCGGATGAACTGACAACACTAGAGAGCAATGGATAATGGCGGCGCGTGCGATTCTCGTTGTAGTAGTCTCTTGCATTGTATAAATTAATAATAAGCATTATGGCGTCGCTGGCCTTTAAAAGTATTGTAATTGTAACGTTGAATCCATTCTTATGATAATATATTGTAAAGTTTCAAGCATCAGTGTTTTCCTTTTAACAATATTTACCGCTAAACGTAGGCAACTGTATGCGTGGTAACTTAACCTCACACTCAGACACGTGACCACCACTTGCACTTGCACTTGGCGCCGTAGATGTTGCACTCGATGTCATCATAAAGGGCTGCAAAGCTTCCTTTAACATAGTTTTGTACGATACATACAACTCCTCAAACTCCTGGTAAACATCTTGGGTAAAATACGTGTCCTGCTTGTCCTTTTGGTTCGCCTTGCCAATGATAGACTTGTGCTCATCTCTGAAACTTGTCCACTTCTTCTTTCTTCTTTTCCGGTTCGCTCTTGACAGAGCGGTCGTGGTCATCAAGTAGTCTGATTGCGGGCAGCCGTAATCCGCTTCACGATGCGACGCCATCCTTCCCTGTCGGTCGTGATACGGGTGCACTCGTGTACGGGGCCGCCTATTGCAGATTTAATCTGGTCGGTCCATCGCATGGGCGACCTGCCGCGCGGCCTTGTGCCTTCGACCTTCCCCTGCACGACAAGCCGCTCTATGGAGGTGTTGTCCCGTCGTGTAACATGCCCAAAGAACTGTAGGATTCGAGCCTGAACTGTATTAGTTAAGCGCTGTTTGTTGCCGAGTTCTTGGAGAATAGATGCATTGGTGCGAAACTCTGTCCACGCTACTCCAAGCATTTTCCTCCAGCACCACATTTCGAGTGTGTTGTATATGTATGTGTGAATTGTGCGTATGTAAGCGTGTGCTGCGTCCACACCCAACCATCGAATGAAGGATTAAACCGGTGTGCTATTAGCCGTCAGTAGTTTCACTTGTCTCCCTACGCACCTACATAACAGTGGCGACGAGGTACCCACAGTAGCAAAAAATAAAATTAAAAAAGTTTTGTTGCAAAATGGCACAGTCATTTTATGGAATTTTGTAAATTTTGGATCATAATGTTAATGATTGGAAAACCTACAAATGGCGCGTGACACAATGGTTCATCGCAAATAACATCGATGCGAAAAACGATGCGGCGGGAACCAGGAGGCATGCCATACTACTCAGCGCACTCAACGATGGTACATACAAGTTGGCAGCAGATTTAGCCCTGCCCAAAGACGTACAAGAGGTACCATACGAGGATCTGGTGACATTATTGGACAACCACTTTACACCGAAACGTTGCGGGTTCAGCGAACGGCACAACTTTTACGCAGCTTCGCAGCAGCCTGGCGAGACACATACGCAGTGGGCAGCGAGGTTACGTGGACTGACGGCACATTGTGGGTTCAGCAATGTTGAGGAGGCCTTGTGTGATCGCTTTGTGATGGGGATGCTAGCGGGTCCTGAACGGGAGAAACTATTTGCGCTGGACTTGGAGACCTTAACTTTGGTGAAGGCGGTGGAGTTAGCTGAGAGCATAAGATGTGCGCGCGCAGGCGCTGCCGCTGTTGCATCTGCATCTACAGATCAGGCACAGGTGTTCAAGATCGCGAAAGGACAAAATAGTGTCAACACGACCAATAGTAAAAAAAAGGGCTCAGTGTGCGGTCGCGCTAATCACGAATCGTCTCAGTGTCGGTTCGCAAGGTACAAGTGCAAAAAGTGCAACAAAGTGGGTCATTTGCGAAAAATGTGCAATAAACTTAACTACGTGTTAACGGGGGATGTGAGCGAGGACGATGACGGTAAGTCACTGTTTAACATTTGTTCGGCTCGGGGAGAACCTATGACAGAAACCGTGACGATAAATGGGCAGAATATAGAATTCCAAATAGATAGCGGATCGGCGGTGACGGTCATATCTAAGGGTACATATAAAAAAGTGTTTGCGGGTATACCATTGCATATTTCTGACAAAACAAAATGTGGTTACACGCGAACCAATATGCAGTGTTTAGGTTATGTGCGTGTTCCAGTAACATATATGAAGCGCACACACACACTTGATGTGATCGTCATACGTCACGGCGGCCCACCGTTGCTAGGTCGCGACTTCATATCAATATTTAAATTAAAGTTAACTCAAGTAAATTTTTTTAACCGTACTCAAAGCGCAATTGACCGGTTGCCAATACAGTTTCCGGAAGTATTTTCAGACAAGCTGGGCGCTTTCAAAAACTATAAAGTTAAGTTACAACTAAGTAATGATGCAAAACCGATATTTTTTAAAGCGCGTTCCATTGCGTTTGCGTTGCGTGACAAAGTCGATAAAGAGATAGAACGATTGACAAACCTCGGTGTATTAAAACCGGTTAAACATGCGGACTATGCATCGCCTATTGTGCCGGTACTCAAACGGGACGGTTCCGTCAGATTATGTGCGGATTATTCTGTGACATATAATTAGTAACAGAACAATATCCTTTACCGACCGTTCACGAATTATTTTCAAAATTACACGGTGGCCAGCAGTTTTCAAAAATTGATTTATCCATGGCCTACAATCAATTTCTGCTAGATGATGAGTCACAAAACATAACCTGTATTAACACTCATCGAGGTTTGTTTAAATATACGCGCCTTGTGTTTGGCTTGTCGAGCGCACCGTCTATTTTTCAGCGCGCGATGGAAACCGTGTTGTCCGGGTTAGACGGAGTGTTATGCCTATTAGATGACGTGTTGGTAACAGCAAACACGAAAGATTTGCATGTAGAAAAGCTACACATAGTTCTCAAGAGACTTTAGGACGCGGGACTAACCTTGCGAAAGGACAAATGCGAATTTTTTAAAGACGAAATAAAGTATTTAGGATATATTATCAATAAGAACGGTCTAAAGAAAGATTCGTCTAAAGTAAAGGCAATTGTAGACGCTCCTGTCCCAAGTAATGTAAACACCTTGCAATCATTTCTAGGGCTTGTTAACTACTACCGAAATTTCGTTCCTCGAGCATCAAGTATTCTTAGTCCCTTGTACGATTTGTTAAAGAAAGGAGTTAAGTGGCATTGGACAGCAATTCATCAGAATGCATTCAATGAAATAAAAAAATGCTTAACTTCGGAACAAGTGCTAACACATTTTGACCCAAATCCA
This sequence comes from Autographa pulchrina, assembly GCA_905475315.1. NCBI lineage: Eukaryota > Metazoa > Arthropoda > Insecta > Lepidoptera > Noctuidae > Autographa > Autographa pulchrina. Next base: position 13,390,513 of record FR997761.1, on the reverse strand, counting down.
AAAATAATATTGACGGTAGATGCGTCTCCATTTGGTTTAGGCGCTGTTTTATCACAAGTAGGTAGTGATATGTCCGAACGTCCCATATCATTCGCGTCCCGCACGCTTACGTCAGCCGAAAAACGATACTCGCAAATACAGAAAGAAGCCACAGCGATAATATTTGGCATTAAACGTTATCATCAATATTTATATGGCAGATCGGTACCGTTTGTATTACGCACCGACCACAAACCTTTGATTACTATCTTTGGTCCCTATAAGGGCATACCTGAAGTATCGGCTAATGAACTACAAAGATACGCAATGTTCTTAAGCGCGTATAATTATACAATTGAATACGTAAAAAGTGCCGATAACAACGCAGACTATTTGTCACGAGCGAGCTTACGTCACGATCAAAACCAGTTAGAGAAGCGGGGGGACAGCGGCGCTCACGCAGCTACAGCCGCGGCACCGATCGACCGGGCGACTTATGTTAGTTTTGTAGTTGAAGGCAGCATGCCAGTAACATTTGACGAATTACGCAAAGAAACTGCCAAAGATATTATTTTAGCGAAAGTAATTAATTAGCAGACGAAATAACGACCGAAATTTTAAAACTGGGAAGAAGTGTTCTTGTACCTTACATCACATATTTTTATAATAACATTTTATACACAGGTGAGATTCCCTCTGAATTTTGCCACTCTAACATAATTTTACTACATAAAAAAGGAGACAAAGCTGAGATCTCAAACTACCGCCCCATAAGCCTCATTTCACATCTATATAAGTTGTTTATTAGAATATTAGAGAACCGGATTGCTCCAATACTTGATCTCCATCAACCTCCCGAACAAGCTGGATTTCGCCCTCAATTCTCCACAACAGATCATCTCCACACCATTAATCAAGTAATAGAGAAATATAATGAGTTTAATAAACCACTTTACGTGGCATTTGTAGATTACGCCAAAGCCTTTGACAGCATACATCATAACTCGGTTTTTGATGCCTTAGAGTCCCAAAATGTCCCACACACTTATATCGATCTCATTGACAAAGTATATAGAATTAGTTCGGCTAACATAAAACTACACACTGCTGGCACAAACTTTATCATAGAGAGGGGCGTTAAGCAAGGCGATCCACTCTCACCGAAGTTGTTTACAAGCGCATTGCAGGAGGTTTTTAAGAAGCTTCCTGACTCGTGGCAGACACAATGTATAAATATTAGTGGTCACCAGCTTACAAACCTCCGCTTTGCTGATGACATCGTCTTATTCTCCGCTTCACATTCAGAACTTGAAGATATGCTCCAAGATCTGAGCACGGCGAGTCTTGAGGTTGGGCTTACAATGAACCGGTCAAAGACCCAACTTATGACCAACAGCACGAAACGTAGGGTCGTGGTAGACGGACAGGAATTACAATATGTCGATGAGTACATATACTTGGGCCAGATTATCTCTTTTAAGAACCGGCAGGAAAAGGAAGTTGAAAGAAGGATACAGAATGCGTGAAAGAGTTTCTGGGCCTTAAAAGAACATTTGAAGGGCAGCTTGCCGATGACGCTGAAAAGAAAACTCATCGACATGTGCGTCCTGCCCGTCCTAACCTACGGTGCTCAAAGTTGGTCACTCACTGAACAACAGAAGTCCAAACTCAAGATTTGTCAACGAGCGATGGAGCGCAGCATAGTAGGTGTTAAACTGTCAGATCGAGTTAGAAACACTACGCTGCGCTCCATAACTCAAGTAACAGATGTCGGAGAAAAACAGCCAGGCTTAAGTGGGAGTGGGCTGGCCACGTCGCGCGCATGCAGCCTGGGGCCCGAGTCTACTATTTACACTCCGTGTCAGTGTGATCATAGTGGGATGATAGTGTCAACCCAATATGTGCCTAATTTTCGTATTCAGTTAAGCCAACAACAATCAGTGGCATGAGTAGCATGAGTGGGACGTGGTGTTGTCAATTTAAATTAAAAATAAAAGTAGCAAACATTTTGTAATTATTAATAGGCAACACCGATTGGCACTAATTATTAATAATCGTTTCTTATGTTGCAAAAAATTGTATTAATTGTTTTTTGAATACTAATTAATTGTAAAAGCCCATACAATATGTAATTTCTATTAAAAACTTGTAAATAAGGATAATTATGTTTTAAAAAAGGAAAGTTTTCGTTGAAATTAACATTTTGTCTATGAAAGAAAAAACGTTAAGCCATAGATATCAGTCATTAAAGTGACAGACTTTAAAAGTGCGCCAAATCAAATTTAAATGAAGACTTATTCTTGTCTAATTTTAAGACTGGTTTATTTTTAATTACATAGATGGTTTATTCCAAAAAAGAAATATATATTAGACTATTTTTCATAGTTAATTTTAAATAAAAATTGATTTATTTTTAATTATAATATACGGGGTTTTACAAAAAATAAGTATGTACTGCTTTATTTAATGTTTTATTTGCGCAGTTACAAAATGCCATTCTGTAGGATTTTACGTGGTTGTGGTATTAAATGAAATATTTAATATGTTTCACTTCACGGTTTATTACGAGATCATTAACAAGAGAGAACGGCGCCACCAGCGTCAATATAAGGAACTACAAAATGGTTGCGTTCCATTACAACAATTTCAACACCCTCCCTTGGAACGCAACCCCATTTTTGTTGCACAATACAAATGTTTATCACTAGTAGTACCCTTAGTTAAGTTATCTGCTATCATTTCTTCACCTTTAACATACAGAAACTTAAGTTTTAAATTATTAACATGACTCTTTAGAAAATGGTACCGAATATCTATATGTTTAGATCGAGGCAAATAACAATCATTGGTAGTTAGCTTAATTGCACTCTGGTTGTCACTGAAGATGATAAGCGGGTTCTTTAGCTGCTGCCCGAGCTCGCCGTGAAGCTGCTGCAGCCACAGCGCCTCCTGCGCAGCGGAACCCATCGCCATGTACTCCGCTTCAGCGGTCGACAGGGCAACAGTCTGCTGCTTGTGTGACCGCCACGAAATGGCTCCACCCTGTAACAGAAATAAATAACCGGTGCACGACTTTCTGTCGCGGACATCACTGGCCCAGTCGGCGTCACAATATCCCATTATCTCTTCATTACCATCTTTGGTGTATATTAACTTCATATCTTTTGTACCCTGTAGATATCTAAAAATTCTTTTCACTGCGGACCAGTGTTCAGTGCTTGGGTTTTTGTTAAATCTGCTTAGCACATTGACAGCAAAACATATATCTGGACGTGTGACTTGAGCCACATAGAGTAGACATCCAATTGCTTGTTGATAGGGGCCATCAAACTTTTCTTCTTTCTCATTTTTATGAAACTTCATACCAACTTCAAATGGTGTTTTTACAGGTTTACAGTCAGACATTCTGAACCGTGCTAAAATTTCTTTGATATATTTTTCCTGATCTATAACTATTTTCTGCCCATCTTTGGTAATATGCAAACCCAAACATTCACTTGCTGGCCCAATGTCTTTCATTTCAAATTGCTGTTTTAATTTTTCCTTCAATAAGATTTTAATTGACTCTTGAGCAGTAAATAATATTAAATCGTCAACCCAGACAGCTATAAATGTATTTTTCTTAGTATTATAGTAGACACAGGGATCTGTTTTCGACTGTAGCATTCCTAGCTCATGTAAAACATTCTTTAATTTGGTGTTCCATAGTCTGCTGGCTTGTTTGAGGCCATATATGGACTTATGTAGCTTGCACACCTGAGATCCTTGTCTAAACTGTTCTGGTTGCTGCATATAAATTTCTTTATCAATTTCTCCCTGCAAAAAGGCAGATACAGCATCCATTTAGTCTATTTGTAGGTCATATTTGGCTGCCAAAGCAAATAGATAACGGATAGTTGTATATCTGACAACTGGTGAGTAAGTTTCCTCATAGTCAGCACCCCTCCTTTGGGCATAACCCTTTATTACCAGCCTAGCCTTGTAGCGGACAATATTTCCTTGCTGGTTAGTCTTTGTTTTAAATACCCATTTATAAGGTAAAGCCTTTTTGCCTGGTGGAAGATCTGTTAAACTCCATGTTTTGTTTTAATTAATGAACTATACTCCTCATGCATGGCAGTTTTCCATTCAGTAGCATGTGCTGATGACAATGCTTCTTCAACAGTCTCTGGATCAGTCAGTTCAGTAAAGAAACATGTGGTGGTGATGGGGTGATGTGATGTTATGTTAATGGAGTCAGGGTAAATAAAAGTTCCGACACCTTCACGACACGTAATATATTGTTCGATCACACACACAGATAGTTCACATACACAGATAGTTCACATACACACAGTCTTATAGCTTAAGCAGAGCTATAGAAATAGAAGGAGTATTTGAAGGAGAAAATTAGATAGGAAAGCGATAGCAACAGTAAACAATAACGATAATACGTTGGTACGCGCGGTAGCTGAAAAGCATTCGGTTAGCGGGCGACACGGGCTTCGCGAGCGAGGTTAGTGGCCGACTGGCGCGGCGCGGCGAGTAGCTGCGCGCGCGCCGGACGTAAGACCGATCCGGTTTTTACCGGAGATGCAACGCGTTTCCAATGCACCGCGTCGCAACTGTGGATGTCGTGGTATTAAATACTAAGTAGGTTTATGCGTAGTGTTATTTAGTTATTATTGTAAATATGTATATAGGTAATAAGATGTTTTATGTATAATATATTGCAGATAAATATATATTAACGATTTTGGGACATGTAAATATAAATAGTAAATTATATACATAGATATTGTTTATGTGTGACTGAGTAGGCTACAAACACATAAAACTTTCCTTATTTTCATTATTCTTATCATGACGTGGCCGGAGGGACCTCATTGTTACATTGGTGTCATAGTTTTGCTTCACATAACTAGGTGGATGGAAAGTTTCATCTAGTTCACCATAATCTGTGTCATATTCACTTGAGTCTTCATCTTGACTTGTTTCCATGTTCAATTCTCTTTTCCAAGACTCCTGAGTGTGTATTTCCTGATTTTGGGTGGTAGATGCACTTTTAGGTGTCTCACTGTTAGCAGGTGCAGCGGCGCTATCACTGACTGACTGATTACCCTTATCTGTAACATCAATGCTTGAAATGGGCAAACTGACATTGTGATTGTATTTTTCAAAGAAAGCAACATCTCTACTCTTTATTACTTTATGTGTTATAGGATCCATTAGACGATATCCTTTGGTATTTTCACAATAACCTACCATTATCATTCTAGTTAATTTCTTATCCCATTTTTGGCGTTTTTGATTTGGTACATGTACCATAACAACAGAGCCAAATATTTTCATATGAGATAGATTAGGTTTTTTACCTGTCCATAACTCATACGGTGTTTTACCTTCTAATGACTTGGTGGGCGATCTATTTATAATATATGCAGCAGTTGCTAAAGCTTCAGCCCATAATCTTTTCTCCAAGTTGGCATAAAACAGCATGCATCTGGCGCGCTCCACTAGTGTCCTGTTCATCCGCTCTGCCATGCCGTTGTGCTCTGGAGTATATGGAGTAGATGTCTGGTAAACAATACCATGTTTAGATAAAAAGTTTTCAAAATTGTAATTGCAGTATTCTGTACCATTATCAGTGCGTAGTATTTTAATCTTATAATTCAATTCATTCTCAGCTTTGGATTTAAAATCTTTAAAGGTCTCTAAAACATTCATTTTATCTTTGAGAAAATACACATGTATCTTTCGTGTGAAATCATCGGTGAAAGTTATGAAATATTTCATACCTCCATATGATAGGTTCTCCATAGGGCCGCATAAATCTGAATGTATCAGCTCTAGTGGTTTTACTGCTCTTGAGCCTACATTTTTAAACGGCATCCTGCTATGCTTTCCTTCAAAACAATGAATACATGAAATCTCACTATTACCATTTTCCTGAGTCAAAGTCACACCGTCTACACAGTTTGGCAATTTTCTTAAATCTGAAGTATTCAAGTGTCCCATTCGCAGATGCCACAAATAAGTGTCATTAGAATTCACTGTACTTGATGTCAGATGAACCATTTCTTGACCAGGGTTCATGATGTATAAGTTGTTGTTCAATACTGCAGTACATATTACTTTTCCTACATTGTTCTGGATATCACATCCTTTGTTGTTAAACAAAACTTTATATCCACTCTTCACAATAGTGCTGACAGAAAGGAGATTTGCAGCTAACCCGGGGACAAACAAAACATTCTTTACTTGTATTTTATCCTTCTGGTTTATGGGTATATCAACATAACCGACTCCTTTTACAGCTAATGGCTCCCTATTTGCAACTGTAACACTCTTTACAGATGGCTCTGTGACATTGTACAACCAATTATCCCTGCTTGTCATGTGCATGGATGCACCGGAGTCTACTAGCCATTTATCACACACACTTTGTTCAACAGTTGCTGAAAATGCAGCTACATAACTGGAGCTCTCTTCTTTACTTGATGCCCCCTTTGATTGTTTACAGAACTTGGCAAAATGACCATACTTGTTACACTTGAAACATCTTGGCCCCTTCGGTTTACTCGATGGAACATAATTTTTGTTGTTTAAAGTTTTCTTTGATTTAGTGAAGAAAGCAGCAGACTTTGAGGTGTTAACTTCTTGAATAAGCTTGGTCTTAACTGAGTCTGCATTAATTTTGATGCCAGTGCTCTCGAGACCCATAATCATGGGCTTGTATTTGTCTGGTAATCCAGCCAGCATTAATGTCCCGAGCCACTCATCATCGACATTGAATCCTATATTTCGTAGTTTATGAGCAGTGTTCATAATCTTGCTTACATACTCCTCAACACTAATGCAAGATTCCAGACTCGTGTTAATTAAATCTTTGAGTAGGCCAACTCTTCGCGTCAGTCCATTGTCATCAAAGGCTTGGTGTAAATTGTGCCAAACTTCTCTCGCTGTTGTGCAGTCCTGGACGTGAACGTAATTTTGTGTATCAAGAAGCAAGATTAGCTTTGCTTTGGCCTTGACATCCTTGCTAGGATCAATCGGGTCATCTTTACCGGGCTCAATACAACTCCACAGATTCTCGTGCTGTAAATATGTCTTCATACTAAATTTCCAGGTAGCGAAGTTTTCTCTTCCTACTAATTTTTCAATGTGGAACATATTACTCGAACTCATTTTGACTGAGAGTTCTGTTCTTACGAACTTTTATGAGAATCACGTTGTCCGTATAACCTCAAATTGAATCTCAACACTTATTTCACAAAGTACAAACTGAAGTGATTCCTTACTGTGCCACCCGGAACCACGCTCTGCTACCATGTAGGATTTTACGTGGTTGTGGTATTAAATGAAATATTTAATGTTTCACTTCACGGTTTATTACGAGATCATTAACAAGAGAGAACGGCGCCATCAGCGTCAATATAAGGAACTACAAAATGGTTGCGTTCCATTACAACAATTTCAACACATTCCTATGGAGAAGAACAGGCAAGAAACTCTATAGGTGTCAACCAAATTAAAACTAGTTAAATTATCTTACTTACACCATTTAATTTATTTGACATATAAATATTATATAATTCCCTTATACATAAACTTAACTATATGTACACTTAAAGAAAACAAATCAATATGAAATGGATAAGATGTACCACAGTAGTGAAAAAAAGAGAAAACAGTTTACAATGTTGATGTATTCACAAGAATTTTCTGGTATAAGAAGATGTAGACACTGCATATTGGCCAATCTGTAACAACAGTTTTGACAACACTATTATATCCTATTTCAAGGCCGATAACATACATACATTCTATCTAACGTTCGTTTGTTGCTTTGCAACATGAAGTGCGCGTCACAAGTGAGCATCTAAAACAGAAAATATTGGTAAATAATAATCGTCTTATTTCAGCTGCCCCACAATGTAGTTTTGTATTTATCTTCTTCAATCTTCTTTAATTTATTATTAATAATAGTCTTGTTTCAAATGGCTACTAATTAGTTTTTTAATTTTATTTTCATCTTATCTTTGGAACTGCAGTCAAAATAATAAAGTGCACACCACAAAACATCAGAAAACAGAATATACTCATTCGTTTTTGAATATTATCTTTAACTTATTTTTTTTATGTAATTAATTAAATGTTTTATTTAATTTTTTACAGAAGCTTATAGTTAACAAACGTTCACGCTTTATAATTTATAAATATAATATTCAAGATTGTGACTATCAAATACATTGGTTTAAAACCTAATTTCTTTCAGCCCACAGCCTATTTACAAGATCCTGTTGTAAGGTTTGTCCCCTCCGTAGGTCCATGTTGACCCTGGAGTTATGTGGATCCTGAGAATCCAATTTATGCTTTGGCTCTCAAATTGATTTCAATCTAGAAGAGATAAAATACTTTTTAATAAAAAGCAAGATGTAGGTAATAAAATATACATATATATAATACCTGGTGCTGTCGCTGCCTTTCAGCATTGGTCTCCTCAGCTGTGAGAGGTATTACAGGGACTCAGTTTCTTTTGGCAATGTTATGCTGAACACTGCATGCATTGTCAATTCCCCCGCTGTGATAGGGCTATAGTGCAAAGTGCGTGCCACAAGCAAACATCTGAAAACACATATTTTTTTCTTATTTACACTCTAGGTTATATTAGAAAGATAGCTTAAATCAATATGTGTTCATATTTATTTATTTAATATAACTGTACTAAGATTAGTTTACCTATACAGAATGTAATCAATCTGCTTTGCTATGTTACCTGTAGATGGAACTTGGAGGAATCTGGTGTCTCTAGGGTTGAGGAAGACTATCCGCTCGTGATACAGTTTCATACTAGTACGAGGGGATAGGGCGAATCAGACTAAAGACAACCAAACCAATTATGTATAATTATCACATTCTCCTACTGTTGAACTGCCTACATTTTGTATGGTTGTCTTGTGGGATTTGTATTTATGCTATAATAAAGATTTGTATTTGTATTGTATTACCTGAAACATGCTTTTAGTAGTCCAATGCAGCATTCCACTTGGTTTTTTGTGGCCACATGTCGCATATAATAATTATGCTCAGGAGTTCCTTCTGCTTTGTCTAATATAGGAGTCAGCACATCATTTAAAGCATCTGTCACTTGATTCACAGCCCGCGAACGGTAGTCTGAGACACGATAAGGAAGAATGATTGCCCAACCAAAGTTTGGAATGAGCGCGTCGCGTAAAAAGCGAGCGCAATGAGTACCTGGAATAAATATACATGTTAAATATGAAACACTACTTTTGAAGGCAATGTAACAAATTTACATTATGCGCATGTACATCGTGTACCACAAACATCTGTAATTACTATATATATCAAGCTAATAAATGGTTTTCTATTCATCAGCAGTTATTAGGATATTATCTTTACTAACCTTATTAGAAGGCGAGATGGCGTCGGATCTTCGATGTACTTTTAAATGAGGAGTTAACTCAGACACTAACTGGCTAACTTGCTCTTTACCGAGACGAAAGGTTTTAATGAATTCCGTCTCTCCGAGATCGCGGAATGGATCCACACGAAGCCTCAACCTGGCACGGAATTCGACGGTCACATAAATTGGCAAGGACTAAAATACGAAAACGCAAAGCAGCAGCAGCTGGTCTCATTTTTGATATAAGTAAAACCACTGGAGTTTACTGGAGCAACTTTTGCAAATACGTTGTATTTCTCGCGTTTTCGTTGAGTTTGACGTTTATTGTCATACTTCAACTGCTGTCAAAAAATAGCGGAATACGAAATTGTACCGGCCATCGGTCATATTCACTCAACTCTCGTCTCAATCGTTCCAATGACCAATTGTGACGTTTTGACAGTTAGTAGAATGCCAATTATCGTAAAATGGTCCCACTGACCCCACCCACTCAAACGATTCAAGCAACTCTAAATAGCAGACTCGGGCCCCTGACCGATGGGCAAAGATCGTCACCCACTGGACGCCGGAAGGACATCGCCGTCGAGGTCGTCCGCGGCGAAGGTGGTGTGATGATCTAGTCAGTTATGCGGGGCGCATGTGGATAGAAATCGCCATGAACAGAGAGGTTTGGAAGAAGAAAGGGGAGGCCTTTGCCCAGCAGTGGAATCTAATTTAGGCTAATTAAAAAAAAATAAAATAATAATAATTACATTCATCAGGGGTGGCCTAGAAAATTGTTATCGGATTTAAATATTAAGCCTTATTATTTGTGTAGGACACAATTGTCACACGAAAATGGTTGTGTTATGAGAGGACATAAAGTGGTTATTCCGGAAACGTTGCGCTCTAAAATTATACACGAGTTACATAATTCGCATATGGGTATTGTCAAAACGAAAGCTGAGGCTCGATCACGATTTTGGTTCCCAGGGGTGGATATGGCGTTGGAAGCAATGATAAAGACGTGTGATATTTGTCAACAGCTACGGCCTCCCCCGCCGCGAACACCGATAGTTCCGTGGCGGTACCCACCAATGCCATTCTATAGAATACACATTGATTTCCTAGGCCCGTTAAATAATCAAATGTTTTTTGTGGTTGTAGACGCACACACCAAATGGGTGGAGTTGTACGATGTCACTATGTCTACAACTTCCACAACCGTCATAGCGAAGCTATACGATTTTATGTCCAAGTACGGCCTACCCCATACAATAGTTAGTGATAATGGGACCGCGTTTACGTCATTTGAGTTTAGGAATTTTTGTTTAAGAAACGGCATCGATCATTTGACATCACCAGCCTACAATCCGGAAAGTAACGGGCAGGCGGAAAGTTTTGTTAAAATCGTAAAAAAGGGCATTAAATCATGTGTTATTCTCTCACGTAATAAAAGTGATAGCAGTTAAAAATATTAAAATATCTTTTTGACTATCGAAATTCGGTCCATTCTGTCACAGGGTTCTCACCAGCTGAGCTAGTGTTTGACCGCAAGTTGAGGTCATTTGATCAATCCGAAAACGCCGTCGGCCTCTCTCACCATCCCTCACTAATTATGTTTACCGTCAACAGTGTTCGCAAATTTAATCACATGGAGGTTGTAATAAACAAGTGTTTAAGAGCGTAGACGGGCTGCATTTTTTCCATACAAACGTATTCCTCTATTCCCTTCCTGAATAATGCCTCTAGAGTAATCGTTTTTATTTCTAAAAATGAAGGCAGTAGGGTATAATTGGGGGTTCTGCCTCACTTGCTCTCGCTGCGCTCGAGCGGCGCGATGCAGAAGCCCCCAATTATACGTTGCTAATGTAACCTACTTCAAGTGCGCATCAAAACAGCGTCATGGAATATTATCATCAACAGTTAGCAGTTGAATGTCAACTGCAAGAAATAAAATTGCCATACTTAGCAATTGAACATCAACTGCATGGAATTAAATCTACTGTTTGCAAATAATTCATTGAAATATGAAGATATCATATACTTCATTTTTGAATGGATAGTTTTTAAGATCAAATGATATTTTACATAAGTACACTTACTAAACCACTGAGCATGTTGTTGCCATGGGCTGGTCACAAGGTAGGAAAGCAAGGGAAATATTAAAAAATATTTGTATCATTAAAATAATTTATTCTCAAAACACCATTTCTTTAAACACAAAACATTTTTTAAAGCACACATTGAGTCATGATAAATACAACTGTAAAAATCTTCAGAATATTTATACCTATCATACAAGCTTAATAAATTAGGACAACTTTTGTCTTCTAAATTAATTACACTATTATTGCTATTATTTAAAATTCCTTTCAACCATAACACTTTTTCATTACCTTTAGTATATATACACTTATCTCTTAAAACATCTAAAATTAAACACTGATAATTAGAATAAGGTATAAATCCTTCACTCCAATAAATCTTCCGGTTACGCTCAATCCATGCAACTTGCCGTCTTTCTTGTTTTGTTAAATCATAAAAGGGGAATGGTGGCTTTATTAAAAACACTTGCAGTTTTTTATTACAATATATAGCAATCTCTTTTATTATAAATTCATTTGCTTCTGTCTTAAAGCCTTGAACGTCTACAATGGCAGTCATGATAACCTGCGCACTATGTTGCTCAAAGGTTTGTATTCCACAAGTCGATCGATTATAATTAAACAATATGCAGCAGTATTATCTGGTATTGATGCTGAACATTCAATTTCCAATCGAACGTCTACTGGACCTGATTTTAGACTATCGTTTTGCCTTGAACAATCTATGATAAACAAAGGAGCTTTTTCTTTAAAGTCCTTTAGGCTGAGCAAGGGATCAACCGGACAGTTGTAATACGACTGACGAAATTTCACATACATTTTATATAATATACTGTACTTGCCCTCAGAAAATTTCAAGCTTAAAGGTTCATATGGATAATATTGTGAATTCAAAAAGAGAGTTACGTTCGTTACTTCACAATGATCGAATAGTGAACTATCTTTCAATTTATTATTTTTTCTGTTTGTTTGTAAACAGAAAATAACATATCTAGGCTTTTCTAATTGTGATGCAGTTTTCACTGACCATGAATGCTTTGTGGTTTTAGGTAGTAAAGGATACTCATACAAATCCCAATTTCTAAATGCCATTTGAATAGACTTATCTCTTTCTAAATGTTTTAAAAGTGTGAGTCGTTCTCGATCTGACACTTTTATGTGAGGCACCCTCCATTGCATCCTTTCTAAATTGATTTGGAAATGGGCAATATCTTCAGTTAGTATGACACTGTTTAAATTAGAGTTACTTCTGTTCAATATAAGCTCATGTTTACAATTTATGACAATCTTATTGTAATCTTCCGCAAATCCTAAAATCTTATTTAACGGTATTACAGCACTAAAATGCCCATTATTTTGAAATCCAGTTAAGTTCCAACCCCATAAGGCAGCTACTTTGTTTTCTGCTTCGTTTAATGAAACGTATGACTTTATTGTCGACGTTATTCCTGAATTTTTTATACGATCTATTTCAATACCATTTATTTCGTATCTGATGTCTTGAAACAAGAACATAATAGGGTTATTAGTAAACGAAACAGGCTTCTCAATCGGTTTTCCATCTTTGCCGATGAGCTTTGCTTGACCTTCGATATAAATTGAGCTGGCTGATGGTAGCACGTATATGTCTTGCTGGTGTATGGGAATTCTGATTTCATCGTTTTCCCGAAAGCAGTTATTATAGGGATTGTAGGAATGGACTTCATAACTTTCGATGGAAGTATCAAAGTGCGGTAAGTCATTAACCTGTAGTATATTCATGTTTTAAATCCTGAAGCTTTAAGGAAATTTATATTTACTTTAGTCAACTTCTTCACTTTTTTCTTACGTCTATACACTTTAGTGGTTGTAGAAGAAATAAGCCTTTTTATTTTTCCTGTATGGTTTATATTATATAATATCATGCTGTTTTTCTTAAATGAAGACGTAGTTGAATATGTTCTATAGAATTAATGCAATAACCAAACTGATCAACAATTTTAATAGATATAGACGAAATTATGTTTTTGTTCACTGGAAAGTAAATAACGGTCTGCGGCGTTTCTATGTACTGATGACCTGCAGAACTCTTAGATACAAATTCATGAATAATATGGGTTGGTAATCCGTTAGTGTAGGAACCGTATATTAAATCACATTCAATTCTTATCACAGAGGAGTTATTGTTATTATTAGAACGCGTATTCGATACTGAGTTAAACGCTGAATAGTATAGTAAACCACACTCATATTTTCCAAATAAACTCAGAGGTGGTTGAAAATACGATTCTAATTCCGATTTATTGCCAGAGATCGTCACTGTTATAGACATACTTGCATACTGAACACTTTTGTAGAATCATGTCTATTTTATTTTATACCTATTCCAAAACATTACTAGAAATTTTAAACAAAGATGTCCACAATTGAAAGGGTTATCGCCTTGTATGTTATCATAATTATAGTGGACTTTAGAGCCTAAGTATTTTATGAATTCTTTCAGAGGTTTAAGATTGCCGTAACTGTCAAAGTATTCAATATAATCATTTTATTTTGCATAGGCTACCCAATGAGAACCAGGATTTTTAGAACTGTCTAAATTAATTACTCCACATTCTTTTTTTAAGGGGTAACCAGGGAGCTCATCTCTCATAAAGACACCTCTCAAATAGGGAATACTACTTCCATACTTCAAAATGTTCAAATTAGTTAGGGCACGGTTGGGTAGCCGATACATTAGTTTTTTGCGCTCGATACAAAAATTCCAAGTCCATTTTTATGCGGTTTAAGTTGTAGTCCTTTTCCGATGCAAATAGCTTCCATTTTTTCATTATGTCTCTTTGATTCTTCATATAGTTTTTTGGTCATCTTAAACTCATTTATGGTCTTTGCAATACCAGCTGCGCCGCCTGCTAAAGCTCCTGCGGCTGATAATCCAGCAAAAATAGGAATCAGAGGTAATACTCCGCCAGTTTTTGGTATAGGAATAACCCGAGGAAGTTTAATGGATGAATTATCAGCTAATTCTCGGGCAGCGGCCATTGCTAATTCTATTGCCACTTTCTTGCATTTTGGTTTTAATTTTTTCATACGTTTTTTCGCAACACTAAGTTTTCTCGAAGACTTTTGATTACGTGTTTTTAGACCAGAACCTGTTTTAATCTTCGCTAACATAGCATTACATACTAAATGCGCCGCGATTTTTTCTCCCGTATTGGAATCAGGGGCAACTGCACGCTTTCTCGCCATTTTGTACAAAATTAAATCTGCCTTGTGCCGATCCTTTAAATTTGATGACTTATGATATGCAGTATCGTGTTCTTTACAATATTCGTCTAATTTATTTACACCTTTATCTCCACGTTTGAGTCGCTTAATTAATTTTGTACCAGGTCCACAATAATTGTATCCTGGTAAATGTAATTCAAATGGTAAATGATTTAAAACCCAGTTGAGAAGACTACTCTCTCCAATACACATAATAAGACTGATAAATCTAGGATTAAAAACTTAATAAATAGGTATCAAAATACAAAAAATGTTTGACACTTGGCAGGTTAAGGTACGTTCGACTTATCAATCCAGCTATTTTCAGTAGAAGACAAACCTAGCCATTTTACGAAAACCCGACTGCCTTTCTTTTTAATAACTTTCTCAACTAAATATATATTAGGATGTTTAGTTTGTTGAAGCTCTTGAGCATAAAATGCTCCTAAAATTGGTTGACCTCTGATCGCATCTTCAATTAAGTAAGTGACTGGAGTTGTATTTTGTATTGTGCGAATTTTGAATATTTCTGTTGACCAATGAGGAAGATGAGCATGTTTTTTTTATCATCTAGAAAAATCAAACTAAAAATTAGAAAAACAATGGTGAAAAAATTTTAGCGATATCTCAAAATCTCTATTTTTTACGAATTTTTAAAGTCCGATCAACGCGTGACGTCACAACGCCCGTCCTCCGCTCCCGTACATACGATCTCGTGCAGTATTTTTATGTTACTCGCATATTTTTCTAGATTTTGCTAAATATGGAAAAAAGAGTAGCGTAAAGTTACTGAATAGGTTTCTTTGTACTAATACAACAGTTAGCACGCCAAAAAATATATCTTTACAAGCTTTTATTTAACATTCAATGTATACGTTTGTACCTACAGCTACGAGTGGAATCTTGCAACTTAACTTTGAAACAGATATCTTTAACTGATTGAGCTGAAATTTTGTATATCTGTTAAGTTTGGATGACAATATAATTTTATAGTACTTTCGAGCTGATCTGATGATGGCGCCAGAAAGTGGCCCGAGGAACTCTCTAACTAAATGACGTAATCGCATCGCGTTTGGGCTTGTTTGATAAGTCTACACTATTGCTGTGAGCTTAGTTAAATTTGAAGCTTGTGTTTAAAATTAATTTATATTAGAAACTGAAAACTGATTTGTGCCCGAAATGACAAAAAAAAAGTATGCGCTCGTGTATTATATTGTCGTAAATTAATGAAAAGGAAGAACAAGTCGTCATTCTTGAAAAGATCGTTTCAATGTGAAAAATAATGCTAAAACTTTATTTCTATCCATAGCGGCCCGTCCCGGCTTCGCACGAGTATTTAACAAACATTTTAAAATATATTAATTTTAATAAACACTCACACAAACACGTTTTTGAATGGGGTACAAAAAAAGAGTAGGTACATTAAATTTCATTATAAAGAAAATTGGATTGTTATTTCTTTTTTTATTATTGTTTATGAATCTTTCTATTACATTTTATATTTTATTTTAGTTTACTCCCCTCCCGTACTCCAGTGACGTCTACATCGCATAGTTAGCCGAGCGGAGAGAGCGGCCACCATTAACCAAGCGACTTTTTTCTAATATTTACACTTTTGAACTCGTGTTATCTTTCGAATGTAATGTCCAAATTGAAAAATTCAAGTTATATAATGGTATTATATAACTTGAATTAATATAATGTATTAATATAATAATAATATATAATATAATGTATTATATTACGAGCAGGACAGATAACAATAGCAGAAAAAAGAGGAGGCCTATACCCAGCAGTAGGTGATTCCGGGCTGATATGATGATGATGATATAATGGTATTAAAGCAGTCTTAAATATAAAGCAAATTATTTTGATAAGGATTACTACCAAGGTCAAACACAAGGTCGCCATTTCCAGCGACGTCATTGTATTTTTTTTTTAATGAAAGAACACTTGTTGCATTATTGGAGTTTTAGTAGGGATCCCTATTATTATTTTAATATAATATAGGCTACTTCACGCAACGATAGTGTAGCTAATCAACAATGAAAGATTTTTTTAAATAGGTATAATAATTTCGTAGCCTATTCAAAATGCAACCAAAGAAACAATCAATCAAATCTTGCCTCTTTCTTATATTATCATAGATATCTTAATATGAAATTACAAACACACTTTAGGTTAACAGCATTACACTAACTACAAATACGGTACATACTTACGTAAAAAAACATGTTTTAATTTTTTTGTTTGGCTCTGAAACGAAATCTCTGAAACGGCTGGACCGATTTTGACAGAACTTTCAGTCACAGATAGATAATGCAATAGGAAGTTTAAATTTTATTTATTTTAAAAGGGGATTTTGTGAAACATTGGGGCACATATACTACTGAATATTTAGCATTCCGCTGCTTTTCATGTTCTCGAACATGAGTAAAATGTTCAACATAGAAATCTACCTATCTATACTGATATTATAAAGCTAAAGAGTATGTTTGTTTGCTTGAACTTGCTAATCTTAGGAACTACTGATTCAGACTTTATAACACTACGCTGCACCCAATAGGGCGAAGCATCAATGGAAAATGTAACAAAAACGGAAAAATATCCCTATTTGTGAACTTCCGTTGCGTGCGCAGCGTAAACGGTTGAAGTTAGGCAAAATTCATGTATGACGAAATTGTTCCTCTTTAAAAGTTCTAAAAAAAAGTCAGCGACAACATATGGCTATCTTTCAAGATTTAATACTATAACCGCATTTTTATGGAAATCAACTTTGTTTTAAATACATTGATTACCACAAATACATTGATCGTATAGAGAGCATCCAGAAAAGATTTATAAAGTATTTGTGTTATCATCAGAAGGTACCGTACCGATCTGAAGATTACCTCAATCTCTGTAAGAGGTATCATATATTACCCCTTATTAATCGGCGATCAATCTCTGGTCCTGCATTACATTATTTTAATGTTCCTGTAAGGTCGAAGCGATGGAACTCAACGCTGTGCGTTCCATTTACCTCTACGAATTATAGGCGAAACTCATTTATAGTGCGTGCAAGTAATCATTTTAATAACATGTGCAGACAATATGACTTTGATCCTTTCGTGACAAGTGTATCCTCGGCCAGAAAGTGCATGAGCCTTAGCTTTTTTAATTAAGTTTTGTATAATCGAGTTTTAATTCTGGGATTTTGCTTGAAATGTATTAAGTCAAGTTTGATTGTCATCCTGTTTCTTCTTGGTGGCTGTATTGCATTGTGTTGGTCACACACACTTTATCAATCTGTTCTTTAGAAGTGAAGACTTTTAGTTGGCTGTCAGTCTCACACACTGTTTTTATTATGTTTACTTTAGCTGTAAGTTTTCCATCACTATCACTATCACTATCATCACTACATAGTATAAAACAAAGTCGCTTCCCGCTGTCTGTCCCTATGTATGCTTAGATCTTTAAAACTAGGCAACGGATTTTGATGCGGTTTTTTTTAATAGATAGAGTGATTCAAGAGGAAGGTTTATATGTATAATACAAGCATAATATATAGTAGAGAAACACTGATAATATTAGAGTTTTTTATGTAAGGTCGTAAATAAACACACTTTTTTGCGCTTACATTGCAAACGCTGGCTGAACCCTACGAGATAGATCAAAGTAATGTACTACAGTATTGTACACCTTAAAAAGGTCTACAAAAGGTCTACACCTTAAAGAGCACGTGCCTATACCAAATAGTGCGTCGAAGGCCGCGCTTCGCCCTACAACACTTTATGATTATGTAGGTAGTATATTTAGTATCAGCAATGCACCCGTGCAAAGCCGGGGCGGGTCGCTAGTTAATAAATAAATGACAATCGTATCCGGATAGATTATGAAAAATTATTGGTATATACTGACATTTTTTCAGTTTTAAATTACAATTATTATGTGCTGGACCTTTATATTTACCTGTAAAATGGTCATGGTCTTTAACTATTTGATCATTCTTAAAAAACGGATTTTTACATGTATGACATGTGTTAGCTCTATTATGAACAGTTAACTCTTCAGGGGTAAGAGGTAACATAGACTTGTCATCTTGTAATATATTATGAAGTCTCTTGACATAATTTTTTATTGTTTCAACAAATGTTTGGGCACAGTTTGGACCTCTGTAACTAACAAAATCATTCAGTTCAGGTTTAGACTTGCAGCAAATATAGTAAGCAAACGAGGAAGCTTTATGTACTTGTACATTTTCAGTAAATAGAGATTTGTTTTTGTCTGAATATTCACAAAGCAAACTTTCAAAATCGCCGTATATCACTATAGGTATTCTTTGTGTTCTCTCAAAATTCACAAAATGTAATTTGCTACTTTCTTTAGGTAAAACAGTTTGTTTTCTGCCACAATTGTGTTTCATTAATTTATCTGTATTGTCATAGTATAAAAAACATTCATCGCATAAAAATACTTTCGATTTGTGTTTAATTAATTGACGATGCAGAAGGCGACGAAAGTCTTTAATTAAACAAAAATGTGCTTGACCGTTTCTACATATGTATAACAGATTAGCATGGATAAGTTTTCGTTTACATGTCAAATATAAAGGACCAGTTACATGATTATTTGCTTCAAGACCATAAACATTTACGCTAATAAATGGATTATTTAACTCGAATATTTTAATGTCACTAAAATTTGGTGGAAATGATAAATTATTTATATTAAAGAGCTTCGTATAGTGTGGATATGATTTTGTACGATTAGGATTCTGCGCAGTTGGATACATATGAGCTACAAGACACCATAAAAAACAGTGATTATCATTGTTATATACGTTTAAACAAGACTTTGTATTTCTTATGACTGCAGGTAACGGTAAGTAAGTTCCAGCTCTTAGAGGATTGTACTTATTTATATTTATTTCCATATGACTTATAAAATTAATTGTCCAACCTGATTCTGAAAGTTCAAACTCGGAACATTTTGATATTAATTTCTCAGAACATTTCAGGTAAATATCAGCAATATCAGTGCTCTGTACTATAATATTAAACTTTGTGTTAAACGATTTCATAGATGTTTCATCATTTTTGGGCAAAATATAAGTTATAAACAGTTCAAAATTTACTTTAATTGATTTATGTTTTTTAATAGCATTTTTTATAATATCATATACAGTATTTGAAATTTGGCTTAAAAACTTTTCTGGGATAATAGTAAAAACAATCGGCTTTATTTTATAACATATAATTCTTTTTTTAAATGCACACGCAATAACTTGAACATTGTTAAATTCAGAACTTGATGAGCTATTTAATTTATGAATATTAGTTCTATTGTGTGATGATAACTGTGAAACATAAATATTGCAGTATTTACAAAAAAACATTTCTAAGATATAATCAATTAGATTTTTAAAACAAATATAATATTATGGTTAATATAACGTTTAAATTAATCATAAAAATATATCATATTACTGGTCTTTCATTACTAATGTGTAATTTTATTCAATTTATTGTCTCATTTGTAAATTTATTCAATTTTCATTTCTCATGTGTAAAATTGCTGTAAGAAAATACATGTTAATTCAATTAGAGAAATTAAAAATAAATGTATAGTTAAAATATTTAAGCTTAAAATTATCATACAAATTTAATCTGCTTTAATTTCTCATGCGTAATTTCATTCAGTTTATTATCTCATTTGTAAATTTATTCAATATTTATTTCTCATGTGTAAAATTGCTGTAAGAAAATACATGTTAATTCAATTAGAGAAATTAAAAATAAATGTATAGTTAAAATATTTAAGCTTAAAATTATCATACAAATTTAATCTGCTTTAATTTCTCATGTAATTTTATTCAGTTTATTATCTCATTTGTAAATTTATTCAATTTTTATTCTCATGTGTAAAAATAGCTGTAAGAGATGACACGTTAAAACATGGGCACTAACAAGATACCTATAGTAAAATAATTGCTATAAAGTTGAATGATGAATAACATAAGATAGGTAGGATTATATGTATCTTAAAAATATTAAAAATAATAATGTAATTAAGAAATGACCTTCTTTATTGAGGGTTAGTGTACAGTACCGGACGAATATCCCTCATTTCATCCCGAGCAGCATTAACTAGACCAGTTAATGCGCCCCAAACACTGGTGTTCTGATCAGTAGCAAGCTTTAAAGTTACAAGAGCTTGCTTCCAGCGCTCGTTGTACGATAGTTGCTCAGCTTCGCGAGAGTTGTACACTCTTAGTTCGAAATAATATTGCCCCGTTTTTGCCGGGTCCGACTGGTAAGAGTAACCCGAAGCTATACGCTGAGAGAATGCACTTCTTAAAGTTGCCGCTCGAATTGGTTGTTGTGTTAATTCATCCTGGAATACAATAAATTTACAATTTAACATCTAGTGTGTAATAGTGAAAGTCTAAGAATCTAAGTTAAATTCAGGGTGTGTATCACTACTTTACATATCAAAAGAAAGGAAAAACACTTTCCTACTTTATTGTCTGTATCCAAGAATAAGATAGAATTATTAGGTTCATCGACAGATTAAAGTAAACTGTAGTAAAATAAAAATTAACATTTAAACTGAGAAAAAAAATCACCTCAGAGTCAGGCAACACAGCAATTCTTTTCCGTTTGACAACTGGCGGGGCAGTAGGCTTAAACACATCGCTGTCGGAATCAGATTCCTCAGCAAATGGATTTTTCACAGGCAGAACTTTTTTCTTCTGAGCCTTTTTAGCCCGCTTCGCTGGTTCGACTTTTTTCTTAGAACTACTGCTGTTAACACTAGTTGAAGGTTGCGTCAAATCCTCTTCATTCGACCAAAACGGATTGTTAGCTTGAGCCCTGAAAAGTAAAATTAATATAATATTATATCACAGCTGTATATATAAAGGAAAATCAGAATTGTGCTTTGCCTTGTATTAGGTAATACGATTGACCAAGATTTCAAAGCATAAATACTAAAAATAAATCTAACTTAAAATTGGACTTGACCTCAGATTGTAAAAAGTGTATTGAAAATACAGTAACACCGAACGATCTGGAGAACGAAGCCAGAACCTCACGGTCAATAGTACTCTCAATTTAAATTAAACATTAGAATAGACAAATAAAAAATTATTAAATATAAGACATTAGGCGATATGAGTATAGAATAGTCAAGATTAAATGAATTGTGATTTAAATATATATATATATATATATATAAGTTATAGAATCAGGCGTTACTTTGCGGAAATCCATGACATTAAATATTATTGTTTGAAAGATATTTAGCTTTAATTCCGCTACCAAAATCCAAGCTTGGAAGCAGGATGCAGTCCCACCGTCCCGCCCTCATGCAATATGCGCATGCAGGAAAGCCCACCCTCCCGCCGCGCCCGAGCGGTTGTCGAGTCAACATCTCCTGAGGATGCCCCGTGGAGGGGCGAAACACGTGTCGAGTATTGGTTTGGTTGCATGGCATGCTACCCCCCTTTTGTCTCACTTTTCGTGTATTTTGCATATGCATGAGGGCGGGAGGGTGGGCTTTCCTGCATGCGCATATTGCATGAGGGCGGGACGGTGGGACTGCATCCTGCTTCCAAGCTTGGATTTTGGTAGCGGAATTAAAGCTAAATATCTTTCAAACAATAATATTTAATATATATATATAATTAATAGGTACTTACATACTTTACTAATGCAGGATTTTGGCACCGAAAATTAAGTATTCACTCTTATGTGTAAGAAAGTAAAATAAAGCAAATTCACTGGATACCTGGTACTTTATACACCTTTAAACTTAAGCTGTGTTCATATACGAATTCGTTGTAAGAAGCAATTGCAAAAAAAAATACAGTAAATAAATACTGATGCAATTTTGTACCTTTGTTCAATGTACTTAGAGCATACTTTCATTTAAACGAATTTCTTATATTAGTCTCAAGTATAAACACTCCCGAATGATGCAGATATGGAATATATCTACTCAGCATTTTGTCCATAATAGCGCGTCACCAAGCAATTCGAGATGAAAATCATAATAAAAGGAATGAATAAAATCAATTTGCTGCGTCGGCGATTCATCGCCGAACGGGCGTCATCGATGCACCTGCACTTTCGCTGCGTCGGCGATTGATTCTTGTACCGTTGTAATCGCGCAGCTGCATATTTGATGTCTCGGCGTTTCCTGTCCTAGTTTCCATAACTATGTGTAATTCACATAGTTATGGAAACTAGGACAGAAACGCCGCGTCGTCGATATCGGTTAGGCCCAGCACACATGGTGAAACGCAACTGCAACGAAACCCTTTTGAAATTATATGTTTGAAACCAGTTTCAAACGTTTTCCACACACGCCGCAACCTAAATATGATGAAATTAGTCACAATCATTCCGATTTTGAGACCAGACAGACGTCTCCAAAATGTCTAGTTCAAGTGATGAAGAAGTTCTGGTTCTGTATTTGTATCTTCGACAAAGAAGGAGGCGTAAAAGAAGAAGTATGTGGTTACATCCCTACATTGAGAAGAATATCAACTGCCGTATGTTTGTGGCTGCTAAAGAATTTCAACAAACTGACAGAAAATTCATGGATTGTTATCGTATGAGCAAAAAGACATACCTTGAGCTTGTTGAAATAATGACACCTCAGCTGCAGAAACAGAATACTAACATGAGGGAATGTGTGAGTCCTCAAGAACGGCTATTAATAACACTTATGTAAGTAATTTAAAATATTTATTTATACCATTTATAAGAACACAAACATTTATTTTTAATGAAAATTAAATTGGTTTCCTTCTTGGTTTACAAGATTGTATTCTGATGTAGAATTTGATGGTTTTTGTGTAGATACTCCGCTGAAGTCCAGAGGATTAGGTGTTGTTACTGGCTGCGCATATGAAGGACTACCATACTCTGTATACTGCGATATCGGAGAATATATTGTTTGATAGGACGTTTCGTTATTTAATGTAATTGATTCACTCGTTGCTGCACTTTCAGGCGTAGGAGGAGTTGGATTCAATATGTCATCAATAAGGTTTAGTACACGTCTCTTGAATAATTTGAATTGTTGCAGGTTCATTTCTCTTAATTCAGGTGCGAGACTATTTAAAAACGACATAACAGAATCCGTGGACGTCTGAGATTCATTTATGCGAGTAGATTTCTGTTTTAAATAATTAATGAAATGCTTATCAGTCTCGTGCAATGAAGATTTCTTTCGCTTTGGGTTTGAAGAATGATGAGCGGAATCATCATGAGTACTAGGAGGTCTAGGCTCGTCTACATTACTGCGCTCAGTAGATTGCTCGAACTCGGTAGGCACATCGTTTGACACATCAGTTGTCGTATTCTCTCTTGAACTAGTAGATGGCAAGTTCCCTGCCTCGTGCGGAATCACCGGTTTTACATATGGTGTTAAAAAATGCATGTAATCGAGTAAATAGTATGGTTTCTTCTTTTTTATTCCAGAACCACTTGGCAAAGGTTTCAAGTGTCTCATAAAAACAACACGCATATTTCGCCATTTTTCTTTGCATGCGGCACCTGTAACAAGATTTAAATAAAAAAAAAACATTAAAAAGCATCTTTCAATGTTATCTTTAGATTTTAGATTTACTATATTTATATTCTTCAATATTTAAATGTTTTACTTGCCTATATACCTAGCTTTATTTGTTTTCAGGTATTTAGGAGGTACATCTACTACATATGTGGCATTGGGCTTATATTTCGCCAGAGGAGAATCCACAATTGGAAACATCGTGGCTGAGACTACTAAAAAAAATATGGGATACTTTAATGAATACATATATGGCGGTTCCAGACACAAATAAGTGGAAGCAAATTGCTGAACGATACTATACTTTGTGGAATATGCCTAATTGTTTAGGATCTCTTGACGGAAAACATTTTAAAATAAAAAAGTATCCTAATACAGGATCTGCAAATTTTAATTACAAAAATTACAATTCTGTAATTTTAATGGCATGTGCCGATGCTGATGGTTTGTTTACAATGATAGAAGTGGGATATGCAGGTAGAAATAGTGACGCAGGTATTTTCAGAGTTTCAGATATGAAGCGTCTTATTGAGTCTGATGCACTTAATATTCCTGCACCATCCCGTTTACCACTTGATGAAAATAATTACTCATTCCCATTTTACTTTGTTGGAGATGAAGCCTTTCCTTTGGAAAAATACCTAATGAGACCTTTTCCTGGAAGGACTGCCACCAACACCTCACGGGTCTTTAATTATAGACTATCCCGAGCAAGAAAAAGTGTTGAGTGTACTTTTGGCATGTTAACAGAAAAATTCATGTTATTCGAATCACCAATACGTTGCCGAAACCCTGAGGTGGTCAATAATATAATAAAAAGCGCTTGTGTCTTGCACAATTTTGTGAGATCCAAGGAAGGAATGTCATATCAGGCAACGAACATCAGCGGGGGAACAAGTCAACGACCTAATGGTATAATTCCACATGATTTGATCCTAGGACCCAATCCTTCATCTTTAGCTTTAAGAAAATATTTGAATAATTACTTGTTGGCACCTCAGACAGCATTGCCTTGGCAATGGGCTTATTGTATTTAAGAATAATTAAATAAACAAAATAATCAGCTCAACCTGTCATATTCATTATTTTTCCAATTTCAGCCCATGCTTTATCAGTATCATTCTTGCGAGAGTAGCTTGAAAGTGTTGTATTGTACAAGCAAGGATGCTTCTCAACTTCCAATACGAATTGAATGTTTTTATTTTCGTCGTCAGCCATTTTGTCGAACAGAAAAGACGCCAAATCCGACACGAGTTTCCTGCACGCTGGTTTCAAAGCAACTGATCTGCAACGCGTTTCAAACCGGTTTCAAACTAGTTGCGACGTGTGTTGGCTCTCGAAGGTATCTATGGCATAAACTCAAATGAAACTCAAAAGTAACTAGTAGTTGCAGTTTCGTTGCAGTTGCGTTTCACCATGTGTGCTGGGCCTTAGGGTTCCGTACTTAACAAGCTCTACCACTTCTAGTCATTAACAATAATCTTTCATAAAACCAATTATATGGGACCTCATATATTTGTATGCACTAACCAATAACAATAGTTAATTATAAATAAAAACCAAATCATTTGTAAAATACCTATATATAAAATAAGTAATTTTATTACAATTAATCTTAACACAATATTTCTAATTAGATTTACAAAAGCGCATAAAAACTTTACCAGTATCAGTAGTATCAGAATTTAATGCAAATCTTTTGTTAAATTTTATTACATAAGTATTGAAAATAATTTTGTAAATATAATCTAATTTTACCAATAAAATAAAACATTTTTAACTATAAAAGAATGCCATACAATAATAAAAGCTTATGAATATATATATATTAAAATTATTTTATTGTATGTTTTCGTGAATTTTTCCAATTATATTTTCTAAAGCTAAGTAAATATTATCATCACTACCTATATTTTTTATTACATATTGTACACATTTATCTGCGCTGCACTCGCACGGCTTTACAGGTTGGTTATCAGCTTCATAAATTTCAATTTTGATCGTCCTTGACAAAGCAGATGTGTTTTGAGCCCTCGTCTTGGTATATGAATATACCTGAACTCGCTTGTGCTTTTGTGGAGATGATGACGATTTCCCTTTTCTTTTTAAATTAAGTTTAGGTGACTCGCTTGCAATTGGTTCCTTTGGGGGATATTGGATAAAATTAAAAAGATCTTCAGAGTCCTAAAACAAAAGAAATGTCTATAATTTTTTTACGATAACATAATATTAATCCTCATAATATTAATCCTCTCCCCTCCGGATACCGTTGAGTGCGGTCGTGTGCACAAGAACCCCGCTCAATTATTTTTGTTTTTAAATAATCAATAAATAAAATTAACACCGCAAAGTAACCAGTGGAGTACTAGGCGCGCATAAGCAGCAAGGAGTTAGAAACAGATCGGAGCGAGACAACTACATTCCACGCCTCATCGGTCATCACATCTACAGTGACCGCATACAGCCCCGCCCTCCGTTCAACTGCAGCCGAGGACAGAGCGGGATAGCCAGCTTCTCAGCATTGCTGCCGGCTCCGCCCACTAGACCGCTGCTTATAACCCCGCCCCGTCACCGAACCGGATCTGCGCGTGCGCAAGTATTTGAAACATAACACAGTTGTTAAGGCGCCAATAAAACAGGTATTTAACTGATTGATATTACTTGTTCATAATGTCTATTCAACGTACTCCTACGAAGTCAGTAAATTCGTCTACCTTGGAAAAAACCCCCGTAATGACTTATGGATCGGATTCTCAATTATATGTGTCTCCACCCACTGGCCAAAGTGAAAACATAACCCGCAGAGTAAAGCGTAAACATTTCGATTATGACTCGTCGGGTTGTACCGTAACAACAGACGAAATAAAGGATTTACTTTCTTCTTTTGAGACCCAGCAGAACTCTAAACTCGAGAAACTCATGGAATCAGTGTCAATAATCAAAGACCAGAACACTGAGATTCGGAAAAGTGTGGATTTTCTGTCTTCCAAGTATGATGAAGTACTAGAAAAAATGATCAACCTTGAACAAAAAAACAAAAGTTACGAACTTAAAATTGAGTCACTGGAGAGTAAGATTGAACAATTAGAGCGCAACTCACGTTCATCTACCGTCGAAATTAGGAACATTCCTAAACAAGACGCGGAAAACAAGACTACCCTTCGTACTTTAGTCCAGAAAGTGGGTGAGGTCATAGAACAGCCTTTATCTGATTCAGACTTTCGAGATGTGTACCGTCTGAAAACCAAAAAAGAATCCAATAACCATATTGTGATCAACTTTACAACTACTTCATGTAAAGATGGTTTTATAAAACAATGCAGGAACTACAACAAAATGCACAAAGACGACAAACTCAATACCTCTCACCTCCAACTGCCAGGCCCTACTAAGCCGGTTTATGTTGATGAATCGCTCACGAGCTTAGGGAGAAGACTTGCTTATCTGGCCAGACAGTTTGTAACGGAGCATAAATACCATAGTACTTGGACCTCCTATGGCAAAATATTCATTAAAAAAACACAAGATTCACCAGTGCTTCGAGTGGACTGCGAACAAGACATGAAAAAACTCCTAATTAAGTGACTATATTACGTCACTCTACCTAGTTTGTTACTTACTTTTTATTTTATATTTTTCTATTATTGTAAATCTAATATCATATGCCCTAACATAACATTTCACTGTAACACTTACATTACACCCGAAATAACACTACCATTACACTACATCTACACTACACAACAATATACCTACGTCATATTACCTAGTTTGTTACTCCCTTTTTATTTTATATTTGTCTATTCTTATAAATCTAATATCATAACCTGTAACATAACATTTCACAATAAAACATGTATTATATTCGAAATAACACTACCATCACACTACATTTACACTACACAACAATATTCCTACGAAACTCTTATCACAACATTCTTTAACAATCTTATATTGACAATGCACATGGTACCTACCTGTTACCTACCATATACATATAACTTCCATATACGTTATAAACAATCAACATATTATATTCACTTGTCAAATCTACAAGTTACGCACATGATACCTCTCACAACTATTTCTTACAACCCTATACCAATAAACCTCGCTTATTATTCTTGCAAACAAAGACTTTTGACATACATGAGCTCACCTACTTACTTACCTCATAATACAATTCGATAATATTAACTTAATTAACAGCGATCTTGATAATTTTGTTATAGCGCATTCATCCACTTGCGAAATAGAAGAGTGTCTTAATTTAATTAAAAAACCACAGTTAAGTCTAAAATTAATTCATCAAAATATCCGTAGCGTAAATTGCAACTTTTCAGGCTTATTAACCCTCCTTAAGAGATCAAATACAGAGTGGGATTTTATTATTATTACTGAGTGTTGGCTACGTCACACCCACTACATCCCGACTATAAGCGGCTACGACAGTGCTAAAACTGAAAATAACATGACACAGAATGAAGGGGTCATTGTATACTTCAAAGATAATATAAGACCAGTAATATCAGAACCTAACCTACAAGAAGCCAACTGCCTAACAATAAAGTTAGACAGTAACACCATCATAGTCGCAATATACAGACCCCCCGGCAATAAAAATATTAGTCCCTTTCTTGAATCTCTCGATCACCTGCTAAGCAGCTTAAACTACCCTAATATCATACTCACTGGAGATATTAATGTTGACATAACTTCGAACACTAAGGATACTAACTCATTAGTCTATCTAAACCTCCTAGCTTCACATAGCATCTTACCAGCTCATCAGTTCCCAACACATAGCAAAACATGTCTAGACCACGTAATGCTTAAAAGTAATCTCCCTGCATTTTGCTATGTTGCGGAAACGTCAGTTACTGATCATGACAGTGTGATACTTGTGCTAGAACACCATAACCAATTCATTAAATCATCTATCACTAGGAAAATTGACTATACAGGCCTTGACAATGATATGCAAAATATATGTTTCAATTCCATCTATGAAACACCGGATGCAAATTTAGCTACAACTATGCTAGTTAATGACTTAAAATCTAAAATAGAATCTAACACACAAACCATTACCGTTCCCAATCGCAAGAGGATTAAAAAGCCCTGGATAACTACTGGACTATTAAGGTGTATGAAGAACCGTGACAAACTCCATATAAAATACAAAAAAAATCCAAATAATGAAATTATCAATACCACTTATAAAAGGTACAGAAATTTTTGCAACTGGTTATTAAAAAAAATAAAAAGAGAATATGAAAAAAGTCTAATAAATGAAGCAGCTAAAACTACCAACAAAAAACTTTGGGACGCTATAAAACAAATAACACACTCTAATAGTAAAACAAGTCCAGCTATGGATCTTATTTCTCCGTCAAACCCTACTACCTCAGCCAATAATATAAACAGTTTCTTTGTGTCTATTGGGAAGAACCTTGCTGAGAGCTTTCATCGCGGCAATCCACCTAGCGGTACATCTTATGTTGACTCCTCTCCTTTCTCCTTCGCCTTGTATCCTACTGATGAAGCAGAGATTCGTCAATGCATATTAAATTTAAAGAAGGTCAATAATGCTGGACGTGACTATATCTCGGGAGCTTTTCTGAAAAGATACCACGCCATTCTGGTACCCCCTTTAACGTACATCTTTAACTTGATGTTCTGCTCAGGTGTTTTTCCGAGAGACTTTAAGCTTGCGGAAGTGATCCCAATACACAAGAGTGGTGACAGAGGCTGTGTCAATAACTATCGCCCCATCTCTATACTACCTACACTTTCAAAACTTGTCGAAAAACTTATTAACAAACGTTTAGTAAATTATCTTGAGACCAAAACCCTACTGTCGAGATCTCAATTCGGATTTAGAGCTGGAATATCGACAAGTGATGCAGTTCACGAACTAACTGATTTCATTGTTGATAAACTAGACCATAAAAACAAAGTAATAACAATATTCTTGGACTTAGCAAAGGCTTTTGACACAGTCTCTGTTCCACTCCTTTTAGCCAAGTTACAGGCCATGGGGATTCGTGATACGCAGCTCGATTTGTTTAGGGATTACCTTTCTGATAGGCAGCAGAGAGTTAGAGTGGGGGAAACAACTAGTGATGACTTACCCTTAACTTACGGTGTTCCACAGGGCAGTGTGTTGGGCCCCACACTCTTCCTCATTTTCATTAATGATCTGTGTAATCTCCTACTTGAAAATTGCAAAATCGTAACGTTTGCGGATGACACAGCACTTGTCTTCCATGGTGATACTTGGAATGATATCTACGGGTTTGCTCAAACTGGTTTTACCACAGTGATACAATGGCTCAGTGACAACGGCCTTACACTTAACGTAGAAAAAACCAAGTATATAAGGTGCTATAAAAATATCTGCCACGGCTTTAATGGGAGGTAGTATTGTGTTTATAGATTACAATAGTGAAGAACTTTCGTACCCCGGAACAGTTAATTAAATTTGAGAGACTAAAATAGTTAAATTAACATTGACTCTATTCTGCGTAACGTGGTTCACAAATTACGCGCAATGTGACGCTTCGTCAATGAAAACAACTGCTATCTCTTTCCATCTTTTCTGTGAACGAAAACTGTAATCAGCTGACTAGTTCGTCACTACATAATCTACTAGGTACGCAATAATACGCAGGCATACAAGTGTTTTAAAAGTGCAACTACTTACCAGCTACCGCATTCTTCAAAAAACACTGACGTAGGTAAATAAGATGATAAACTTGTGTGACTGTCAAGTTAGTGTAAGAATCGCATTTTTTTTTAATTACTTTTTTACGGATGTTGTCGCGGTTTTATTAAAAGTCCGTAAAAAAGTAGTTTTATTTCAATGTCTAACATTCGCGTAAATCTAAGAAACCAAACAGTAGGTACTTAGATTAATAGCGAATAACGATAAATTACAGTAACTTGGCGTGTTTAAAAGTTAATCATTTTATTTACAACGATTGCACCGTATTTACAGTTATTTACTCACTCCCTACCTAGTACCTACTTATCTACAAAACTGTTGCACAAGTCCGCCTTCGCGTTGCACACAGATGAAGGCACGTTTGCATACATGTCTCTTCACTTTATTTAATGTGTCCGTTTCACTTGCCTAAATGCGCGTTTGATGCACCTTTTTAGTTCTACCATACTTTTAATATCATGTCCGGTTTGGCCGTACACAAGGTCTTTCACACGACCCCACAAAAAAACGTCTAGAGGGGTTAAATCCGGCGAGCGAGGAGGCCACGGCACTTGTGAAGTGGTAAGGATGGAGCCCTTCACGATTTAAAAGTCGCCACACGTAGTTGTCGCTCTCGTCGAAGACTCGAGCAGCATCCCTGGTGCTCGCAAGAGGATGACACTGAAGCACTTCCTCTTCGAGTTCGGCCGAGTATGAAGGCCTGCCTGCGTCAACCGCAGGCGGGTCAAAGCGGCCGTGTTACACCGAATTACACTCGCGGTAGCACAATACCATTTCAAGATATTCTTGATTGGAATACTGTCGTCTGGGAGGCATTTTTAATGAAAGCGCGCGATATTGCTGTCGCTAACCTCTAAAACTAACTTCCGAACGCGCGGGCGGGGTGCGACTGACTGGCAGTGACTGGCGACCCGAGCGGCCGGCGCGCGGCGGCGCCGGCGCGCACGGCGGCGGCGGCATCCTTTGATAGGAATGGCAACAGTGTATGAACGGCGGCGGCGCGGCGGCGTTTTGTGAAATGTTTGAATTCGGTGCGGAGCGGCAACAGCTTATGACACGGGATGGTTTTATACTAATAAATCAATTCAAATTTATACGTTATTTTTTTTGTATGGAAAAAAAAAAGATAAATAATCAATAATTTATCTTTACTATTGTAATCCATAAACACAATACTACCTCCCATTAAAGCCGTGGCAGATGTTTTAATAGCACCTTATATACCGTTTTCCATCAAAAATACGACAGTTGCAATTCACGACAATTACTTCATAAAAGCCCACTACTGCTCCTCCAACCATTTATGTTCCTGTAGAGACTTAGAACTAGCTTCTAGTATAAAGTATCTTGGAGTCATGATTGATAGCACACTAAGCTTTAAACATCACCTTGATCTACTATCCTCTAGAACTAGGAAACTAATATATTTCTTTAAAAGTCTGAAACACATAGCTGACAAAAAAGTCGTTAAAATGGTATATACGGCTTTATGCCAATCCGTCCTAAGCTATTGTGTAACTGTGTGGGGTGGCTCCTGTAGGACACACATACTGAAACTAGAAAGAGCCCAAAGAGCGGTCCTAAAAGTAAGTTTGTCGCTATCATTCTACTTTCCTACCAAGGATCTCTACTTGCTCTCTGATGTCTTGACAGTACGCCAACTGTATATACTGTGCACAGTTATAAAACAGCATTCACTAATAGGGTATGATCCCTTACTTAATAATAATAAGCGAGTTAAACACAGAGTTTGCCAAACGTTTACCAAACGAAACACTGCTTTCTCACACAAATTCTTTGTATTTTTAGGTGGATATCTGTACAATAAAATAAATAAAAAGCTTGCAATATATCCACTGATAAGAGCAAATTGTAAAAGAACTTTAACCACTTGGTTAAAGTCCCTCAGTTACGAAGAAACAGAAAATTTGCTTAAAGTCCCGTCCTAAAATGACCTAGTATGATTTGACATCACCCACACACTCATCCATATCCACACACATTCATACACCCACACCCACACAAACACCCACACTATCACCTACATATACCCACACATACACCCACTCCACACACACATTTACACCCTCACAACTCTCACACCCTCACCCCCCCCCTCCCCCACACACACCCCCCCCCCCCCCCCCACACACCCCCACCCCCCCCACACACACCCTCATACACACATTCACACAACTGATTCTCACAACCTGTTATACTTAATTCTCACTTCAGTCACACTTCACCCAGCTTTACCTATTTAAATACTTAAGTATTGCGTGACTGGATTGATGTACAACTTACCGTTACTCACTTCCGGAGTCTGGAGAGGCTGGTAATCTGTCATACAGGTCTCCTAGTACAGAAACCAGTCTCTCACATAGATTATAATCCACAAACTTGAACTTGAATTATGTATATTACTAGTTATATTCCTTGTATAATTCTATGTGAGAGAGAAAATAAACTTTTTTGTATTTAAAAAAAAAAAAAAAAAAAAAAAAAAAAAATTAATGAAAAAGAGAAAAATAGTTACTCACCGACATTTTATTTAATATCTTCGACTAGCACTCTCGACAATTGTTACAAATGAAATATATTTTTTAATTAATTTCAGCCTTAAATATAATATTAGCAACATGTCATTAAAGTTCAATTTTATTGAATAATAGGATCACTATGTTAAATCATGAACAAAGTAGTAGTCTGTCACAAATTTAAAAACTTTATGTACTCTGTACAAAGAGTTCATTTTGAATCAGATGGTAAAACATTATTTTACCAATTAGGAAACGGCACCGTATTGTCGCAGATACCTGAGATGAAATTCTAAAAAGGAAGTTGTATGTACTTCTGTACTCAGTGATAGTCTAGTGGTTTGAAAGCTCGCCTTCTATGCGAAAGGACGCGAGTTCGAATCTACTCGACTACTTTTCGAAGTTATGTGTAGTGTTTCACTCGCCTTCACATGATATTGATAGTAAAAAGAAAAAATATTTTATTGTTTCTTGTTGTTACGTTAGTTGTTAGTTAGTTAGTTTTTATTACCGGCCTTTTTTCCATCGCCCCTTTGCTTTGTGAACTTTAATTGTAGGACTTTGACTTTTAAAATAAAAATCATCAGCATTGACAATGAAGGAAATCATTGTGGGGAAGCCTGTATACCACATTCCAATGGCTTAAATAAACCTAAAAACTGTATGTGATGTGTGAGGTCCTCATACTCAAAAAGTCGCGCTTGCGATCACTCGACCAACAAGGCAGCCCACTTACTATTACTAGTTACTCCTAATATCTACTTGTACCTATAATATTAATTATTTATTATTAAGTTTACTTGTAAAACAAAACAATAAAATGCAGTGTTATTACATGGGACTTAAACATAGCGGTGTATACTTCTGCCTACTGCTTCAATATAGGGAATATAATCGTGATGCAATGTTTCATCTAACAGAGGCACGAGAACAACAAAGTGTATACAAATGTTACTCGGCAAAGCAAGTATAACGAATGTCTGAACAGATTGGATTACTATATGACACATCACAAGTTTTGTCGAGCGTAAATCGACGCCCCCAAGGAATAAACCTGTATTATACTGTTACTGACTTTTTACTGTTATATCATTTTCGGCATCTATAGGTCGGGATTCACCTATACAATTTTTTTTTATTTTTTTTCTGCGGTAATTTCTAATGATTTTCCTTATAACACTTTTATTCTTTGGAAATTTTTCATTTTTTATTTACTAGAAAAATAACGTAATACATTATTACAAAATAAGTTCTGTGGCTACATTTCGGTAAAGTAATAATACTGTTAAATATATCAGAAAAAAAATCTGGTTAGTGCGATTACAGGTTTATTATCGTAAATATTGTGGTAGTAATTTTCGGTAATACACTGTTACAGTTATCATCCCGGTAAAAATTCATACCTTACTATACGTATCGGCGGGAACTTGCTCGCGCTCGGCGAGTCAAGGACGCGTTTCTACATGTAACGCACATTACGCACACTAATAGATGATCAAACGAACTTACCTGGGGCCCGAGTCTGCTATTTACACTCCGTGTCAGTGTGATCATAGTGGGATGATAGTGTCAACCCAATATGTGCCTAATTTTCGTATTCAGTTAAGCCAACAACAATCAGTGGCATGAGTGGCATGAGTGGGACGCGGTGTTGTCAATTTAAATTAAAAATAAAAGTATCAAACATTTTGTAATTATTAATAGGCAACACCGATTGGCACTAATTATTAATAATCGTTTCTTATGTTGCAAAAAATTGTATTAATTGTTTTTTGAATACTAATTAATTGTAAAAGCCCATACAATATGTAATTTCTATTAAAAACTTGTAAATAAGGATAATTATGTTTTAAAAAAGGAAAGTTTTCGTTGAAATTGACACATTGTCTATGAAAAATAAAAAATGTTTAGCCATAGATATGATGCAACTGCTGTCAAAAAATAGCGGAATACGAAATTGTACCGGCCATCGGTCATATTCACTCAACTCGCGGCTCAATCGTTCCAATGGCCAATTGTGACGTTTTGACAGTTAGTAGAATGCCAATTATCTTAAAATGGTCCCACTAACCCCACCCACTCAGACGATTCAAGCAACTGTAAATAGCAGACTCGGGCCCCTGATGTTCGATCATTATTATACGAAGTGCCTCGTTCTCGATATATGTTATTTACCATGCAGCTTTCTCGCGTCGCTTGGCAACTAAACTCTTTCAGATCCAAAACTAAACGAAGTATTAGTGTCACACTGTCTTTGTTCTCCTGTCAAACTTCATTCCTTTAGAGTCTCGTAGGTTATCTCAATTTTACCAAGGGTGGGATGGGTAGGGAACATATATCGAGAACGAGGCACTTCGTATAATAATGATCGAACTTCAGGTAAGTTCGTTTGATCATCTATTATACACTCCATGCCTCGTTCTCGATATATGTTATTTACCATGCAGATGTTCAAGAGATGGTAAAGTTGAGATAAAACTTAAGATAAATAAGTAGGCATGTCCTATACATAAATACATACTATGCACTTGTGCAGTCAACTCTTTCTAGTTAGATGCAATCATTTAAATAAACTAAACTTGAGTTGTTCTGTTTTGAATTATCCTGAACAAGTTCCTTAATCAACAATCGTAGTCACACAATGTTACAAAATAACCAGTATTATTTATAGAATAACAATCAATGTCTTTAGACACCTCATAGCAATCCTGAGAACAATAGTATTAAGTTTAAATTATTCTGCATCTGCATGCAACAAAACCTGGCCAAACTCTAATAGAAAATTACAAATCTTGCTAATGCTATTTATTAATATATTTATCCAGCAGTCTGTGTAATTACATCTAGTAGTACAAAATCTTTTTGTCTTAACTATAGGTGCAGAAGCATGGCGTGTACTATATGCCCTGAAAAAAAAACATAAGTATCAATACCGCCTACTGAAACAGTAAGTACTTTCTAATCCATCTTCTACTAGTGACTGAAGACAAAAAAACAATTTAACTATGTGTGAATTTAATTGTTCTTAATTAAAAAATGTGATATATGGTGTTTTCTTTCTTAACTTGTTTCAGTTGTTGCGCTGCATAGGTATATAAATTATTTAATTAAGTATTCTATCTCTAAAATCTTTAGTAAATATTAGGCTGAGAAAATCTCAATTTATCCAAAAATGCTAAGTAAAGATTTGGCTGCGTACAGCCCATTGCCAGGTTTTTAAAGGTATCACTAATGATAATATTGACGCAATCTTCACTCAACTTCACTTAACCCACATTCAGTCATCTATTTATTTTAATAAACATAAGTACACTATATTTTAATGAAAGAAGTTTGTGCCCGCTGTGCTGTGCTTAGTGCAAGAAAAAAACCATCCGATTCTTGGTGAGACTACCAAGACTTAACCATTTCCCTGTCCAAGTCTATAAAGACTCACGTCTTTAAATATGATTTTGATAAGGCATATTCTGAATTAAATATTTCAAATTAATTCCAAACCAAACGACGCGGACGTTGGCGAAAACCTAAGCTAGATGCTTTGAAAGAAGATACTGTATTGGAACGTCCTTATCATCAACCTCTTCCTATAAGAAATAATAATATAATATAATATTCCGGGACATCCCACACACGGCTATCTGATCCCAAGCTAAGCAGAGCTTGTGTTATGGTAACCAGACAACTGATAAACTTACTTATGTATTTCTAAATACATACATATTATAGATAAATTACACCCAGACCAGAACAAATGATCGTGCTCATCACACAAACATTTGTCCTGGGTGGGAATCGAACCCACGGCCTCCGGTATAGCAGTCAGGGTCACTAACCACTAGACCAACAGGCCGGTCCAAAGAAAGGCATTTTTTATTTAAATTCTTTGTGCAATAGTGGTGCGATTCCACGGTATTACCACACATTTTATGAGTCTTTGATTTTTGTAGAAAATTGTAATGATCGCGGCGATAATAATGAGACCAATGATGATAATACTGATTATTATTAATGTTTTTACACGACTGCCCAAAAAGGAGTGTTATGTTTTCAGGGTTCATGTATGTATGTATGTATGTATGTTTGTGAGTTTCTTTATTCCACCATAACTTTTAAAAGGCTTGACCGATTTCAATGTTTGTGGTATCATTAGAAGCTTTGAGTTATCCCGAGTGACATAGGCTATGTGGACATTAAAAAATGGTCAAGTGTGAGTCGAAATCGCCTGCAAAGGGTTCCGAACGATTTTTTTTTTTGTGTTGTGTCATGTTTTTGTGTTGTAGCGCTCTATAAAATATTATTTATCACTAAAAGGTATTAAATAAAAAAAAATATTATTAAAAAAATTAAAAAACACGCCTGCCATGTCAAAAAAATATTAAAAAAGTGAACTAAAAAATTAAAAACAAGTCAAATATTTGCAGTCGGGGGACCTGTAATGAATTGTTCCAAGTAACCGACCCCGACTGCAAATATTTGACTTGTTTTTAATTTTTTAGTTCACTTTTTTAATATTTTTTTGACATGGCAGGCGTTTTTTAATTTTTTTAATAATATTTTTTTTTATTACTTGGCTACTTTTTATATTTTGACTGATTGTAATTGTGATTTCTATGAGTACTTTGTTCCTAATAAATATTATAATTTTAATACATTTTATGAGTTTTCTTTAATTATTCTCTCGAAGATACCGATAACAAAATTATTTTACATACTCAGCTTTTAATGATTACGAAAATATGACTACCAAAAATGTGCTATAAAATACGAATTACATTACTTTACCTTCTTATGGTTATTTGTAATTTTACCATAATAAGTCGGTAACTGAAGATTACAATATCTGTCTGTAATGAAAAAACACGTTGAATAATCCAGTAAAGCACTATTATGCCAAAGATTTTTAATAAAGTTACAATAATAATTCGGTAAGTAAACATTATTGGAATAATATTGATAAGTCAGGATCGTAAGATATCAGTACCCTAAAAATTGTTTGAAACCATTTTCGGTAATATGTATTTTGGTTAATAACTAATTCTGTGTATATCTAATAGTTACACTTAATACTTTAAACTGTTCGGGTAAAAATTAGCTTTTCCGTCATATAACAATGTTTTCATTATTCCCTTTTGTTAAAGAGATATACTCGAAAAACACTTAATCATTTTTTCTGTAAAATTTGATTTTTGCGATTACCGTAAAACTACACAACTATGGTCCGGATATTTCAGATCATAAGTTTGTGCTCTCCCCTCTAATTCATTGAATTACATATGTCACATGTAATAATATTCTTAGATGAAGTAAGATGTGATAATTTAACTAATCGATGTTAAATATAAAAAAATAAAAGTTCAAGTAACTTTTTTTTTTATCACAATTTGGACCATTGTTGCCTGTTATATTGGCAACTTTAGACCGGATTATTATTTGTACTAAAAATGCGTATTGTGGCGTTCTGGATCATAGTTGAAAGCATAAAATTAAACAACTGTTATTATTAAGAATTGAAATATGTTTATTTATCAATTTTTTTATACAAAAGTCGTCAAAATTCGTTAAAATTGAACTTTAAGTAATAGAATTATTATTATTTTCGGAATATTAAAGACAATGAAAATTTTTCGTATAAAAGAAACAATAATGAAATGAAATCGATCATATTTTTCTTAATAGTTTTATAGGTAGGTACGTATAATTATTTATTTTTTTGGTTGACCCCATTTATACTCCAGTTCCGGTACTCTAAACAATGCGCGCTTCGTGCCTAATTTTGATGGGGTTTTGATTGTCGAAATAATCTTATCCATTGGATAGAATATACAGTCCGGTTTCTCAGGCCACTTCCATGACAATCCACAACGATTCATGCAACTAACAAACGCTCCATCATCATCAACGGTCTTGACTTGCCCCGGCCACTGTTCACCTTCATATTCTACTAAAACATAATCGTCTGGCTTGGGAATAAACTGCGTAGCATTCGGGATACCAACTGCAGCCGCTGCAGATTCATCTGCGATGAATTCATCCGAGAGATTAATAGTAGAGTCTGAAGCATACTGAATTTCACCTTCGTCATCGGTTTCACTCGAAGAATCTTTGATATTTTTCTTAGGTTTTCGTTTAGATGTTTTTGCTGTCTTATTTTTAATAGAATGCTCAGGTTCTCTTGATGTGCTAGCCTGTATTTGTATATCTTCTGCAGATATGCTTTTACCCGCTGGTACATTGAGCTTTTTCTTTCGTCCTTTACCGCCTGATTCCACCACTCCTATTCTTTTATTTTCTAGAAATTGTATAAATGATTCTGAAACCAGTGCCGGGTCTTGCAGTGGAGCGTCTGGATGTCTAAACGTAGGTAAGCGTTGTAATACTGGAGCTTCATCAGTCGGAAAAATACCGGTTTTCTTAAAGCCAGCTTTGAGATTATTTGCTGAGTTGTCCATGATATTTTTCCACAGCTTATTTAGCAACGTAGGAAACGTGTGTTTAGGAATAGTGGGTAGTCTTTGCCCTTGAGGCGTTTCCTTCCATTGGTCTAAGATTTGACGCCAGCGCAGTTTAAGAGGCCTAAAATAGGCCACGTCCAAAGGTTGTGTAAGGTGGGTGCTATTTGGTGGTAAAGCCACAAATGCGATATTATGAGACTTGCATGCCTTTAAAACTTCCATATTTATATGAGAACTTAAGTTGTCCCCAATGAGAAGCTTCTTCCCTTCTTGCCTACGTAAAGTGGGTAGAACCAATGAAAAGAACCAATCCTCGAATGTACTAGTGTCAAACCAACCGGACTTTGACCGATTGTAACGAGTGCCAGGTGGCCCACCCTCTGTCCACGTGCTCCACATATTGTCTGACTTGTAGTTTACGTAAGGTGGTAAAATTTCTCCAGCAGCATTGCCACAGATCATTAAACTAACGGCTGCTTTCGTAGAATTTTTTATAGCTTCTGGATATTTACATTGGTTCATCAACAAGGTTGGTTTCATCATAATTATAAACATTTTCGGCTGGAACTCCTTGAATTTCAGTCTTCAAATGCTCAAAATACGTCCGAATCTGCTCGTCGTCTACAGCTGCTCTCACCCTCTTTATATTAGAACAAAACCTTTGAGATAGTTCATTTTTGTGGCGTCTCAGAAAAATATTCGCCCAAGTTTTGCCAGGTAAATTATTTTGGAATTGGTCTACTTTACGTCCTGTTCTGTCGAGATACATTTTTACAATGCACCTTAAATCAAAAACGGTAATAGGGAAACCGTAATTACACATTTCGATTGCATGCTGGATGAAAGCAGTTTCTTCGGTATCAGAAAAGATACGCTGACGGCCTGGTTGTCTAACTTTATTTGTTCGTACTGCTTTTAATTTTAAAATAATTGAACTTCGAGGAATTTTATATTTTTCAGCAGCTTCGCGTTGAGTTAGAATTTTATTTGTTATATCTGATAAACATAGTTCCATCTGCCGTTCACTATAACACTTATAAGCCCTCCCTCCAACTTTTCTTCTCATCAACTTATCTCGTGACAACATTTTCTGTAACAAAGTAAGTTAGTTTTTAATTATGGTCCAAAAAACCAGTAGGACCATAGTTGAGATCCAAGAGGGTACTTACGAGAAAAACATCTTTTTTTTTATATAGGTGTATTTATTGAATAAACTATACGTAAAATGAATGCCAGAATCAAAACTTACCATATGAATCCAATTCTGAAACTTTGTCTTCACTTTAACCAATATTTTCAAATAAAAGTTTACGATATTCAGTTAACGCGTTCAAACAGGTTTTTATCGGAGAAGGTCTACTAATTTAAATTAAAGAGACATCTGTTGACCATGAATATAACTACAACGAACAGACGTCAAGAATCGAAAATAGTATTAAATAATAAACTAGATGTCGCTACACGTCCATACAGCTTCAATTTTGTCAGATAGTTATATTGGACTATAGTTGGGACCCTGCACTATAGTTGTGTAATTTTACGGTACCGGTTTATTCCCCGGGGACGTCGAAATGTAAACACCTCATCTTACGAGTAAATATAACGCGTTACAGATGTCCAGAAAAATTATAATGCATTGCATACTAAGAAATCGGATTCGAATCGAGCGAAATGCTTATCCGTCTGCATTGTTATTATTGAATATGATGCGCACTTGATGTACGTTACATTAGCAACGTATAATTGGGGCGCTTTTGATCGCGCAGCTCGAGCGCAGCGAGAGCAAGTGAGGCAGAACCCCCAATTATACCCTACTGAAGGCCTACTAAAGGCATGTCCCTATCATTTTTTTTTTTTTTCAAAAAATCTATAACTTACATAAATATGACGATCCGAAAACCCAAAAAAATACCCCGTTTTTACCTACGTATTCAGACGACTACCGATGAAAATTGAAAAGGTTTTAAGATAAAAGAAAAAAAGAGAGACATAGATCTATTCTTCCTTTAAATTTTGATACCAAAAATATTTTAATCGGCTTAGATTTCGAGGAAAAATCAGCGGAATACGAAACCACACGAAACGTCGATCGGTCATAGTTTTTTGTAGGTAAATTCGTTCTGAGCTGCAGTTGTCCCTATCGCACACTTCGGGGGGAGACGAGAGGTGAGGGACGGTTAGACTAAAACGTACACAATTAGGGAAGTAACAAGTGTCGAAGTTTTTATCGATATTATAGTGATGTTAGCCGATATCGACGTTTATCCTATACTGATTTACTGAAAAGTGTAATTGATGCTTATATGTATTCTTCTTTTTTAAGAGACAACGAAATAACAATTATGACATTTTTATGGTTCATAATTAACTATTATTTTTTCAATTGAAATTTGTCCAAAGTGTCTCTTGAAAAAATATAAACCGTAACCATATGGTACGTAACTAAAGTTACGTCATCATCATCTCCCGAGCCTTTTCCCAACTATGTTGGGGTCGGCTTCCAGTCTTACCGGATTCAGCTGAATACCGTATTTTAGACGGAGCGACTGCCTATCTGACCTCCACAACCCATTTTCCTGGGAAACACAGTATCCCATAGTAAGACTGGTTGTCAGAATTGACTTAACGACTGCCAAAGATCTATGTATGACAGTCGTAACTAAAGTTACGTATTATATTATAAACTCTACTGCTTGGTGTGATAATTTTGCTCTTGACTTGACAGATTTACTGGGGAGTTTATAAAAAAATGACTGCTTAGTCCGGTCAAATTAGACCAAAAAATACAGGTGAGGTTTCAATAATTCGCACGCAGCTGAAAATTGGTAGAGGTTCATTAATTTACATTTAATTTATAATGGTGTTTTAAAGGGTACATATTAGAATATCGAAAATTAAAATATCTACGGTTAACATATCGACGTTCACAACATCGAAAATGTTAATATCGAGTATATCATAATATCGATAATTGTTATACCTAAGCTCAAAAAGTCGAAAATTGAAATGCCGACTGATGAAAATATCGAATGATTAAAAATATCGATACTCATTATACCTAAGTTCAAAATGTCAACATTCAATTCATCGAAGTTCATTATATTTATTTTTAAAATACCTACTCGTTAAAATATCGAATAAATTTTCATTATGTGGTATTATGAGAGTACAGATTCAGTATGTTGTGTTATAAAAGTTTGTGACAGAACCGAATCGCTGCAAAACCGACCCCACGTAGTCTTGTCTGCCCTACCCCTAGAGTGTAATTTAGAGTCGCGTAGGCGCGGAGGGGCGAGGCGGCCCGCGGGCTGAGGAGCAAGCGGCTGCGAGCAAGCCGCCGCGGCTGAGGCTGGCCGGTGAAGCCGGCCAGCGAGCCGAAGCTGCGGTGGTGAGCGAAAGCCGTTTGCGACGATTAGCACGCGTGGGACCGCCGGAGGCCCGCAGCGCCGGAGCCGTGACAGAAACCTGCATGTTGCACGCTTGCTTGCATGCCTGATGTTTGCTTGTT
The DNA here is from genome assembly GCA_905475315.1 of Autographa pulchrina. Lineage (NCBI taxonomy): Eukaryota > Metazoa > Arthropoda > Insecta > Lepidoptera > Noctuidae > Autographa > Autographa pulchrina. Next base: position 13,347,007 of record FR997761.1, on the reverse strand, counting down.
TACATGTTGCATGCTTGCTGCATGCATGGTATATGCTTGTGCCAAGTACATAATAATGAGATATCGATATTTAGAACGTTCGATACAGTGTACTTCGATATTTAGGACGTTCGATACTTTGTACTTTCGATATTTAGATATTTCGATGTCACTTTTGTAGATTATTCGATTTTAGATATTTTGGTCGTGGGTTATTTAACAATTCGACATTATAAACTTTCGATATTTTAATTTTCGATTATATGGTCATTCGATATTTTAATTTTCGATGTTTTGAACATTGATATTTTAACCGTAGATATTTTAATTTTCGATATTCAAATATGTACCCGTTTTAAACAATCCTAATTTTCAGCTGGATGTGAAATATTTTAACCTCGAATGTATAAATTGACCGGACTATGCTCTTACCAAGTAAATCTATACCTATATATACCAGTGTATATTCCCAGTGGCGTGTGGACGTGCTCTTTTTGCTCGCCAACATTTTAATTCATCAACCCAGTATAAAGTGCAGTAATCTACTCCAAAGTTACACTAATACGTGCTTAATAAAACCTGCAATAAGCTGTGAAAAAACTATAACTGTGAACAAACAATCGACATAGTTACAAACAAAAACATTACAAGTTTTAAAAGTGATCGTTAAAAACTTTCTTTGTCTCTGTGTCGTAGTGCTTGACGTTTGAACGGGTCAGTGATACTTTTCTGAGTCCCGCAAAATACTTAGACGAGAACACTAAATTTGCATGGTTCATCGTAGCTCCGGTGGTCTCGAGGCGTAAACAGCTACACACCTTGCGCTGTCGTGAGAAGTTGCGAGTTCGAGTCCGGCAACCTGCATCTTTTTTTGAAAGTTTAAATTATTTATTTAATTTAAATCTTCCATTACCAGAATCGTATTCAAACATCTACGGTGACGTATTGACGGATTCTGCTCACTACCTGCTAAGTCATTAAAAAATCCTTATCGCCGGAATAAACAAGTCAACCTGAGACTACATAGATTGGATCGGCAGAGCTCAAGTAATACTGGACGGAAAGTTGTTTCGGACCAACCTGTCGATCACTACCACCATAACCTGAGCTCTAAGTGTTGTACCGACCGAAACTCGACCACCTACGGTTTACGCAGTGCTCACGCGCTTATCGATGTGAAAAGTATACGAGTTGTTGCTATTGTTTACATCAAAACTATTATTCTTCACAAGATGGCACTGGTATGTGCTGGCTGTAAGCAACATTTAGAGGATAGCTTGTTCCTACCTTGTTCTAATTGTGATTGTTTATATGATTTGGAATGCGCTAATGTTCCTCAGAATCACTTCATTCACTCTATGACCGTGAAACAAAAATCCGTCTGGGTATGTCACGAATGTCGCAGTCGAAGACCAAAAGCAATCAATTCTGCTACGCCAGCGAGCCCAATGTTATAGACACGCTCAGATGTTGATGGCTCAGGTGTAACATTTAGACGTAAAGTTGTGACCCAATCTAGACCTCAGTTCTTCCCCGGCGAACACGACTCGGCGACGAACGTGTGTAGTCTTGAAACTGTCCTTATGGAGTTACGTGCTTTTCGCGAAGAGAGTATGAACAGGTACCTTGCTCAAGAAACCTCTATAAATAAAATGGCTGAAGGCATTGAAGAAATGAGATGTTCAGTAGACCGACATACATTAGTTTTGTTGACTTCTCCAAGGCGTTTGATTCGGTAAAATGGCCGGTATTGTGGAAAACCCTTCTGGATATGGGCACACCCAAACATCTTGTGCACCTTTTGAGGCGCTTATATGAGAACGGTACAGCGTCAGTAAAAACGGATGGCGTACTCTCGGATGAATTCCACCCCAGTGCAGGCGTCCGTTAGGGATGTATTATCTCGCCACTCTTGTTCAACATTTATACAGAACTGATAATGCGGATTACCCTCGAAGATTGGACGGATGGTATAACAATAGGAGGTGTGAAAATTTCGAATTTACGCTATGCGGATGACACCACATTATTCGCAACTAGTATTGATCGCATGGAGCAGTTGCTTTCCAAGATGGAACGTGTCAGCATGACATTTGGTTTGAGAATAAACAGAAGTAAGACGAAAATGATGATAATCGATCGTGCCAGCGACAACTCGCCCGCAATCACACACATTGCGAATTGCGAAGTCGTGCAGTCATATGTCTACCTAGGAGCTTTAATCTCAAACCAAGGGAGATGCGTGGACGAAATAAAGCGACGAATGGCTATTACTAGGTCTGCGATGGATAAGCTGAAAAAAGTTTGGAAGAATCGAAATTTAACAAAAAACACGAAAACCAGACTTGTCCGTACGCTGGTATTCCCCATATTTTTGTACGCTGCTGAGACGTGGACGCTGTGAGAGATCGAGAAAAAGAAAATAGATGCACTCTGTTATGTAGGTGCGTAGGGAGACAAGTGAAACTACTGACGGCTAATAGCACACCGGTTTAATCCTTCATTCGATGGTTGGGTGTGGACGCAGCACATGCTTACATACGCACAATTCACACATACATATACAACACCCCTCCCCTTATTCGAAAAAATTATATAAGTTACACTATATTAAACAATATTCATTAAAAATAGGTACATACAGAGTTACAGGAAGGGTTTGTTATCTACCCTGGGAATGTTTCTCAACAGTTTTCCTGGATTCCTTGAAATCGGATCCGAGACTGTATTTGTGTCCGCAGACAGTGGTGATAGTAGATCTGCCTCGTCAGTTCCCTCCCCCACAGGACTCTGTACCCGAGGGTTGCCTGGCAATGGGTCGCTATCACTGTTGTTAAAATCATCAAAGTCATAATGACGTTGCGCCTCCGACTGTTGTGAAACGTTACTGTTGCCATCTTTAAATGATATTATTTGATTTTTATCGACTGGCCTATTGGTCGTGTGGTTAGTGACCCTGACTGCTATACCGGAGGTCGTGGGTTCGATTCCCACCCAGGACAAATGTTTGTGTGATGAGCACGATCATTTGTTCTGTGTCTGGGTGTAATTTATCTATAATATGTATGTATTTAGAAATATATAAGTATGTTTATCAGTTGTCCGGTTACCATAACACAAGCTCTGCTTAGCTTGGGATCAGATGACCGTGTGTGAGTTGTCCCGGAATATTATTATTATTATTATTATTTATGCTTTTTGACAACACATGACGAACTCAAGTCTTGAATAAGGTAAAGTACTTTACCCAGTCTCTTTTTGATGATACCTTTATACCAACGGAATTTGACATTATTTAAAAAATGATTGTACATAATATGATCCCCTGGCTTAAGAGCGTAGACGGGCTGCGCGAGAATTGAGAAATAGGTATTTGAAGAAAGTATTGCTGTCGCGCTGGGCCCTCGCAACCGGGGGCGGAGCTTGGCGCGCGGTGTCAATGTGTGAGTGAATAAGTAGTGTGTGTTTGTGTGTGTAACAGTAGCGCGCATCTTTCGTCCGCCCGATTTAAAAGGATTCACAATTACTAATATCAAGTATAAGGGGCCGATGCCGCTATTTTAAGTCAGTGAGTAGCAGGTTTATGAACGTTTTAGTGTACTTGTTATTGTGCCTAATTTTCTTATTCAGAAAATTTTAGCAATGACAAATGTACACCTACTTGCCACTGTTGTGATTGAAGGATTGATAGTGACTGTTCTTACATATTTTTTTTTTTTATCTGAATACGAAAATTAGGCACAATAAGAAGTACACTGGAACGTTCATTAACCTGCCACTCACTGACTTAAAATAGCGGCATCGGCCCCTTATACTTGATATTAGTAATTGTGAATCCTTTTAAATCGGGCGGACGAAAGATGCGCGCTACTGTTACACACACAAACACACACTACTTATTCACTCACACATTGACACCGCGCGCCAAGCTCCGCCCCCGGTTGCGAGGGCCCAGCGCGACAGCAATACTTTCTTCAAATACCTATTTCTCAATTCTCGCGCAGCCCGTCTACGCTCTTAAGCCAGGGGATCATATTATGTACAATCATTTTTTAAATAATGTCAAATTCCGTTGGTATAAAGGTATCATCAAAAAGAGACTGGGTAAAGTACTTTACCTTATTCAAGACTTGAGTTCGTCATGTGTTGTCAAAAAGCATAAATAATAATAATAATAATAATATTCCGGGACAACTCACACACGGTCATCTGATCCCAAGCTAAGCAGAGCTTGTGTTATGGTAACCGGACAACTGATAAACATACTTATATATTTCTAAATACATACATATTATAGATAAATTACACCCAGACACAGAACAAATGATCGTGCTCATCACACAAACATTTGTCCTGGGTGGGAATCGAACCCACGACCTCCGGTATAGCAGTCAGGGTCACTAACCACACGACCAATAGGCCAGTCGATAAAAATCAAATAATATCATTTAAAGATGGCAACAGTAACGTTTCACAACAGTCGGAGGCGCAACGTCATTATGACTTTGATGATTTTAACAACAGTGATAGCGACCCATTGCCAGGCAACCCTCGGGTACAGAGTCCTGTGGGGGAGGGAACTGACGAGGCAGATCTACTATCACCACTGTCTGCGGACACAAATACAGTCTCGGATCCGATTTCAAGGAATCCAGGAAAACTGTTGAGAAACATTCCCAGGGTAGATAACAAACCCTTCCTGTAACTCTGTATGTACCTATTTTTAATGAATATTGTTTAATATAGTGTAAATTATATAATTTTTTCGAATAAGGGGAGGGGTGTTGTATATGTATGTGTGAATTGTGCGTATGTAAGCATGTGCTGCGTCCACACCCAACCATCGAATGAAGGATTAAACCGGTGTGCTATTAGCCGTCAGTAGTTTCACTTGTCTCCCTACGCACCTACATAACAGAGTGCATCTATTTTCTTTTTCTCGATCTCTCACAGCGTCCACGTCTCAGCAGCGTACAAAAATATGGGGAATACCAGCGTACGGACAAGTCTGGTTTTCGTGTTTTTTGTTAAATTTCGATTCTTCCAAACTTTTTTCAGCTTATCCATCGCAGACCTAGTAATAGCCATTCGTCGCTTTATTTCGTCCACGCATCTCCCTTGGTTTGAGATTAAAGCTCCTAGGTAGACATATGACTGCACGACTTCGCAATTCGCAATGTGTGTGATTGCGGGCGAGTTGTCGCTGGCACGATCGATTATCATCATTTTCGTCTTACTTCTGTTTATTCTCAAACCAAATGTCATGCTGACACGTTCCATCTTGGAAAGCAACTGCTCCATGCGATCAATACTAGTTGCGAATAATGTGGTGTCATCCGCATAGCGTAAATTCGAAATTTTCACACCTCCTATTGATATACCATCCGTCCAATCTTCGAGGGTAATCCGCATTATCAGTTCTGTATAAATGTTGAACAAGAGTGGCGAGATAATACATCCCTAACGGACGCCTGCACTGGGGTGGAATTCATCCGAGAGTACGCCATCCGTTTTTACTGACGCTGTACCGTTCTCATATAAGCGCCTCAAAAGGTGCACAAGATGTTTGGGTGTGCCCATATCCAGAAGGGTTTTCCACAATACCGGCCATTTTACCGAATCAAACGCCTTGGAGAAGTCAACAAAACTAATGTATGTCGGTTTGTTAAACTCTCGGGCCTTCTCAATAATCTGGCGGACTATAAAGATCTACTCTCGTGTACCCTTCCCCTTCACAAATCCAGCCTGTTCAGGCGCAATTTCTTTAGATAAAAAGGTCTTAAGTCGCTCGGTCTAAAGTTCTTAAATTTTACTGCACGTGTTAAACACGTGCAGTAAAATTTTGCTAGCATGTGAAATTAGTGCAATCAGACGGTAGTTACTGAATTTTCTCGTAGAGCCTTTTTTTGTGAAGTGGAATGAAGACAGTATGGGCCCATTCTTTAGGCCAAGTTCCGGTTTGCCAGATTTTGTTACAGAGAACATGGAATATCCATATTCCCTGCTCACCTGCAGCCTTGATGGTCTCAATCGGTAGGTCATCATTGCCAAGAGCCTTGCCATTCTTCAGGCGTTTGATGGCAGCTTCGATCTCTTCCTTCAAAATTTCTGGCTCCATGTCTTCATTCAAGGGTTTTATAGAAGCGAAATCTTGCGATTGAGGGTCCTCGTACAATGACTGGCAGTATTCCTTCCACCTTTTGGATATACCCTCCATTTCAGTGACCATTTCACCTTGATGGTCCTCAATAGCCCAAGTCTTAGAAGAGAGCGATTTTGTGATTAAGCGTATCTTATGTTGCAAGTCCCTGCATTCGTTTTTGTGGCTATGAGCTTCAATTTCTTCGCACATTTTGCGTAAGTAGGCGTTTTGATCTCGCCTGCATGCTGCTTGTATTAATGCAGATTGTTGGTTGAGGGTTCTTACATCAGTGCCCGATGCTTTCATCTTGCGTTTTTCTTCGACTAGTGCCAGAGTGCTGTCGCTCATCCAATGTTGGCGCTTTTGAGCTTCTGTTGGTGATTTAGAAGCATTGACTGAGCGCACTATCAGACTTTTAGCTAGTTCCCATAGTTCATCCGGGTCTCTTTTTTCTAGATCCGCATCTGCCCAATCATTCCAATTCTGTTTTAGTGCTGTCAAAAACTTCGAGCTGTCTTTGACTTCAATTCTTGTATGTTTTCCGGGTTTTCTGGCTGCTCGTAGTTTGAGTTGCATTTTGGATATCAGCAGTTCGTGATCTGAACCACAGTCCGCGCCGGGTGGTGTATGGGTATTTTTGATTGATGTTCGCCATCGCGACCTAATCAGTATGTAGTCTATCTGGTTACGATATTGTCCATCAGGTGACGTCCAAGTGTACAGCCTACGAGGATGATGTTTAAATAGGCTGTTTGATATAACCAGGCTGTTATCGGCTGCAAACTGAAGTAGGCGTTCGCCTCTTTCATTACGCTGTCCCAGTCCAAATTTACCAACAGAGGGGCTAAGTTGATGTGAGTTCGCACCAATTTTAGCGTTGAAGTCGCCTACGATCATAAGAATTTCTCTAGCAGGGACCTTAGAGATGGTAGTTTCTAGCTCATGGTAGAATTTTTCAATTATGTCATCACTACTACTGTACTCGTTGGGGCATAAATCTGCACGATGTTGAGGTTAACTGGTGAGGCCTTTACTTTAACGCTCAGGATTCGGTCGTTGACCGGCCAGTAGCCCATTACACAGTTCCTGAGATGCTTGGGCATGGCAAGAGCAACTCCATTTTGGCTAGTGTTATCATTGCCCGAGAAAAATATGGAGTGTTTTTCAGTTAGAAAATGTCCATTACCCCTCCAGTGTGTCTCACTAAGGCCACAGATATTCAGTTCACATCTAGTTATTTCTTTCTCGACAATATCCAACTTTCCCGACATGAGCAAACCACGGACATTCCACGTTCTTCTATCTTCAGTATGTGCCGTAATTTGATGGGGGTTCCAGTAATAATGTTTCCATGCGGTGCCTGGTTTCCTACAGCCGCAAGGCCGGTAGCCCATTTTACACCGTCTGCCCCGGACGCAGTACGGCGCCGGTCGCTAAGCAGATTGCATGGCAAATTCGATCTCTTCAGTGTAGCTTTCATGATGACTTTCTTGGGAAAAAATAGTGCAGTGGTTTCCCATTGCCTTCTGCACCAGGCCTTTTTGGGTTATTTAGACTCCAAGGCTGCTGACACCTCATCCGACCGGTTGCCCGGTCAGGTTTGTGGTTATACCGCCATTGCTCGGTCGCCAGAGCCTCGTCTGTTGTCTAGCAGGAGGTACCACGGCAGTCAGGGACCGCCGCCGTCAGCTATTCATACGAACCACTGACGCGTGCAGGTGAGGTTGACAGTTGGGGCCGACGAAGATGTTATAGCCGTTCTCCCCTTTCCCTCCCAAAAAATGTACTTGAACCGAGTCATGTTTTGCTGGCAACTGTGTCTGTTTGGGCATATAACCAGCATGGTTATAAACAACAAATAAGAGGCTTACTAGACTAGGGATCACAGGCGTCCTTTATCAGTGAGTCAGTTGTACAATTACTTGGACTTACACGAAAACATATAAGTGGTACGGTGTCAGGTATAGGCGATGGCGGCCACACGAGAATTAAGCACATGGTTTCATTACGAGTAGTACCGCGTCATAGCCCAGAGGTTTCAATCCAAGTGAATGCTTATGTATTGCGATCAATTACTTCACTACTTCCATCTACTGAGTTACAAACGCCAGATTGGTTTCATTTAGATAAAGTACCCTTGGCCGACCCAGGTTATGCCACACCTGGTAAAATTGATATTCTTCTTGGAGCTGAAGTATATAGCGAGATTTTATTGGACGGCATTATACGTCACAATACGCTATTGGCACAAAACACTACCTTAGGTTGGGTATTATCAGGGAGGGTGTCAAAAGATCCTTGTTCAGCTGAGAGAGTAATAAACATGCATTTACACCTACACGGAGACGAGCTACTAAAGAAATTTTGGGAGTTAGAAGACGAGCCAAACTGCATACAAAAGAGGATGACAAAGAATGAAGAAAGATGTGAAGAATTTTATAACGCAACAACTATTCGAGATGAGGAAGGGAGATTTGTAGTTAAACTTCCTTTCAACAAAGTAGATCCAGAGGGTCAATATGGAAGGGTAGGAGAGATAGCGAAGAGAAGATGGGAATTTTTAGAAAAGAAGCTGATAAAAAAATCCTTCATTAAAAGAAGAATATAACAGAGTTTTACAGGAATATGTAGCATTGAATCACATGGAGCAGGTCAAGGAATCAGACATACACAATGATAAGGCAGTTTATCTTCCACACCATGCTGTCGTGAGAGAGGACAAAGACACCACAAAAGTGCGTATAGTGTTTGATGGTTCATGTAAAGGAATCAACAATTTTTCGCTCAATGATAACCTTCTAGTGGGCCCTAAGTTGCAATAAGACTTAAGGCACATTTTGATGAGATGGAGGAGTCATAGAATTGGTATTGTAGCAGATATCGTAAAAATGTACAGAATGGTTCGAATTGCTGATGAGGATGCAGATTATCAAAGGATCGTATGGAGACCACAAACAAACGAGCCATTAAGACACTTTAGACTTCTGCGACTAACGTTTGGTACTGCCTGCGCACCATATTTAGCAGTAAAGACGCTATTAAAAAACGGGGATTAGCGCGTAGATGCATAAATACCTTTAGGGCTTGACGTTTCGACCGGGTTACACCGGCCGTGGTCGCAAGCAGACTGGAGATGCGGTGTCATCCTTCCGTGCACGAAGTTGATGATTTTTCATCTACCCCATGTTTTTTAAGTACCCTACACACTGCACTGACTATGTCCGTATTATGATCACTATCCGACTTTGCAGAAACGCGCGGTTGTGTTAAGCGAATCACTGGATACCACGATGCTGATAGCTTAAAGCCGCCTTCCCGATTGAAATTTGGGTGTTTCTTGATTTCAATCGCTTCTCGCACTGCTCTCGAGTGAAAGTGGCGATCGGTGGAGAGGACTTGCGCGCGATGGAATTGAATCCAGTGACTTACGCCAGGCTGTAGTAGGTGTTCTGCAATTGCCGATTTAGACGTCTGACGGTTTTTTACAGCTGCGATATGTTCCTTGAGCCTTTCCGCGATCGTTCGCTTAGTTTGACCTATGTATGACTTACCGCAGCTGCAGTCGATTTTATAAACACCTGGTTGTTGTAGGGGTAGGACATCCTTCGGTGTGCCCACCAAGTTTTGTACCTTTGTCCCAGGAGTGTAGACGGTCGGGATGGAGACTTTTTTAAGTAAAGCTCCGATTTTGTCAGTAACTCCTCTGATGTAAGGCATGTAGGCTCGTTGTCTGTTAACGTCAGGATGCTCGACCCGCTTCGACCGTCGCTTCATTTTTCCTTTTACCCGAAATCCATTCTTTTGTAGAACCTCCTGAAAATGTTCCAGCTCGCGCTCTAAATGTTCAGGGTCACTGACATCCCCGCCATCCCCGGCCCTCAGTTTCGCCAGATGGGGTCTACCTAATTGCTGAGCGAAGACTTTGGTGCCTCTATTTCGCTCAATCGCAGCCTCGATATTACGAGTGCTGCAGCGTCGGAGGTCACGTCGCGTCAGTTTCCTGATTTTCAGGTTTAAGGACCGCCTATCTGACGAAGACATCTGGGCGTCCGGCGTTTCTCGTCTTTCCTTCATAAGTTCGAGAGTCTCGGGTGAGAGCTTGGACTCCCTATTACCGCGTTTTCCGGGGAACAACCTTCGAGACACATTCTGTAGCGTTTTGACCACTGTGTCGGTTTTTTCGTCAACATTGTCCGTGGTTTCCAGCAGTGCGAAACGATTTTGGAGTTCCAACTGGAACTTATCGGAACCTAAGGCTATTTGGGGCAGCGTGGGTCGGAGAGTAGGTCTCATCATCCTAACTCTTTCAGCCTTAAGGTTGATATTTAGAGAGCCTCGGACGAGTCTATGATCGCTACCGGTATTAAACCTATTGATCACCGAGACGTCTCTAAATATATGCCGCTTGTCCGTGATGATGAAATCTATCTCGTTCCTCGTCACATTATCGGGGCTTCGCCATGTCCACTTTCTGTGGGGCTTCTTCTTAAAGAAGGAATTCATTAAGAAGAGCCTCTGGGACTCTAGAAAGTTGACCAACATTTGGCCTCTGTGATTTCGGCGCCCCACGCCGTTAGGTCCGATTTTCGTTTCGCCGCGTTCTTGTACTCCCACCTTGGCATTAAAGTCTCCCATAACAACGTTGTAGTGATCCTTCCTGGTACCATGTAGTGCCTTCGCTATGTCTTCGTACATGGTTTCGGCTATCTCATCAGAGTATGTCGAGGTCGGCGCATATACCTGCACCACCTTCAGGAACTTCCTGTCGGTGATTTTCAATAAGAGGTACGCTACCCTTGTCGACACACTACTGATTTCCACAACGCTGCTTGTGAGACACTTGTTGACCAAGAAACCGACACCGCCCTGGGAGGACCTATCACCTTCTCGGTAGTAGAACAGGTCACCTGACTCAAGGGTTATCGTGTCCTCCCCCTGTCTTCGGACTTCAGATAACCCCAAAATGTGCCAGTTTATGCGACCCAATTCTACCTCGAGTTCGGTGAGGTGTTGGTCCAGCCGTAGACTTCGTCCGTTATACGTCGCCAGGGTCAGTTTTTTGAGGTGGTGGTAGCCTCCCGTAGCCCGGAGATTCCTAGCACCCCCTGTCCCGCCGTTACCGCGACCGCTACCTTGGCCGGGAATAGCGGGACTACCGGGAACTGGGGGCCGTTTTGTGTGGTGTGGGCTCATAAAGAGGTTTTGGCCTACTAATGCCACGCTGGCCAGACGGGTTGGCATAGGGTTTGGTGTCGAGTTTTCCTTCTCTAAGCAGAGTTTTCGGCTCTGCTCAATTTTCCCTTAGTCGCCTTCTACGACACCCACGGGATGAGATGGGGTGGTGACCTTTTATTCTTTAGGTCCGTCACCACACGGAAATCGTGTTTGAGTAGATCAATATAATTGTGGGGCATCTCTTTATCACTCAACTTATCCTTTACTACGTCCAGGCATTCACTGATAGGAACATTGGTAAATAAAGACTCCACATCAAAACTTACCATTGTATCTTCTGGTTCCAATACTAGGTTCTTTATAACCTGAACAAAGTGACGCGAGTCTTTCACGAAAGACGGTGTTTTTCTCACAAGTGGCTGCAATACTGATGCAACGTGCTTCGCAAGGTCGTAGGTGGGGGATGCAATTTGACTTACGATAGGCCGCAGTGGCACGTTGGGCTTATGTATTTTTGGCAAGCCATATAATTTTGATTGTTGGTGTGATTTCGGTCGAAAAAGGTTTTGGTACTCGTCTTCAGTGAATAGGTCCTGGTGTTCCTGAATCAAAGATCGTGTTTTTCGTGTGACTCTGGCAGTGGGGCTGTACGATACTGGTTTGTAAACCTCTTTGTCGCTTAACAACTCGCGTATTTTCTTGTCATAATCAGTAGTATTCATAACTATGGTGGCGTTTCCCTTGTCGGCCTTAAGCACTAAAATATTCGGGTCGCTCCTAATGTGTGTTAGCGCCTGACGCTCTTCCATAGTTATGTTGCTAGTCGGGGGCTTTGCCTTACGTAATATGACCGCGATATCCTGTCTCACGGCATCGGCATCACCGGGCGGTACTTTATTCCGAATTAGTGTTTCCTCTACACTACTGATTATGTTTTCATACGGTATGCGTTTCGGTGTCAGCGCAAAGTTCATACCTTTAGCCAAGACGTTGACGGTAGATTCATCTAAACTCGTGTCCGATAAATTAATGACAGTGTCCTTGAGTTGGTCCGGTGCGTTTTTGTTTTTTGAATAGCGGCGGTTGTACAAATTCGATAACTTATGCTCGTGGGTGGCACTGCTCAACTCGAATGTCCGGCTCGCTTGTAAAAACGTTACGCGATCACACACATCATAATCTTCACGAGATAAACAAACACTACACTTATAATGCACACTATATAATTCACTTTGAATTTTGTCCAGTTCACAGTGTTTATTCCGAATTAATTGTCTCAGGAGACGTACACTCGCGTTATTTAGAATTCTACATGTAAAAGGCGATATCACTACGCGGTTTTATACGAACACACGTAGGTAATAAGTCCCAATCGCGACACTTTGTTAAAAATATCAACGATGTTTCAATTCTCGCTCGTTTTTTACGCAGAAATTCAAGTTGACGAACTTGTTTTGCACTTTCCGACCCGTAGCGGTTTGCAATAATAACTTTTAAACTATCGCGCTCCATGTTTATAGTAGTATTATAAAACGGGGATTAGCGCGTACATGCATAAATACCTTTAGGGCTTGACGTTTCGACTGGGTTACACCGGCCGTGGTCGCAAGCAGACTGGAGATGCGGTGTCATCCTTCCGTGCACGAAGTTGATGATTTTTCATCTACCCCATGTTTTTTAAGTACCCTACACACTGCACTGACTGTGTCCGTATTATGATCACTATCCGACTTTGCAGAAACGCGCGGTTGTGTTAAGCGAATCACTGGATACCACGATGCTGATAGCTTAAAGCCGCCTTCCCGATTGAAATTTGGGTGTTTCTTGATTTCAATCGCTTCTCGCACTGCTCTCGAGTGGAAGTGGCGATCGGTGGAGAGGACTTGCGCGCGATGGAATTGAATCCAGTGACTTACGCCAGGCTGTAGTAGGTGTTCTGCAATTGCCGATTTAGACGTCTGACGGTTTTTTACAGCTGCGATATGTTCCTTGAGCCTTTCCGCGATCGTTCACTTAGTTTGACCTATGTATGACTTACCGCAGCTGCAGTCGATTTTATAAACACCTGGTTGTTGTAGGGGTAGGACATCCTTCGGTGTGCCCACCAAGTTTTATACCTTTGTCCCAGGTGTGTAGACAGTCGGGATGGAGACTTTTTTAAGTAAAGCTCCGATTTTGTCAGTAACTCCTCTGATGTAAGGCATGTAGGCTCGTTGTCTGTTAACGTCAGGATGCTCGACCCGCTTCGAGACACCTGCAATCCGTCATGACATCATTGAAGAACAGAGCGTTTGATCTCTGTGACCCTGAACATTTAGAGCGCGAGCTGGAACATGTTCAGGAGGTTCTACAAAAGAATGGATTTCGGGTAAAAGGAAAAATGAAGCGACGGTCGAAGCGGGTCGAGCATCCTGACGTTAACAGACAACGAGCCTACATGCCTTACATCAGAGGAGTTACTGACAAAATCGGAGCTTTACTTAAAAAAGTCTCCATCCCGACCGTCTACACTCCTGGGACAAAGGTACAAAACTTGGTGGGCACACCGAAGGATGTCCTACCTCTACAACAACCAGGTGTTTATAAAATCGACTGCAGCTGCGGTAAGTCATACATAGGTCAAACTAAGCGAACGATCGCGGAAAGGCTCAAGGAACATATCGCAGCTGTAAAAAACCGTCAGACGTCTAAATCGGCAATTGCAGAACACCTACTACAGCCTGGCGTAAGTCACTGGATTCAATTCCATCGCGCGCAAGTCCTCTCCACCGATCGCCACTTTCACTCGAGAGCAGTGCGAGAAGCGATTGAAATCAAGAAACACCCAAATTTCAATCGGGAAGGCGGCTTTAAGCTATCAGCATCGTGGTATCCAGTGATTCGCTTAACACAACCGCGCGTTTCTGCAAAGTCGGATAGTGATCATAATACGGACATAGTCAGTGCAGTGTGTAGGGTACTTAAAAAACATGGGGTAGATGAAAAATCATCAACTTCGTGCACGGAAGGATGACACCGCATCTCCAGTCTGCTTGCGACCACGGCCGGTGTAACCCGGTCGAAACGTCAAGCCCTAAAGGTATTTATGCATGTACGCGCTAATCCCCGTTTTATAATACTACTATAAACATGCAGCGCGATAGTTTAAAAGTTATTAGTAAAGACGCTTCAAAGATTAGCTTATGAAGAAAAGTCTCAATATCCAGTAGCTGCAAATATAACACGGAGTGATTTTTACGTTGATGATCTCATGACAGGATGTGAGACTGTAACGGAGGCTATACATATTTATAATGACATGAACAAGTTGATGAACTGTGGTGGATTTGAACTCCAAAAATGGAGTAGCAATAATCAAGATTTACTGACACTCATAGGAAAGGACAAACACAGAAGAAATGATTCAGTGAAAATAAAAACATCTACTTTACTGAAGGTACTTGGTTTGGTATGGAACAGGGAAATAGATTCTTTTCAGTACACACTTGATCTCCCAGACTCAAACGAACTTGTAACTAAACGGCAAGTTTTATCGGATGTGGCCAGACTGTACGACCCATTAGGATGGATTGCCCCTGTGGTAATCACTGCAAAAATATTTATACAAAAATTGTGGAAGTCAAAGCTTGATTGGGATGACATACTGACCTACTGAGTTGAGTGAAGAGTGGCTCCACTTTAGAATGAATTTGACTCAATTGAGCAAAATTAAAGTACCAAGATGGTTACATTTTAGTCCAGGTTCGAGGATTGAGTTGCATGCATTTGCTGATGCTTCTAAATTGGCATATGGTGCTGCAGTATATGGTATCATCAATAAAGAAGACAGAGTCTACGTGAGTTTAGTTTCAGCTAAAAGCAAGGTAGCCCCTATAGAGAAGGAAATATCTATTCCAAGACTGGAACTGTGTGGTGCAGCTCTAGCAGCTAAGTAAGTTGATGTTTGAGGTGTCCCAAGTAATGCATATTCCGAAAAAGGATTTGTACGCCTGGTCAGATTCTACGATAGTTTTAGCCTGGTTGAAAGGGGGGTCTTGCCGCTGGACAACTTTTGTGAGCAATCGTGTGTCTGAAATACTCAACATTTTAGACTTTGAACAATAATAATAATATAATAATAATATCCTGGGACAAATCACACACGGTTATCTGATCCCAAGCTAAGCAGAGCTTGTGTTATGGTAACCAGACAACTGATAAACTTACTTATATATTTCTAAATACATACATATTATAGATAAATTACACCCAGACACCAGAACAAATGATCATGTTCATCACACAACATTTGTCCTGGGCGGGAATCGAACCCACGACCTCCGGTATAGCAGTCAGGGTCACTAACCACTAGACCAACAGGCCCGTCAATGGAGACATTTCGCTACAAATATGAATCCAGCCGACTGTGTTTCTAGAGGCTTAAATGCACAAGATTTGTATACATATTCATTATCTCTGGACGTACTTGGCTCTCACAACCAATTATACAGTAAGATAATCCTACCATTATACAAGATATTTGCAAAGAAGAAAGACATGCATCTCTAACTGCTTCACCTGTCTTAAACAATGAATTTATTTGGATTAAGTTTTCGTCATTACCTAGATTGCTAAAAGTTTTATCATATTGCAGGAGATTTTTAAATAATTCAAGATTACCAAAAGAGAAGCGTAAACAATATACCAAAGTTATAACACCGACTGAAATGAATCAGAGTTTAGAAGTATGCATCAAACAGGTTCAAGAAGAAGAATTTTGTGAAGAAATAAAGCAGTTAAAGATGCAGAGATTCATCCCCAAGAAAAGTAAGCTGCGAACTCTTTGCCCCATTTTAGATAAAAATGGAGTACTAAGAGTTGGTGGGCGTATTGATCAGTCGAGAGTTTGTTACGAGATAAAACACCCTATAATATGCCTGCTAAGAACCATCTTTGCTGAAGCGCCTAACTGTCTCCTCAGAGCAACACCTTCCTGACGGCCTAATTAATGTTAACGATTTAACGCAGGCATCTAATTGCATTGTCGCCGACGTCACTTGCCTTCAACCTCGTGTATTGTGAACACCCAAATATATTTTTTCCCGTTGCCTAAGTAATTCTACAGTTTTTTATTCCTGCACGGACCTTATATTCCTCTACATGGTCCTTCGAGCCGGATAATATATTTATATTGGAAGACCAGCGGCTACAATAATAAGGAAGGAATAATTAAGGATCGTCCTCAGTGAGCGTAACTTGGAGGTCATTAGCAGGACATATTGGACTGAACTGAAGCAATTTAATTTGCGGTGTATTGCATTAAGTTATTTATTAATATCATCACCCAACACTCAGGTAATAAATAAAACTAAAGCGTTTATATATCGCAGGTTAGTGTATTTTATTGTTACATCATTGTATTGTGTTAGATTGAAAAATCATTTGGTACTTTGTTACATTGTGTGATTAGTATTTATTTAACAGTTATTCAAAGTTTAATTCATACTTGTTATAGTATAGTTAGCTTACATATTTGCTACATTAATTAAACTTATATTATATAAAACTGTAACTAATTCACATAGTTATTTTTAATGTTAGCAGGTACATTGACATAATACGTTCGAGTGTTAGATATTAATGCAAGTCATTGTTAAATTTCAATTAACTTAATGTTATTTCGAGTTAATTATTATTGGTGTATTTAAGAATAGTGTTATTAATTTGCTTGATTTGTTATTTCGTTTGCATTAAAGTTTTATAACATAAAATTATTGAGGTTAACTTAACTTAAAGTTAACGCAGAGTTAAATCGTTGTTAAAGTGTAATTAGAATTATTTGTCTTAGTTTTGAGCACTTATACTTATACTTATATTAGGAAGCTGTATTAGTAAATATACTGTTCAGGTTTAAATTGTATTCCTGTATCAATTCCAGGTTGACTGCACTTGTCTCCCAGTATGTCCGAGGAAAGGGAATTAGTCAAGAAGCGAGGAAGCTTCAAAGGTCGATTGACTGCATTCATCAACTTCCTGGACTCACTCCAGGACAAACCCTTAACCAGTTGCGATATTTCTGAGCTGCAGTTGCGTATTGGCAAGATGGAGTCCTTGTATGAGCAATATGATGAGGTACAGTTACGTCTGGAATGCATTGTCGAGGACATTAAATTGCAATTTTCTGAACGGTCTGAATTTGAGTCTCTTTATTATAAATCCTTGTCCAGAGCGCAAAGTATTATGAGCGACTATAATAGGGATAATAAATCGATGGAAAGTTGTAAAAGTACTCGCACTAATGTGCACAAGCCAGTTAAGTTGCCAACAATTCAGTTACCTAAGTTTAGCGGTTTATATACGAATTGGCTAGAATTCCGTGACACCTTTAGCAGTCTCGTCCATTGCAATGACAGCATTGACGAAATTAACAAATTTCACTACTTGAGAGCATCTCTTGAGGGTCCTGCTGCGGTAGTTATCAATTCTATTGAATTTTCTTTAAGTAATTATTCTGTGGCATGGCAGCTGTTATGTGATCGGTTTGACAACAAAAGATTACTTATACAGAATTATGTGTCTGCTTTATTTCATATTGAAAGCATCGTTAAGGAGTCTTCTGTTGCATTGAAAGCCCTAATAGATTTGTTAAACAAGGACCTGCGAGCATTAGAGTCATTAGGGGAGCCGGTCAAGCATTGGGACACCTTATTGATTTACATTGTTACTCGCAAGCTTGATCAAAAGACCTTTCGTGAGTGGGAAGAGCACAAGGGTAGGTTAGACAAAGATAGCAAGATTACCTTTGAAGAATTAATGACATTCCTGCGCAATCGAACTGATCTTATTGAGACCTTAGAATTATCTCGCAATAATTATTCCCAAACTTCAAATAAATCATGTCCTAAGATCAAGTCTATGGTAGCTACACACACTCTTAATGATAACCAAAATAATGCCGAAATGTCTCGCAAAGTGTGTACTAAATGTAACAACGATCACTTGCTAAGTAATTGTCCACAGTTTCTTGCACTTAATAATGACGCTCGACTCAAACTACTGCCCACTTTTAAGATTTGTTTCAACTGCTTTAGGTCGGGTCATTATTAAATGTTATAAAAGATATTTAGCTTTAATTCCGCTATAAAAAATCCAAGCTTGGAAGCAGGACGCAGTACCACCCTCCCGCCCTCATGCAATATGCGCATGCAGGAAAGCCCACCCTCCCGAGGGTGCTTCCAAGCTTGGATTTTTTATAGCGGAATTAAAGCTAAATATCTTTTATAACATTTAATGTCATGGATTTCCGCAAAGTAACGCCTGATTCTATAACTTATCGGGTCATTATGCCAATAAATGTAAAAAGCCGGGTTGTAAACTATGCAAACGCAGGCACAATACACTAGTTCACACCGATAGTAATGGGCACACCAAAAGCAGTAGCAGTGCGGTAGCAGTGCGTCTACGTTTGAAAATCATGTAGTTATATGAGGGGTGACACACTGAACAAACGCGGGCCCGCTGATCCTACCTGCTCCGCCACTGCGCCGCGCACGCACTGCTCTTCTACAAAACTTTCGGACGTGAGCAGCGCAGGCGCGGGGCGGCCGCAGTAACTACGCGTTGTATTACTACGTCCGCCATATTGACTAGTCACACCAAAGCAGTTGAGCGGGCAGACGCGGCGCGGGTCGTAAACGGTTGTGATTTTTTACAACTTTATCATGGAAACGAATGAAAAATTGATTGAGTTAGTGAGGAAATACACTTCTCATCAAAAAATCGAAACACTTTCGTTTTAATTGTTTTTGTCCTATTTTTTTACAAAAGAGAATTAATTCCACGAAAAAAAAAACATTATTGTGTAGCTGGCAGTTTGGTCATTACAGTAAGAAGAAAAAAAACAAAATTCGAAATTAGAATTTCATTTATTTATCCTATAAATGAAATTAATCACTGTTTTGAGACAAATGTGTATTTAGGGTTGGAGTACGTTTCTCGTTTAAAAACTAAAAACTTAGCGCTTGTTTTTAAACTTTTTGTTTCTTATTTCATTTACTGTGACTTTGGGACGTCTGAAAAAACTTTTTTTTCTAAAACATATGGATACTTCGCCCGCAGAAGCCGCCCAAGTGGTGGCATTGCTGGATTCTGGACTTAGTCAGCGTGTTGTGGCTGCAAGATTGCATCTAAGCTTATCATCTGTTCATAGAGTCTACAAACGCTATCGGGAGACTGGTTCGTTCACGCGCCGTTCAGGATCTGGCAGGAATCGGGTCACTTCTGAGCGAGATGATCGATTTATTGTAACAACTTCTTTACGAAATCGACGTCTTAACGCTTTTCAACTGCAGCAGCAGCTTCGCGTTGTACGAAGAGTAGCTGTAAGTGACTCTACAATAAGAAGAAGGTTGAAGGAACGCGGATTGGCACCGCATAAGCCAGCGAATGGGCCAAAATTAACTGCAGACCATCGAAGAGCGCGCCTTAACTTTGCACGCGAGCACCTAACTTGGTCATACCTTCAGTGGAGCAAAGTACTGTTTTCTGATGAGTGTAAAATTATGCTGTATGGTAACGACGGAAGGAACAAGGTCTACAGAAGAGATGGAGAACGCTTTGCACAATGCTGCATTGAAGAAAAGGTCAGCTATGGTGGCTGTTCGTGGACGGTTTGGGGAGGAATCAGCGCCGACGGTAAGAGAGAACTTGCCTTTGTGTCTGGGCCACGGCTGCCTGCACTAAACTCTCATCGGTACATCGAACAGTGTCTTGAACCTCATGTGATGCCCTATGCACATTTTATTGGCAACGACTTCATATTCATGCACGACAATGCTAGAGCTCACACCGCGGGCGTCGTACGAGATTATCTTACCGAAGTCGGTATCTCCATTATGGTATGGCCAGCAAGAAGCCCGGACATGAATCCCATTGAACATCTATGGGATGAATTAAAGAGACGAATTCGAGCAAGAGATCCAGCCCCAGAAACACTTAGCCAGCTGCAAAATGCAATCCAAGAGGAATGGGATAATATACCACAACATGTGATCGTGACTCTCATCCGATCGATGAAGAACCGTATGGAAGCAGTAATAAGAGTTCGCGGAGGGAATACAAGTTATTAAATAAACGTTTCTTACATTTTTTTTTCATTTACGCGTGTTGTTTTACCCATTTCCTTCATATTCAATACAGGGTAAAAATTACTCATTATACAAAATACGAAACCTATGAAGACTTAATTTGAATTTAGAACATTAACATAAGGATTTAAAAACCTCATACTACTCACTATTAAATGACATTTTACATTTATTCCTAAATAGACACATTTTTCTGATAATCCTTATCAAATCATAAACTGCGAGGTGTTTCGATTTTTTTGATGAGAAGTGTATAATATAATAATAATAATAATAACCTTTATTTTCAGGCGACTAAGGCCCATAGATATATACCTTATAAACTAACATACATATTTTATAAATACATTTTGTGTTAGTATATATAGACTTAAACCTATATTAGTAAACACTTCCTTATATACGTTCATGTGGTATCTGTCCGCGGAAGCGACGGAACACCACGCCAGCCGGCCAAAAGTCTTCTACCATCACCAGGTGCAGGTAACATGAAGGTACTCGCACCACAAACGCATTGAAATTGACATTGCGGCGCGACTCCAGTAGCTGCACTCTCGGCGTGTATTTTAACTTTTGGCGCACGTACTCAGCGATGTCCTCCGCCTTGGTGGTGTAGTGTAGGCGAGAAATGTACACCGGAGTATTCGGTTTCGCTGCACGTATTTTCACACTAGGCTCCACAGGGGCCGTGCCGCAGCGGTTCTTGACTGTCCGATGACGGCGCTTCCTCCTCTGGACCAAGACGAAACCATCATCGACGGTACTCTTCGGAGCCACTTCAAGATCAGACTTCCTAGCGGGAGCAGCAGGTGGTCTTGCTACTACGCTTGCGAAATCCCGTCGATGCGATTTCGCCTGCGTTGCAGGCACGTGCAGCGGGTCAGTGACACGAGCGGCGCGTGCGGCAGCGGGATCGCGGGGCGCGCAAGGAGTATTTTCTGCACACTCAGCATTTGTCGGCGACGGCGATTTCAACACGGCGGACGCGAAACTTGACCCCGATATATCGAGGCATGCACCGCGACGCATGTTGAGTTAGATGCACTTGGTGGTGACCCTGTTTTCGCTACGATTTTGCGTAACTCTACGACTTCGTTTCGCAAATCGGCGACGGTGTTTTGGGATGCATCTAACTTCTTCAGCACATCCGCTAAACTTGCCTTCAGAATGACGATGTCCTTCAGCAGGCTTGTGACGTCAACATGATCAAACGTGACGGGCGGGAGCTTGTTAAGGTCCTTCGCCACGAATGTCGGCACGTCATCCGGATCCGTCTCCTTCAGCAGCGTGATAATGTCCTGAATACTCTTCTTTGTCCCGTCACGCCGGCGGGACACCATCTGGTCACTCTTATTGAGCGATCGGTACAGGAGCAGCTTGGCAGCGGCTACGTCGTCCTCGCTGAAGTTTGTTGCACAGATCTGGATCGCAGACACCTCGTCCATTACGTCCAGCTTCTGCTGCAGAAACGCCAGCAGTTCATTTGCCACAAGTTGTTGACTCATGGCGATTGTTGACTCATGCAATTTACGCAACTATGACATAAAGGCTGTCATGTTTATACCGTGCACTTTATACTGAGGCACGTCCGCATCCGATGCGCGCAGCAATCGAACTCCTATATAAATGTTTATATGATTTAAAGGACAAATATTATAGAAATACGGTTTACAAGATGGACATAGACGATGGTACTCCCCATATTCTTCTCTTCTCTTATTTACATCGTGAACCCATATTCTTTTTTTTTACTTAAAGCTAGTAGTACTGAGTGTGGCTATCGATACGACACACATAACGCAGTTTGAAAGCAGTTAGAAAGCAGGCCCGCCTTCAAACTGCTTTCCAACTGCTCATGTTTCTGGTGTGACATCAACCGCGGCGCAACTGACCTGCCCTGCTCAGGTGCAGCGCCTGTCCCGCGTTTGGTGTGCCCAGGCCTTAAAGGCCTGGGCACACCAAAAGCAGTAGCAGTGCGTCTACGTTTGAAAATCATGTAGTTATATGAGGGGTGACACACTGAACAAACGCGGGCCCGCTGATCCTACCTGCTCCGCCACTGCGCCGCGCACGCACTGCTCTTCTACAAAACTTTCGGACGTGAGCAGCGCAGGCGCGGGGCGGCCGCAGTAACTACGCGTTGTATTACTACGTCCGCCATATTGACTAGTCACACCAAAGCAGTTGAGCGGGACAGACGCGGCGCGGGTCGTAAACGGTTGTGATTTTTTACAACTTTATCATGGAAACGAATGAAAAATTGATTGAGTTAGTGAGGAAATATAAATGTTTATATGATTTAAAGGACAAATATTATAGAAATACGGTTTACAAGATGGACATAGACGGTGGTACTCCCCATATTCTTCTCTTCTCTTATTTACATCGTGAACCCATATTCTTTTTTTTACTTTAATAATAATAATATAATAATAATAATCCATTTATTTCAGGCATCAAGGCCCATAAAAATATATACAATACTATACTACAATACAACTTAAAAATACTATAAATATATATTACATAATTTACTTATACTAATGTACACGAAGTGTCGGCGTCGTGTTTCGCTGACTGGTGTCACGTAGCTGGCCACGAAACCGGCGGTATATGACTCCTTTCGGCCAAAACTCTTCTTTGAGGAACTTCTCGAGGTGATGTGTCGGAACGCGCACCACGAACGACTTGAAGTTCGTTTTGTGACGCGGCTCCAACAGCTCGACCCTCAAAGTCCAGTTGGTCTTCACGTGCATGTATTCCACGACCTCCTCAACCTTCGTGGAGTGATGAAGTCTGGACACGTACAGCAGCGTTGTCGGTACGGCTGGACGCAGCAACATGTTGGGTCCTGCCAACGCAGTACCGCACTGGTTCCGACAAGGAGGCTTCTTCTTCTTCCTCTTCTCCACCTTGATGAAACCATCGCTGTCGCCCGTGTCCTTCTCTGGACCCTGGCTTTTCAGAACCTGTTTTGGTTTTGACAGGCTCCGTTTACCCCCTTTTGCTTTGTCCGCTAGTTTAACCTGCGAGTTTTGTGGCTCAACAGGCTTTTTAGCGGCGGCTGCAATTGCTGCGTAGGCTCGTTTGGGGGTCGACGAACCTTCACGTCGTCGTCTCCACCGGTGTCGAGGCAGGGACGGCCGCGGCACACGTTGCAACGCGTGCATTCTCGGCAGCTGGTGACATATTCGAGCCCGTCGACTCGAAACTGCAAATGGAGGCGTTTTGTGCCCCGCGACGCGTGTTCACATTCGCGTTGCTAGGTGACCTACTTGCAGAAATTGCATTGCGCAATAACACTACTTCTGCCCGTAGATCACTGATGGTGTTGTTGGACACCTCCATCTGATGCTGCATCTCGACCTGGCTTTGCTTCAGGAGTGTTATATCCTTCAGCAGCCTGGTGACATCTACGTGGTCGAACGTGACGGGAGGCAGCTTGTGCAGATCCTTCGCCACGAATTCAGGCACGTCGTCCGGGTCGGTCTCCTTCAGCAACGTAACGATGTCTTGTATGCTCTTCTCTGTGCCGTCCCTTCGACGAGACGGCATCTGGCTGAGTTTGCCAAGCGTCGTGAACAATAGCAACTTGGCACTGCAAATCTCCTCCTCCTTGTAAGATGACTTGCAGATCTGCAAGATGCTGACCTCGTCCATGTAATCAATGGCATGTTTAATAAATGCCTGAACTTCATTGGCTATGAGCGTTTGAGTACTCATAGCGGAAACCGGGCAGCGGCTATAGCCGCGCGATTCGCGAATATAATAATCAGACGTAGCAGCGCACACGCGACCGTACTCTACCGCGCATCGCGACCGACCTAAACCCTAACTTAAAGCTAGAAGTACTGAGTGTGGCTATCGATACGACACACATAACGCAGTTAGAAAGCAGGCCCGCGTTCAAACTGCTTTCTGACTGCTCATGTTTCTGGTGTGACATCAACCGCGGCGCAACTGACCTGCCCTGCTCAGGTGCTGCGCCTGTCCCGCGTTTGGTGTGCCCAAGCCTTAAATGCACTGTTGTAAATACAATAAATAATGATGCGAATAACTTGTCAGCATCCTCATCTTTGTCGTCTGCTACCACGGACACGAATAACGTGGCATTATCAGCAAACATGTCATCATCCCTTGATCATACGCAGCGTGATGTGTTGTTGTCCACAGTTCAGGTCAAACTGCGGGACAACAATGGCGGAGTGCATACTGTTCGCGCGGTTCTCGACAGCGGCAGCACATCGTCATTCATTACAAACCGGTTATGCAGACAATTAAAGTTAGTTACACGTCAAGTAAACAAATGTATACTTGGCATAAATAATGTTACCTCGCACGTAGGCAAATTGTGTCGTGTCACGATAACATCGATAGACGATAGTTTTACTTTCGATCTCAATTGTTTTGTTTTGCCATACATTACAAGTAATGTTCCGTGCCGTGAAGTAATTAGTTCGGATTTCAATATTCCGGCGAATATCACTTTAGCAGATCCTACATTTTGCAAGCCCGCTGATGTAGATATGCTCATCGGTGCTGATCTCTTTTAGGATTTGTTAGGATCACAAAGACTAAAGATAGGTACAGGGAAACCTGTCTTATATGAAACTCGTTTAGGGTGGATAGTTTCCGGTCCAATTAGTCAGAATTATATTTCTTTGGGACCTGATAATTTAAAATGTATTTTTTCTGAAACTGTTTCTGATTGTAACACAAATAATTTGGAACACCTTAGGTCGGACTTGACAAAGTTTTGGCAATTGGAGGAGGTGAACACAAAATCTTCTGCTACTTACATGCCAGAAGAAAAGTCATGCGAGGATCATTTTGTTAAAAATACGACACGATTGTCTGATGGTCGTTTTTGTGTTCGCATACCTCTTAAGAAAGATCCTTCAATGTTAGGTGATTCTTTTAAGAAAGCTACACATTGTTTGCAATCTTTAGAGCGTAGATTAAAGGTTAAACCTGATTTTAGTAGAATGTATCATGACTTTATGTTAGAATATGAGACACTTGGTCATATGACTAATGTTAATAAAAACAATTTATGTCCTGGTTATTTTATTCCGCATCACGGTATATTACGTGAGTCGAGTAGTACAACCAAACTTCGTGTTGTATTCAATGCAAGTTGTCCTACTTCGACGGGAGTGTCCTTCAATAATTTACAGATGGTCGGGCCAAGTACAGGATGACCTACTGTCTATACTTCTTCGGTTCAGATGCCACAAGTACGTTTTAGCTGCAGACGTGGAGAAGATGTATAGACAGATTAGCGTACACCCGTCGGACAGGCACTTACAGCAGGTTGTTTGGCGTGACAATGTTGGTGACCTTATTAAGGTTTATGAACACAACACCGTCACGTACGGTACGGCTAGTGCTCCGTTTCTTGCCTCACGATGTCTCAAACAAATAGGACTCGAATGCTGCAACCCTAAGATCTCTGAAATCATCACACATTATTTATTTTACGTGGATGATCTGCTGACCAGTTGTGATGATTTAGACAAAGCTAAATTCATTCGCTCTCAAGTGACCAAAGAACTAGCGTATGTATGCCACTGAGAAAGTGGAAGTCAAATGAGCCACAATTGGTGTCGGATACTGTTTCTGACTCATTCGACTTAAACATTGGATCGAATGAGCCTGACAAGTTACTTGGTCTTGGTTGGTATGTCAACTCGAATGAGTTAGGGTTCCCTATAAAATTGAGTAACCCATCAGCTGGCTATACCAAGCGTGATTTGTTGTCCGTGATTGCGAGAATCTTTGATCCATTAGGTTTATTGTGCCCTATCGTGGTCTCCATGAAAATACTGCTACAAAAAATGTGGTTGGATAAGTTGTCATGGGACCAGCCACTGCCTATTGAGATTAGTAAACAGTGGGATATTATAGTTAAATCATTGCCTCTTTTAAATCATTTACGTATTCCGCGAATTGTACTTTGTAATTTATATAAGGAGGTAGAACTCCATGTATTCACGGATGCGTCAGAGTCTGCGTACGGTGCTTGCGTTTACATTCGCAGTATCAATGATAAAGGTGAGCATTCGGTTCGTTTATTAATGGCTAAAAGTCGAGTAGCTCCCATCAAGCCCACAACGATTCCGCGGCTGGAGTTGTGTGGTGCAGTAGTCGGTTCTAGGCTTTATGAAAAGGTGGCGACATCACTTCGGGTGACCATCAGTCGGGTCTACTGTTGGACTGACTCGTCCATCGTGTTGGGCTGGTTACAGATGTTGCCTACCAAACTTCAGCCGTTTGTGCGAAATCGCGTTGCTGAAGTTTTGGATAAGGCGGGTAAATAAACTGTACCTGGAGACACGTCCCAACCGATCAAAATCCCGCAGACCTAATATCTCGTGGCATGGATGTTGGCGTGGTGTTCTGCGCGATTTAAATTTATGGTGGTCAGGGCCGGAGTTTTTACAACTGGACCCGTCTGAGTGGCCTTCTCAAGTCAAGTATTCAGGACAAGAGACTTTACCGGAGACTCGACCTAACGTAGTTTTAAATACAGTCATTTCTGAAACTAGTGAGGCTTTCATTGAATTTACCCGATTTTCTAATTATTTACGTCTTATACGCTCTGTAGCTTATTTGTTACGATTTATTAAATCATGCAAGAAACAGTATCCTAAAACTAATTATTTAACACAGGATGAGTTGCAAGATGCACTCACTGTTGTCATTCGTAGATGTCAATGTGAATCATTTCCTGAATACAAATTACTTTTAAATAAAAAGAGCTTACCTCAGAAGAGCGCCCTTCTAAAGCTTAATGTTTATTTAGATAATAAAAATGTAATGCGAGTAGGAGGACGTCTCGATAATTCAAATTTCATATATAATAAAAAGCATCCTTGTTTATTACAGTCCACACATAAATTTACAAAATTATTATTTCATTTTGAGCATAAAAGGCTAATGCACGCTGGCCCACAATTATTGTTAGCTTCTATTAGGGAATCTTATTGGCCGATAGGGGGCCGCAACTTGGCGAAGGACTGTTATCATAAGTGCGTTCTGTGTTGTCGCATGAAGGGTAAGGTATTAGCACCCATTATGGTAACTTACCTCAAGAACGGCTTCGTCCAGGTTATTCCTTTGAGAGCACGGGCGTCGATTACGCAGGCCCTATCATGTGTGCTAGTCGTCAAGGCCGTGGATGCAGGCTGGTAAAGGTGTATATCGCAATTTTCATATGTTTTACAACAAAGGCCATTCATTTGGATCTTGTTGGCGATTTAACTGGTAAAAGTTATTTATTGGCTTTGCATCGATTTATTGCTCGTAGAGGCAAACCCGTTGATATATTTTCAGGCAACGGTACCTCATTTGTCGGCGCATACAACGAACTGTCTAAGTTTTTAAAAATGACTAGTTCGTCCTTGAGTGAAGATGCAGCGAAAGATGGAATTAAGTTTCATTTTATACCCGCGTATACCCCACATTTCGGAGGACTCTGGGAGGCAGGTGTAAAGTCAACAAAGTACCACCTTCAGCGAGTGTTGGGAAATTGTAATTTGACCTTCGAAGAGCTTTACACCGCACTAACTAAAATTGAAGCCGTGCTGAATTCTCGTCCACTAACGCCGTTATCTTCAGACCCTGCTGATTATACGCCGCTCACGCCAGGTCATTTTCTTGTTGGGCGACCTCTTGTTTCCTTGGCGGAACCTGATCACCAGGATTGCTCTGCCAACCACCTGTCTCGTTTCCAACGAATTGAGCAATTACGCCAACACTTCTGGAGCAGGTGGAGTAAGGAGTATGTTGCAGAGTTACAGCTGCGGACCAAGTGGCGTTCCTCCAAAGATAGCCTGACAACAAACAGGTTGGTCGTGATTAAGGAGGATAATCTCCCTCCTCTGAAGTGGAGCTTGGGACGGATTGTGGCTGTCTATCCAGGAAAGGATGACATTGCTCGCGTAGCTGATATACGCACGGCTACTGGAGTTGTTCGAAGAGCATTTAATAGGATATGTCCGTTGCCGGTGTCTACGGGATAGTTTAGTTGAAACCGTTGTTTTCAACGCCCGGGGGCATGTTGAAGCGCCTAACTGTCTCCTCAGAGCAACACCTTCCTGACGGCCTAATTAATGTTAACGATTTAACGCAGGCATCTAATTGCATTGTCGCCGACGTCACTTGCCTTCAACCTCGTGTATTGTGAACACCCAAATATATTTTTTCCCGTTGCCTAAGTAATTCTACAGTTTTTTATTCCTGCACGGACCTTATATTCCTCTACAATCTTACCAAGCTTATTACTGATGCTCATATTAAGACTTTTCATGGCGGACCACAAGCTATGCTATGTTACTTGAAAACAAAATATTGGATTTTGCGTGCTAAGGATCAAGTAAAAAAACATTACAGAGCGTGTGTGACCTGTTTGAGATATTCAAATTCCAAAATTAATCAATTGATGGGTCAAATTCCTGAGGTTAGATTAAAGCCTACTCGTCCTTTTAAATCATCTGGATGTGACTATATTATTATAGGACCGATTAGTGTAAGATTTTCACCTGACAGAGGAGCAAAATCCTATAAAGGATATGTTTGTTTGTTTATTTGCATGGTCACTCGTGCAATACATTTAGAGGTGGTTCCTGATTTGACGTCGAAAGCGTTTATTGCAGCTTTCAAGCGCTTCACAGCTAGGAGAGGTCACTGTACAAATTTAATAAGTGATTACGGCACTAACTTTATTGGTGCCAACAAGGAGCTTCGCGACATGTTTAACAGAGCAAAATCATCAGTACCTCGTGAAATTGAGAAATTATTGAGTTTAGAACATACAACATGGCATTTTATACCTCCTCGTGCACCTAATTTTGGAGGTCTGTGGGAGGCCGGAGTACGTAGCGTTAAAACACATTTATACAAAGTCATTAGAGATGCCACTCTCACCTACGAGGAACTGACTACTGTTTTAGTACAAGTCGAGGCTTGTCCTAATTCTCGACCAATAACTTTAATGAGTGATGACCCTAACTACCCTCAGGCTTTAACACCTGGCCATTTCCTCATAGGTGAGCCATTGCTGAGTATTCCTCATGAGGATAATTCAAATAGTAATATTGTAGGCTTGGACAGATGGAGATTAACCCAAAAAATGGTTAATAATATATGGAAACGGTGGTATAAGGAGTATTTAGTTAACCTTAATCAGAGATACAAATGGAATACTAAAAAATCAGAGCCAGAAGTAGGTGACGTAGTTATTTTAAAAGATGACAACATTCCACCTGCGAAATGGATTTTAGGTAAAGTAATTAATAAATATGTCGGTCCTGACAATATTGCACGTGTTGTATCTATTAAATGTAAGAATGGCGAATTTAAACGTCCTATTAGTAAAATATGTGTCTTACCTAAATGAGTTTCATAATTCATTATCAATTGTGTCTTTAGTTACTTACCTTTAATATGAAGTTATGCAATATACTTACAAATGTAATCAGTTTTCATATTTGTCAACATAACAAAATGAATTTAGATTTAAGAGTTTAGAGGTAGTAAATACCATATATTTCTTAAGTTCCTCGTTTTATATAACTTTTTTTAGTTAGTTTTTTTTCTTAATTCTTAATTCTTTATTGCACACATAAACATCACATTAAATAGTCAAATATTCATTAAATTTGATGTACACAGGCGAGCTTAACTCAAAATTGAGTTTTCTTCCAGCAAACCTTAGAGTGATAGTGAGATTATTATTATTAAGTGGTGAGGAAGATAGAAGTGTACAACTTTACAATATTTATTTATTTATTTTAATACTTTCTGTACACTATTGCACAAAGGCGGACTTAATGCCATAAGGCATTCTCTGCCAGTCAACCTTAGGGTGATGCAGAAACAAATCGTGGCAGATGCACAAGTACAAAATAAATTTTGTATACTTAAGACAAAAAAATACATACAAATAAATAACATACAAGAAATATATATAAATGTATATATAAATATATATATAAAGACTTCTAATAAATAGTAAAAACGGCTAAGTAGCCAGGTTAATTGATGAAAGCAGAAGGGATTTTTTTAAATAAAACCGCTAAGTTGATTCTGCCAGAGTTTGTTCGAGAAAATAGTCACGAATCCTCTTCTTAAATAAATAGCGGCTCGATGCCATCCTGATCTCCGTAGGAAGCGAATTCCAAAGAAGTATAGATTGGACAAAGAAGGTAGAGTGGAGAAAGTCAGAGCGGTGGGAAGGGCATAGTAGCAGTCGATTGTTAGAAGAACGAAGACATTTAGAGTGGTTAGAAGACAAGAATTTGAAGTGAGAAGTTAAGTAAGAAGGACAGTTAGGAGAGTAAAGCAAAGTAAAGAAATACGTCAGGGCCCGCACACAACGGCGCTGTCTTATAGGTAACCATTGTAACAGTGACCTGTGGGCGGAAACGTGGTCATATTTGCGAGTGTTGAAAACGAATCGAATGCAGTTATTCAGAAGCCGGTCGAGTTTGTTAAGGAGATCTGCATTCAGGTCATAGTAACACACATCACCATAGTCAATTATGGGAAATATTAAGGATTGCACCAGCATTGCCTTCGTTGTGGATGGTAAGAATTTTTTAAGGCGATACAGTACCCGCAACGTTCCTGTTACTTTCTGGTTGACATTTGCAACCTGTGTCTGCCAGCCCAGCGTAGAATCGATGAGTAAACCGAGGTCCTTAACACTAGAGCTTAGTGGAATGACTGTACCGTCGAAAATAACTGGCGGAATGATGACACCACTTAACTTGTTAATACCGCGATGACTGCCCAATAATCCCTGCCCTGTAATCGTTCACGATGCACTCGCAGGGTTGAAGGAAAAAAAAAAAATTAAACTAATCGATCACAAATTCACAACAACAAAACGTCAAATCAGTTTTTTGTTTGTTATATAATTGTATACTTACTTAGTTTACTTTATATTTTTTAACTAAGAGTTTTTAAGTTACTTTAC
Source organism: Autographa pulchrina (assembly GCA_905475315.1). Lineage (NCBI taxonomy): Eukaryota > Metazoa > Arthropoda > Insecta > Lepidoptera > Noctuidae > Autographa > Autographa pulchrina. Next base: position 13,315,605 of record FR997761.1, on the reverse strand, counting down.
ACATTACCAAACTTTACAGTGTAAGTTTTCACTAATATAATTTGTTTCTCAGTATAAATTACGAAACACCATCCACTTTGTTTTGTTAAGTTTAAAATGGTAAGAATGGTACATCCATAATTATAACTATGTATAAGTTGTCACCTACTATCACGGTGGGCGGCTGATATGTTACATTTTGTTGTAATTAACATTTTTGTGTCATTTTATTTCTATATAATGTGTAGATTATAAGAGCATATTGTATAAAGTATAGATATACATACACACATTTGGTATTACTAATTAGTAGAAGTAATCAGTGATGAAAGAAGTTGTATCACATGCTTTGATTTGTGTTAGGAAGGTTTTGTTAAAGTACTACGTCCTTTGGTGGGCGGTATGTTCAAAAAGTTGACTAGTTTACCACAGTAGCCAATATCATCTACACGCACACATACATATACAGTCCACTAGAAATAAGCTAATGAGTTGTAAAAGTTAGTGCAAATAAATCTATCTTTGAGTTAAGACGTGTGACAAGTTTTAATCACCCACAAGCAGATATAGACCTTATTCCCTTAAACACACAGATAAATGTTATTAGTTTACAAGATTTTAAACAAATAGTTGATGATGATAAAAATATCAGTTTATCTGAGACTAAAACTTTAATAATAATAATAATAATATTTCGGGACATCTCACACACGGTTATCTGATCCCAAGCTAAGCAGAGCTTGTGTTATGGTAACCAGACAACTGATAAACATACTTATATATTTCTAAATACATACATATTATAGATAAATTACACCCAGACAACCAGAACAAATGATCGTGCTCATCACACAAACATTTGTCCTGGGTGGGAATCGAACCCACGACCTCCGGTATAGCAGTCAGGGTCACTAACCGCTAGACCAACAGGCCCGTCAAAAGAGGTCTTTGGAGGTGGCAAGCTATTTCCTTTAGGGAAAATAACATTAAAAGTTTATAATACTAATATTAATGATGATGAGTTTGTAAAACTGGAATTTCTAATAATATAAAAAAAATATAATAAAAAAAATAAAAACAAGTCAAATATTTGCAGTCGGGGACCTGGAATGAATTGTTCCAAGTAACCGACCCCGACTGCAAATATTTGACTTGTTTTTATTTTTTTTGACATGGCAGGCGTGTTTTTTAATTTTTTTTATTATATTTTTTTTATTTAATACCTTTTAGTTAACAACAAAAAAAACATGACACAACACAAAAAAAATATTTTTCGGAACCCTTTGCAGGCAATTTCGACTCACACTTGACCATTTTTTATTGTCCACATAGCCTATGTCACTCGGGATAACTCAAAGCTTCTAATGATACCACAAACATTGAAATCGGTCAAGCCTTTTAGAAGTTATGGTGGAATAAAGAAACTCACAAACATACATACATACATACATGAACCCTGAAAACATAACACTCCTTTTTGGGCAGTCGTGTAAAAAGAGCAGGTGAGACCTATTTTAGGTTTAAAGTCACTATTAGAGCTGAAGTTCTTAAATAATAATATTAATGTGGAATGAATGTAGAGTAGAACGGAATGTATGCAAAGGTGTGAGTGAGAAGGGTATATGAGTGAGGGAGAGAGGGAAATAAAAGAACATGGCGAGTGTGCATGAGACGACGAACGACGTGGGAAGTAGTTTTATGAGTTTTCTGTGTGTTTACTAAAATATAGAAGTTTTCACGTTGCCAACTATTTTATTTCACCACTCGATCCCACAAATTTGGGGACTCGTCCGGGATTGCGGTGAAATAAGTTGGTGCGAACCGCGAAGACGCCGGCGCGCTTACGAGCACAACGCACGACAACGGTTGATGTTGGAAGATCCAGCCAGTATTCTACAGGCAACGACGACGACGAAGTTTACGACGGCATTCCTTGTTACGACGACGACAGCGAGGGATTGCGATGTCTACGGAGGAATTTTACGACACGGCAGGATCAGCATCAACACAGATGGCGCAAGGCATGTTGTCTCTGACCGAACAGCTCGTACGTAAATTCAGTGCACAAGATGAGACGCATACGGCATCCATGTGGATACGAAATATCGAAGAAAATGGCGAAATATTTAAATGGAGTCCGACCCAGCTGCTGTTAGTGGCTCGACGTTCGCTGACCGGCACAGCAGCACTATGACTTCGTAGCAAGAAGACATACAAGACATAGGACGAGTTGAAAGGTGCCATCAGTAAAGAATTCCCAGATACCATTGACGTAAAGAAAATACATGAAATGATGAGCTCAAGACGTAAGAAAAAAGATGAATCATGTATTGATTATATGCTGGTCATGAAGGAATTGGGAAAACGTGGCAAAATACCGGACTATGTCGCCATTAAATATATTGTGGACGGCATCATAGATGACGAAGTAAATAAGATTATGTTATATGGTGTCACAACTTACACGGACCTAAAAGAAAAACTTAAGTTGTACGCGATGTTCAAGAATAATTCTGCTAAGGACAGCCGACGGAGTAAGACGCATACTGACACTCAGAACATCAATAACAACAGGAGAAACTTGGCTGCAACTGCAACGATGCGTTGTTTTAACTGTGGAGAAAAGAGTCATACGTCGGAAAATTGTCCTCATCGGGCGCAAGGAAAAAAGTGCTTCCATTGCAACGAATTTGGACACATATCGCCAAATTGTCCTGTGAAAAAAATGGCGAGCGATTCGAGACGAACAACCATAGAGAAAAGTAATAGAACAACGACAGCGCATACGTCATCATCGGGCACTCGTCAGACTTCGGGCACGATCGGAGGACACGAACGAAAAAAGGTTAAGAAAAAAGGTTAAGAAAAAAGGCAGTACTGAACAAGAACGGAAACCAACCAATCAGATGTCGAAAGAAGTTTTCTTCAACTTGATGCGAGAGGGCGCCACCGGTAACGCGAACTACGACGAAGTTCAAGACGATGTTCAGGGCGAGGTTTACATGGCAGAGGCAAATGGAGTGAACACAGGAGCGAATGATTCACTTTGCACGATTGACAGCGGCCATGTTGTTGAGTTTGACACTTACAACGTAAACAAACAAAACAATGAACTTGACGAAAATATACCAGTTGTACGCCTTGTACGTCGTATAAAGCCAATAAAAACAGTGTTAGTACGCGATCAAACGGGTAGTGCGTTAATAGATTCGGGCTGTGATGTAAATCTGATGTCAAAGGACTTTAACAACGAGCTTAAAAGGTTAGATTATGTAGTTCTGTGTAACTAAAACGATATTACGTTAACGGGTTTAGGTTATTCACAAGTAAAATCATGTGGTGTTGTAATGTTAGACATAACGATTGATAATTGCCTTTATCATAATATAACGTTCTATGTAATGCCTAACGACTCTGTGCCATTCCAAATGATAATTGGTAATGATTTTTTACGAAATGTTATGATGTTTATGAAAGATTGTATGGTTTGGTTATTGCCGAAAGATGATTGGATGAACCCAAACTATGAGTGGTTGAAAGATGTTTCATGTTTTTCGAATTGTTCTGTTGATTGTATAGGTCACGTCAGTAATTCTGCTGTGAAAGAAGAAGTAACAAGGTTATTAACAAGTTATGTGCCACAGAAGAAGAAAGAAGCTCCAATCGAATTGAAAATTGTTCTAAAAGATGACATCCCTGTATCTCAGCGGCCACGACGTATCTCATTCAAGGAGCAGGAGGATGTGGATCGCCAAATTCAAGAATGGCTTGACGATGGAATTATCAGAGTGAGTTATTCAGAATATTCTAGTCCATTAGTCTTAGTGAGAAAAAAAGATGGTGGTTTGAGAATATGTGTTGACTATAGGAGAATTAACAGTAAAATGGTGAAAGACGATTACCCGCTTCCTATTATAGATGATATGATTGATAAGTTATCTTCGGCTAGACTCTTTAGTGCATTAGATTTAAAAAATGGTTACTTCCATTTACGTGTACATGAAGATTCAATTAAGTATACCTCTTTTGTAACACCAACAGGGTGTATCAACAGTATGAATTTCTACGTGCACCATTTGGTTTATCAACATGCCCCAAAGTTTTTACAAGATTTAACTCAATAATTTTCAGAGAATTGATTGCCAAAGGTTCTGTTATTGTGTTTATTGACGATATATTAATTCTAGCACAAGACGAGTGTCAGGCTCTTGAGCGCCTGAAGGAAGTTCTGAATATTGCATCGAATTATGGGTTGAACATAAACTGGAAGAAGTCTCAGCTGTTAACCAGAAAGGTAGAATACCTAGGACACATAATTGAAGGTGGTGCAGTAATGCCGTCGCCAGGGAAAACAGATGCTGAAAGAAGAAGATAAAAAATTCCCTGAGCCCCAGAATTTGAAGCAACTGCACAGTTTTTTGGGACTTTGTTCCTATTTCAGAAAATTTATACCTAAATATAAATTACTTTATATAATATAGCACAACCGCTCACAGATATGTTGAGAAAAGACTGCAACTTTGAGTTTAATGATGAACATAGAGCCGTTTTCAATGAATTGAAGATGAGGTTAGCAACTAAACCAGTGTTGAAGATCTATGATCAAAGAGCAGAGACGGAGCTACACACTGATGCATCAAGCATTGCTTATTTAGCTATTTTAATGCAACGAGGTGATGATGGGAGAAGAAGGACTGAATGAGCAGAAGGACTACAGCAGCAGAAGCTAAGTATACAAGCTATGAGCTCGAAGCACTAGCTATAATTGAAGGTGTGAAAAAGTACAGACACTATCTATATGGAAAATTTTTCAAGGTTGTTACGGATTGTAAAGCTTTCCAAATGACACTAAACAAGAAAGATTTAGCATCATTGTAGCATACACGATCATAACGAACATACAAACAGACGCACACACACAACCATACAACTACACACACTGTCAAACATCTGTCGTCTCGTTCCTACACTCCCACGCAGGGTGCGGGGTGGGGGAGGCAGTCTGCTACCCACCGCCGCAGAGTGAAGACGTGTTCGAGTGAGGTTAATGAGCCGATACATAGACTAAACAAATAGTCCATTATTTTAGTATACATAGCTACTGTATAATATAGGTTAGTGACTACTACATTGTGGCGACGACGGAGAACTGTAAGTAATTTATTTGACCTATTTAAATAAAAAGGAAAAGTAAGTCGTTTGGTTTCGTAAATAAACATACTCTTTCAATGTTAAGACTTTTTTAGATCCCTAGCAATTTTTATTTATTTCAACTGCCAATAAAGTAGAATCAAACAAATGCTCGGATAGTTAATATTTTATGAACCTACCTTTTATTATTGTATCGTAGTTTCAAGGAAAAAACGTTTTAACAACTTAACTGTCCCGACACAATAGTTAAACAATGGAAATGTTCATATGTGACTCACGGGACAGGGAAATGGTTAAGCTATTTTTCTTTGTTTCACTGTAGGTATATACTTTTAATTGCAATAAAGAATATAACAAACAATTTTATTTTGCATACTTACCCACCATTTTACGAAATAATTATCCATTGTTGCCCTTGTTTTGGTTACCAACTGCTTGGGTCAAACCGGTTGCGCGTTAAACTCGGGTACACATTTTGATTTGTACATAATGTTCCAGTGATCTAAGGGATATGTTATTATATGTGCAAGGTTGTCTAGACATGACATACAAAAATAGAAGATACTAAACCATATTTAATTATGTAAGTACCTCGATAACCGTGTATATCCGCAGCGTAATAACTTAAAATAAGCTTATAATATAACTTGCCTAGTTAACCAAAGGGATTGTGGCCGGCAAATAACGCACAGCTGCTACTGTTGCGTAGGGATTATTAATGTTAAGAATAGAATAGAATAATTTATTGTTTAAAAATTACATACAATGGTTTGATTCCTGAAACTCACACTAGGATTCCATGTGTCATGAGTTCTAGGCTCTTTCGTTACGCTGACAGTTTCGTTATGAATTTAATTACAGAAAAAAAAAAAAAAAAAAAAACATGTAATATTAATAGTAATATGCTCATCCGTTATATTAAATTACTATGCTAATCTAACCAACTCGTAGAAAAAAAATAAATAAAAGGATTACACAAAATAAAAAACATAATAGTCATAAGGCTTATAGGTCTCGAGTGTAATTAGTTATAGTATATATATTTTTTATATAAATAGTCATAATTGTAGGTATATATTAATAAAATATATAAATAGACGTATACATCAAATGATTGGTCATGTACCTATGATAAAAAAGATATGAAGTCTTCAGTCAAGATCAGGTCAGATTTATGGCAGCGAACCTTTTTTCAATGTATCCTTCGACCTGACATAACACAAGTACACAGGGAGGTTTTGTGAAATCTTAGAGTGACAGACAAAGTTAGTTAGTTAATGATTTTATTGGTAAAACATAAAAAACTGCATACACACGTATATTGCTGTTTTGCTTCCACGCGTATCTGTATAGATGCTTATATCGCGGAAGTTGCTGTCGCAAAAAAAAAAAAAAAAGTACAGCTTGTAACATGGCATTGAATTGCGATGACATCATAAGACCATGCATTTGATTGCGTTAATAGTATCAATAGTAACGCATTGAATTGCAATGTAAGGAGAGCATTAAATTGCGATGTAAGGAGTTAAGCATTAAATTGCGATGTAAGGAGTTAAGCATTAAATTGCGATGTAAGAAGTTAAGCATTAAATTGCGATGTAAGGAGTTAAGCATTAAATTGCGATGTAAGGAGTTAAGCATTAAATTGCGATGTAAGGAGTTAAGCATTAAATTGCAATGTAAGGAGTTAAGCGTTAAATTGCGAGGCAAGGAATTAAGCATTAAATTGCGGGCCATGGAGCTAGTAATTATCACGGGAATTTACGAAATGCATTAAATTGCGTAACGCTATATCCCATTGCCTACAGGTAAACCACAATGACTCAGGCGGTATTCACACTCGACAAATTCGAATGCGAAGGTGATATAGGATCAGTTGCGGTCCGATGGGAGCGATGGAAACGCGGGTTGTACATTTACTTGGAAGCAGCGGAAATAATATAATAATAATAATAACTTTATTCAAATTAAAATGTTACAATTAATACTAAGGTACATGAAATCTTAATACATACAGCCTACGTTACATGTGTGCCTGAACTGAAATCTGAAAACAAAAATCTCTCTCATCTACCTTGGAAATCGCTGGTTTACCAGAAACTACTATCGAAAGTCTTTGTAAAACTATAGAAGTTGTTGCTGATAAACTGGACATGGATGTTGGAGATATATTAGCGTCACGTCGGATTCAAGGATCCAAGGATCGACCGGGCCCTGTTCTTCTGGAGCTGAAGACGAAAGTAGTACAGAAAAAGTGGGTAGAAGCTGGTAAGGCGAAAAGTCTCACCTTAGGAGTACTGGACCCAAAAGTTCCTAAGGAAAAGGCGGAAAATCGTGTCTTCATCAGAGAAGCCCTCACTAAGCATTTAAAAACCTTATTGTATAATGCTAAACTCAAATTAGGTAAATCTCATCAGTATATTTGGTGTAAAGATGGTAATGTCTGTATAAGGAAGAGTAGTAATAGCAAGATACATTATATTCGCTCCATAGACGATATCAATCTTGCTCTAAAAAATGTAAACAAAGATCCCGAGACCTTATAAACAAACCTCGAATAGCACTTGTATTCTTTTTTACTATTCTTGCTAAGTTAACATTCTGTAAATATTCTTACTATGGATACTCAAATCATAGAAATATTTGATTGTACTACTATAGGTAATTATTTCCAGCATCTACCTCCTAAAAGCCACTTAAGTTTCTCATGCATCCATGTTAACATAAGATCACTTATTAAAAACTTTACGAAATTACTCCAAATGATTCATAGTAGTCCTTTTCCTATTGACGTTATTGTTATTACAGAAGCTGGCATATCAGATAAAATCGTTAACTTGTATAATATACCTCAATATAACATGTACCCTCAACTACGCACTGATAAAAGAGGCGGTGGTATAATTGTTTACGTTAAAAATCACTTAAAATTTACTTTATTTCAACAAAAAACCTATACTTTTGAAAGTTTAACCGGTATTATTAAATTGAACTCAGAACAGGATGTAGTAGTATGTTCAGTATATAGGCCTCCAAATACTAATAAACAGATTTTTGTTAAGGAACTTGGTAACTATATTTCTTCCTTTGATTCAAAACGAAATCTTTTACTAGTGGGTGACACCAATATCGACCTAAAAAACATATCATCTCATAAAGATTTATATTTAGATACACTCAGCGAGCACGGATTGATGTGTGGAATTTCAGAATTTACTCGAATTGAAACAAAACTTAACGCTGTCAGTAAATCTTGCATTGATCACTTTTTTGCACGATTCCCCACATTAAGTCCGTACTCAGCGGTGTTAGACGTAGTACTGGCTGACCATCGCACTATTATCTTTACCTGCGTTGATGACGTGCCTACCAAACGTATACAGGTTGTTGCAAAAAATACAATTGACTATGAAACATTGCAAATGGAATTAAAAAAAATTGACTGGTTATCGACAAAAGATATGAATAACCCGAGTGAAATTTACAGTTTCATTAGAAATTCACTCCAGACCGCAACCGATATTGCGACCTCCCGCAAGGTTCAAAAATGTACTAAATTCTGTAAAAGTTCATTACCCTGGATTAACAACAACGTCAGTCGTCTTTGCATCAAACGTGATGAATTATTTAATTCCTGGAAAAAGAGTAACAACGATCCTCAACTAAGGTTACAGTATAATCAAATTCGAAATAAAATACATAAAATATTAGAATCTAGAAGAAACACATATTATATTAACGAGATTAACAATAACTTTAAAAATACAAAAAAAGTGTACGAAATAATAAACCAGATGCAAGGACGAGTGAAGTTGTCTATTGATGAGGCTATATGCAAGGCATTTGAGGTTAATGGTATTACTACTCAAACAATCGCTAATAACTTTGCAACTGAATTTGATAAATCAGTTAAAAATATTGTTTCAAACTGTAGTGTCAAACTATTAGACCCCAGAACTCACTGTGAACCAATAAATTCCAGTCTACGATTTCAAAAAACTTCTGGCAACAAAGTTTTAGATATAATAAAAAAACTTAACTCAAATAAGGCACCTGGATCCGATAAGATAAAAGTATCTGATATTAAAATGATAGGTTCTGATATTTCAAACGCTATTGCCAACTTGATCAACTGTAGTGTAAGTTCGGGATTATATCCAGATGAATTAAAGATAGGATGTGTTAGACCGGTTTATAAGAAAGGAAAACGAGATGACTATGCTAATTATCGCCCTATTACATTGCTTTCTTCTATAGATAAAATTTTTGAAAAATGTGTAAGCCAACAAATCCATAAGTTTTATAAAGAACATAAAGTAATTTACTCAAATCAATACGGATTTCAATCGGGCAAAGGAACCACGGACTTATTATCGAAATTTACTGATGAAGTTAATGGAAACCTTAATCAGAAAAAAATAGTTTTTGCTTTATTTATTGACTTCTCTCGAGCTTTTGACACATTAAATCATAAAAATCTAATACATAAACTGGAATCTAGTGGCATACGTGGCCCTTTGCTTAAATGGTGCGAGAACTACCTTCATAACAGAAAGTTTTCAGTAAAGGTTAGTGAGTCCTTAAGTAAGACAATTCAAGTTACAGAGGGCACAGCTCAGGGTTCAGTCCTAGGGCCCTTACACTTTCTGGCCTATGTGAATGATATGAGTAATTGTATAGAACACAGCACATGTTACCAGTTTGCAGATGACACTTGTTTAGTAGTAGCTGATAAGGACCCTCAAAATGTTTGTGATTGTTTGCAATCTGATTTCAACTCAATATTGAAGTGGTGCCACGATTCTGGATTAGTACTCAATGCTAATAAAACCAAATTAGTAATAATAAAATCGCCATATCTAAAATGCTATTCTCCTAAAAATATAATTGCTCACGATCATAAATGTTTGCATGACATTCATAGAGGGACATGTAACTGTCCTCGTATAGAAGTAGTAGCTTCTCAAAAATATTTGGGACTTGAGATCGACAACAAATTTAACTGGAGCAAGCATGTTGAGCATATTTGCAATAAGTTAAGGCAATTCTTAGCTAATATTATAATTCTTAGGAACCGAATACCCTTCAAAGTTAAACTTATGTTATATAATTCTTTAGCTGAATCATATATCCAATATGGGCTAAGCAGTTACGGTAGGACTTTTAAAACTTATCTCAACCAAATATACATATTACAACTAAAAATTCTTAAAAATATTGTGTCATCAAATATAAAAAGCAAATTCAGAAATAATGATCAAGGATTATTCAAACATTGTAATATATTACCCGTTCACACTCAATTTAATTATGTATTGCTTAAAGAACAATTTTTTAATGACAATTTAATGAAACTAATTCAACATCCTGTATACACCCGAGCGATTGCTCGAAACCGGCTTTGCACAGTAGGTGCCACCAATACTTACGGTGAGCGCACAACAGCTTATCTAGTTCCTCGTTTAATTAACAACTTACCCGCAGATTTACGAAACACAATTACTAAAAGTAATATAAAAATTAAACTTAAGTCTCACTTTCTGCAGCTCTTGGAATGCTGATATTGGATTGGGAATACAGTTACCAACATCCTAAATGTAAAGTGTAAAGTAAATAAATAAATGTATATACCTATTATTCTTGATGTAGACTAAGTAGTAGCATTAATTACAAACTTATGTAGTTTTTTGAATGCTATGTATATCCATGCTTTTGTTGTATATTTTAAATGGTAATAAATAAATAAAAAAATAAAAAAAAACTAGGTAATCCTGTGTTTCAGGCGTTCAGTGCTAGCTAAATCTAAAATAAACAGAAACCTTTTTATTAAAATATAATTGTTAGATACATAGTATAAATGAATCCATAATAGAGATACAGGACATGCTTTGGAGGAATATATGCTTTATATCGCATTTAATCTATTATAAAGAAGCGGTCCTAGGAACACATAAAATTTAGTCGTAAAAGCATGCTGTGTTCTTATTTTTGGGGGCAAACTAAATCTTTCCGTCTTTTATTAGTAAATTCAGTGCTGAAAGGAAGGGCTGCATGCTGTTTTAATACTATGCCCATTATGAACAACTGTCGGACTGTTAGGACTTTACACGATTCATAGAGGAGGTTAGTGGGGAAAAGGAAAGAGCGGAAAGTACATACTTTGAGAATACACACATACTCTGGGCACGCTCGATGGTTAGTAGTAGTGTTTTGCTCGCTCCACCCCATGCGACAATACAGTAAGTTAATATAGATTGACATAAGGCAAAGTAAACTTGTTAATTATTTTTCATTTGCAATGCATCGTAATTTTGAAGGTAAATATCAATTTACGTATTCTATTATTAAGAGCTCCTATATGATGTTTAAAGGAAAGAGTTTCATCTATTATACAACCTAGGTATTTTGGGTTATTAGTCCTTTTAAGCTTGGGGCAGACACATTGGTTAATTAATCTCAAAATCAGCCGAAAATAGTAGAGCAGTATCGTCAGCGTATGATATGATTATGCCATGATCTAGGTTAAGCTTACATAGGTCATTAATGTAAATTAAGAACAGAGTAGATGCTAAAATACTTCCTTGAGGAACTCCATAGGAAGTGTTTTTCTGATAAGTACTGTGTATATTGCCAATTCTTACGCATTAAGTACGGTCTTCTAGGTAGCTAGTGAAAAGTTTCAGCTGGTTACCTTCTTACGCATTAAGTACGGTCTTCTAGGTAGCTAGTGAAAAGTTTCAGCTGGTTACCTCTTATCCCTATAGCTTCAAGCTTACGCAATAGAATAGGGACAAAAACTGTGTCGAACGCTTTTGCGAGGTCTAGGAATATTCCTACAGCATATTCGAACACCTTTATCGAGTTCTTGTGCTAGATAGTCAGTCAGATGATGTACGGCGTCGGCAGTTGATAATTTATGTCTAAATCCAAACTGAGTTTTAGAAAGAATCAATTTATCCTCCAAATATTTAACCATAGAAGAAGAAGAAGACATAGCAGGCAACAAGGAAATTGGTCTATAGTTTGTCACTTGATCTTTGCCGCCAGATTTATGAACAGGAACAACAACAGCTTTTTGAGACACTTGGGGAAAATGCCTTTGGATAGGCAATTTTGAAAGTATAAGTAAGTGGAGGCCCTAAAATGTGTTTAAACTGTTTAATTATTTTATTTGGGATATTATCCCATCCGACTGCACAGTCGTCCTTTAAACTCATGATTATGCTTTGCACTTCTGTTTCGTCAGTATCTAATAGCGTAAATGATGATAATGTATTGCTACTCATAAAAGATTATTGCAAAAGTTTCGATATCTTTTGTACGATAATTGCAATATGGAATTATCTGGGTGACGCTTAGCTTTCATATGCAGTGTATCCCTATGTCTCATACATTAATGAGACCGGGCGTGATCCAAGGTTTTATGTTATAATTTTTATTACTCAGCCAAATATTGGTTGTGTTTTTTCTGAATTGCCTGTTGCACATTTTCGATTAGGTATAACATACAAAACTGTGGGGTGTGGGTCAGCATTATTGTAAACTGGGTCGAAGTCAATGTTGTATAAATCTTCTTCAAGTTTATTTGTGTTTAATTTATAAATTGTGCGAGTATTATCTTGTTTGGGTAATTTGCAATTTAAGGTTAGTAGGATAGCATTGTGATCGGTTATTGTCGAGTTAATAATAAGCGCAAGTGAGGGGAAACGCGATTTAAGCATGATATGATCTAGGCAGGAACCACTTTGATGTGTAGGTAGCGAATGCGCTGGGAACATGCCATGAAAAGAGCAGAGGTTAAGGTATTCCTGTGCAGCTACATCGTAAGAATGTTGATATTAATATCTCCAATCAAAACGATGTTTTTATAGGATGATAACTCTTGCAAGGTATCATTCAGAGAGTCCACAAACTTGTATATATTTCTAAAAGATATATAGGTCTATATAATGCTAGGATCGCAAAATTTGTTCCAATTTTAATTAACAGACTGTTACAATCGAGTATGTTTGGTTCTTCAACAGATATATCGTAATGGTTCGTATCGTATTCATAAATACTCTTGTACATACTATATCCCGGCATTAATGGTACGTTGTATTGTTTGGCAAGCCAACATTCGGTTAGGATAATAAAGTCACAATATTTATACTTAATCTTTTTTGGAAAATACTAAAATTGTCAAAATTCTTGAAAATACTGCGTATATTTTGTGTAAGTATTGTTAATGGTTTA